>OZ024865.1:8874520-9012020 GCA_964017155.1 Oasisia sp. SBJ-2009 | reverse complement strand
ATCGGGGGCTACCTCTGGCCAACCCGGGAGACCGCTGAGCCTCCACCCCCGGCCACCACGACCACTACCGGTCAGTCAACAGCGTCCAGCACCATCCAGTCGTACGCTCGGACACAGCAGGAGTTCAACCACTCGTGTATCTGTCGTACTGGACACCGGTCAGCCGTGAAGCAGCTGTGTGACACGATGACCAAACAGATCCGCAGTCGCGCCTTCTACGGATGTAAGTCTGCAAGACTGTCCAGATCTGGTCAAGTCCACAAGTCACCATGAGATAGTTTAGTTGCGCCTCCTCACTTCCTGCCTAAGTGAAATATCTTTATTATAATTCTATGTCGTTACTTCCTGTCCCAGGGAGATACCTTTAGTTATTTCTACACCCTCATATGTTATGTCATGGAAATATTTGTAGTTATTACTGCACCTCACTTCCTGTCTCAGTTAAATATCTTGAGTTACTTCTACACCCTCACTTCCTGTCCCTATACACAGTGATATTGAGCACAGTTCAAAATTCTCATATCGAATATCTCCTAAGTGTTTCTTTACTAACTATTATTATTATTATTAATTAAATCATTTAATATTTGTTTCAAGATAAAATCAGTCATTGTTTCACTCTGATAATATGCCTTTTAGTGTCAGACAATGGCTTCTGGTTCAGTGTCAATAATCAGCCAGTAGATTGAGGTGACATGTTGTCACAAGATTGTCAAACTGCTGTCATGTCAAGACTGTACACTGACACATGTGTCCTGTTGTGTCAGGGTTGTCTCACTGCCGTCACCTCAAGACAGTGCGCACTCACCTGTCAGGCCTGGTGAATGCCACCATCATGTCAGTGGACGAGCCCAGAGACGCGTCTAAAGGCCTCACCACGGAGCTGTGGAACGAGATGAACCACAATGATGTGGTACGTACATCACTTGCGCTACAGTTCCGTTTTGATATAAACAAATTGTAAATAAATTTTTGTAATTTCCACAATTTTGTGAGAAAATACTAATAATTGTTGGACTGATGGGGTGCCAATATGCAAGTGTATATGTACATTACATGGGCATGTTGTCCTTACTTAGACACAGAAAATACAATTGCAGCTGCAGTCATGTCACAACTTTTAAGAGCAGATTGAAAACTCACTATTTTGGTTTAGCTAACAACTAACTTATAGTTATACATTTTATAATTTTTGTTAATGTTTGTTAGATAATTACTTAGATTACCGGTATGTTGGATGTTAGTAATTAAATTATTATTTTTTATTATTTAAGCTGTTTACTGTTATTAATCTAGTTACCTATTTATTTATCTAATTTATTTATGCTTTTACATTATATCAATATATAAAAAATGGCTCAATGGCTCAGGGGTAGAGCTTTGGACTACAAGAACCCGGTTTCGAATCCTGTGCAGCCTTGGAAGCTGCAAAGCTGAAATTGGGTGTGCACAAGTCAAACTTTAGCTCACAATATCTACTGTCTACAGTTCTGCAAGCATCTCATCTTAATATGTATATAATTTGGTTATCATATAAAAATGTCGTCAACGTCTAAAATGTCGTCAACCAAACAACCAACCACTAATCATATCAAGTTAGCTGCCCCTAGCCTCTAGTCAGCACTGCCTGGAATGAATATGACTGAGACATTATGAGTGATGATGTTGTAGGTGACTGAATCGAAGGAGCTGTACAGACTGGTGTACTACGGCGGTTGTACCCACGATGCACGGAGACAGGTACAGTGTCTTTGTGTGTGACTTGTCCTCCAGAACCATGTCACACAGTGTGACCTTATCAATACTGTTGATGTATTCTGTCAAATCTGTGTCAATTTGGCTTGCTGCTATGCAGATTTCCCTATATTATATATTTATATGAATATTGTAAAAATTAATTTCTTGGTCTTAGTCAGATGGGAACCACACAGATTGCCATATGATATTTAGATTAATTTTGCGTGTTGCTAGTTTGATGATGGGTGTGTAGAGGGGATTTGGATCTAAACTGCACTAGGAATATTAATTATAATCTTTCTAGTTAATAGTTATAGACTTCAAGAGACAGGGTATTTCTGTAGATAGCATCCTCGTGTGCCAAGGGTCACTGCGGCTGATTACATCAGTACCAGCTCTTCTCTACCCCTGGCACAACCCTTTCAAAAACTCTTCTTTTAAAGTCAGCCAATCAAATCACCCACAAGGAGTGTGGTCACCCTATAATATTTTGTGTGATTTTAGCCACATGTTGCACGTGCATCACTTACATGCAATGTTTTGGACGTGAATGGGTCATTATATTGGGATTCCCACCAGACATATATTTAGCTTAACTTGAGGCGGGTATGCAGTAGCAACTGGCGAAGTGAATTGCTATAATTGTATAGTTCGACTCCGCCCACTCCCCCGCCTTACGGAGACGATCAGCCAGGGGTAACAGTCCTGGGCTTGTGAGAACGGTAGACAGTGAACTAGCACGCTACGTGGTCATGTTGTAGGTGTGGCCATACTTGCTTGGTCACTACAAATTTGGCCAGACTGCGGCTGAGCGTCAGGAGACGGACGAGACCCAGCGATGTCAGTACGAACAGACCATGTCCGAGTGGCTCGCGGTCGAAGCGATCGTGAGACAGCGTGACAAGGAAGCAATGGCTGCCAACCTCGTGAAGGTGTCGTCGGGAAGCCAGGACGGACACATTCCACTGGCGCGCAAAGACTCGAATCTCAGCAACGACGTGTTTGTGAGCGTCGAATCCGACGACTACGCTCCCCCCGAGACTCTCCCAGAAGAGAGCTCGAACGCGACGTCATCGCCAGATGGCGATACTGCTAACTCGGTGATCGATGTGGCCACCAGAGGGAGTGACGGTGCACTGGACGGGACAGGGGACGGCACTCGTGTGAAGTCGACGTCGGATTCGGGACTCGGTGACTCGATCGCGAATCCGTCGAGTTTGACGTCGGAGTCGAAACGCAGCGACAGTTGTAATACCGATCGGAACGTCGATTCGATCAAGTCGGAGAGCGATGACAGCGCCGTCTGTGGCGACGTGGTGAAGCAGAAGAGTATCATCGTGACGGGAGCGACGGTCGACGTGGAGGATAACGGGTGGGAGGACGGGGAAGACGGGGTGGAAACGGGAGCAAAAGGGGGAGACAAGGAGAGGTTGAAGTCGGATGAAGGAGGTGAGTGTGGGAACAGGATTAATGATACTGATACATTATTATTGCTATTAAAGTCACAAATTTTTATTAAAATTAATGTGTGTGTATATATATATATGCATATAATATATATCATTACATACGTATATGTATATATATATATATAAATATTTTATATACATATATATATATATATATATATATATATATATATATATATATATATATATATATATATATATATAATTGTAGTGTTGATTGTATCAACATCAAGTAAAGTGGGTTCTTGCTATAAGAAATCTTCATGTAACAAACAAAGGAACAAGTTGGAATTCTCCATTCTTACCTGACCAGTTCACATAGTAACACCTGATCTGATATAAGTAACAGTTTTACCACATTATCATATTCCAAACAGTGGCAGTTTACCCTGCATTCCTTATTGCTCCTAACTAACCCTTGTGACCGTGGTTGTTTAGACCAGCTTCATGCCTCGAAGGAGAGTCTTGTTCTTCCGCCATCCCCAGCCTCAGTCGCATCCAACGGTGGCATCTACTCAGTAAGTACAAACATCTCTCGTCAGTCACTATCGCCATCCTTGCTCACTAGGTGTCGCTGTCACTGGTTATGTTGGTGTCAGCCACCAGTACATCTGGCTGATTCCTTTGCAAAACTCTGAATTTAAGCTCAGCCAATGAAATCACTCACTGTGACTTTGGTTCATATCCGGTCAGCTGATCATAATATGGACATATTTCAGCCAACTGCAATGCAATGTTTAGGATGTAAACGGGTCATTATATTGGGATTCTCACCAGTCATCTTCAAATCTGGGTGATATTGGCACTGTCATATAGCAGGGAAATACTGTTATTTTAACTTTACATCCACTCTGCAGTCCAGATCTGGAATGGACTTCCGGACAATGTAGTTGGTGAGATCTATGACAACGGAGCTCAGTCCTTCAAGAACCATGTGCATCATCAACTTATTTCTACAGTGACAGAGGATTTGATGACATCTTTCTAAGCTGCTGTGAACCATTGATTGGCCTGTAGCTGTATTTGTACATGACCTATTCATGGTTAATGTGGCTATTTCTCACAAGAACATTGTATATAAAAATACAAATAATAAAAAAGACTGATCAAATAAAATTCTTAATTGATGCCTTCTAGGCTGAGCTGCTGGACAACATGACAGTGAACCTGCACCGCATTGACAAGGACGTCCAGCGCTGTGACAGGAACTACTGCTACTTCACACCACCCAACCTCGACAAACTACGCAACATCATGTGCACGTAAGAATACAAGACAACACAAGACAACACAAGACAACACAAGACAACACAAGACAACACAAGACAACACAAGACAACACACGACAACACAAGACAACACACGACAACACAAGACAACACACGACAACACAAGACAACACAGCACAGCAGGGCACAGCAGACTCATACACACACCAACACACACACACACACACACACACACACACACACACACACACACACACACACACACACACACACACACACACACACACACACACAACACACACACACACAAACACACACACACAAACACACAAACACACAAACACACAAACACACAAACAAACACACAAACACACAAACAAACACACACACACACACACACACACACACACACACACACACAACACACACACACACACACAACACACACACAAACACACACACACACACACACAACACACACAAACACACACACACAACACACACACACACACAACACACACACAAACACACAAACACACAAACAAACACACACACACACACACACACACACACAACACACACACACACACACACACACACACACACACAAACACACACACACACACATACACACAAACACACACACACAACACACAAACAAGCACATACACAAACACAACACACATGCACATACACAAACACAACACACACAACACAACAAACCATCTCTGAACCCATCCAAACTTATTATGTCTCCAATTCTGGAATTGGAGTTGGACCCAGCCTTTGATTCCAAGATCTGGAGCAATACACAAAACACAAACATCACACAAAACTCAAACAATACACACCACACAAACAATACACAAAACAAATAATACACAAAACACAAACAATACACAAAACACAAACAACACACAAAACACAAACAATACACAAACAGTACACAAAACACAAATACAGGTTACACATGGCTGGGTCTAAATGCTTGATATTTTGTAATTTAACCATTTGCTTATTTCAGTGTCATTTAACAAAAACGATTAGCTTGTCTGGTATCCAGTACGATGTGCTCAAATTCATTCAGTTAAAGTTGATCCCATTAAAAAATTGTCTAGCAGAAGATAACACAGACTACGTTATTCACACCTAGACAAGTTACCCTATCTAATATCAAAGTCAATCTTTCAGTGTTTTTGGCGGAGACAGTTGTTTATCAGAACCTGTGGACTGTCTTCCAACTAATGTGTTTGTGTCACTGGCCAGGTATGTGTGGGAGAACCTGGAAGTGGGCTACATCCAGGGCATGTGTGACCTTGTCGCTCCGTTACTCGTCATTTTTGATGACGGTGAGTTGGAATTGAATTGCATGAAAGTTTATTCAGAACATTGTCAACAGTAAACACAGGACAAACAAGCAAATGGAACTATAATGCTACAAGGTAGTGTATACAGTGTTTTAAAGTTTGTAATTTAGAAGTCAATGGGTTTTGTGTTGATTTACCCGACACATATTTAAATATGGTTACAACAATTGATGTAATGTAATGGAATATATTGTTCAAAAGTTATGGTAAGTAAACATCTTTGCATATATTCAAGTTTTCTCAGTGGCATAATTATATTTGTTGATGGATTTAAATAAAGAATTCTTGCATTTATTTTGTTTAAAGATAAGTTTTCATTAAGAGCTCTATAGCTGTATCTTAGCTCTTATTCATCCCCAGAACTCTGAGTGTCCTATCAACTACAGAAACAGAAGTGTTTGTGTTACAGAGGCCATGACATACAGCTGCTTCTGTCAGCTCATGAAACGAATGTCGTCTAACTTCCCACACGGTGGCGCCATGGATCAACACTTTGCCAACATGCGCTCACTAATCCAGGTGGGTTAGACAGTTGTCACTAATCCAGGTGGGTTAGACAGTTGTCACTAATCCAGGTGGGTTAGACAGTTGTCACTAATCCAGGTGGGTTAGACAGTTCTCGCCAAATTGTTCCATTGATAATCTGTTCTCATGTCTGTATGCTTGGGTAGCAACAAACATGTTTCTAATATTGCGAGATCTTTTGCAGCTGTGTAGAGCATCCAACGGGTAACATGATCGTTATTAGTAACTTATTATAGTTTGAATGATTACTATAATTAATATGTGGTATCTAAAACCTTACTGTAATCAATACATGTCGGATTTCCACTGAGTTTGTGTGTTGACATTACAGGGAAATGTTTTCCATTATACGTTTCCTAATTATTCATTTGATATGACACTTTCGCACAAGACAGTTATAACAAACACCATAATTCAATTCAATTCAATATCTTTATTTCAGACTGTCATACAGATGTCCACATAAACATTAACAAAATACAAGTGATTAGAAAAATATAAAAGTATTGCACATGGTAAATAGAAAAAAACATTGCACAATGGTACATTCAATCAAAAACTATTATGTATATACAACATTATGATCCAATGTCATCTTATCCTGGATTGCCATTTTATATCACTGTTGATAATTGCAATTACCAACTTATTATAAGAGGCATCAAGTCTTCGCATGAATTTATATACAAGGTTTCTAATTACAGCTTTACTATCTGGTACACGGTATTCTACAAACATGGTGGAGGCACTGCAATATTTAGGCTGATTTAGCAATAAGCGAAACACATTATTGTAAGCTACATGAAGTTTATGTATACTTCCTACTGTGTAATTACACCACAGCTGAGCAGTATGCATGGGAGAACAGAAAGTTCTAAGCAAAGTCAGCTTCACTTCAGTGGAACACATATAAAATTTCCGCAATAGCGTATTACCCCTAGCATATAGTTGTCGGCATTGGCATAAAATATCTTTGTCATCGCGTAATGTATTAGAAATAAAGTGACCCAAATATTTCACATTATCCACTTCCTGGATTGTTTCACCATTAATCTTAAATGATGGAACATCAAAATTTTTCATATATTTACTTTTAAATATTAACACAGCACTTTTCTTTGAATTGTACTTGATATCATGATATAGCCCATAGAGTCCACATACCTGCATCAGTTCAGACAGTCCTGATACAGATGGAGACAGAATTACCAAGTCATCAGCGTACATAAGATGGTTGATAGTTAAGAGGAGCACACATATATTGTACATGTTAAAATAGGGCATTATTTGATGAGAGGATTTAATTATGTTTAATAATGTTGAACTCGATTAAACGTCACCAATGCTGTGTGCAGATCCTCGACCCTGAATTGTTTGAGCACATGCATCAGAACGGAGACTACACTCACTTCTACTTCTGCTACCGCTGGTTCCTTCTCGACTTCAAGCGAGGTACAGCGGTCACCTACAGCGGTCACCTACAGCGGTCACCTACAGCGGTCACCTACAGCGGTCACCTACAGCAGTCACTTACATCATTCACCTAGATCAGTCACTTACATCATTCGCCTAGATCAGTCACTTACATCATTCGCCTAGATCAGTCACTTACATCATTCGCCTAGATCAGTCACTTACATCATTCGCCTAGATCAGTCACTTACATCATTCGCCTAGATCAGTCACTTACATCATTCGCCTAGATCAGTCACTTACATCATTCGCCTAGATCAGTCACTTACATCATTCACCTAGATCAGTCACTTACATCATTCGCCTAGATCAGTCACTTACATCATTCGCCTAGATCAGTCACTTACATCATTCGCCTAGATCAGTCACTTACATCATTCGCCTAGATCAGTCACTTACATCATTCACCTAGATCAGTCACTTACATCATTCGCCTAGATCAGTCACTTACATCATTCACCTAGATCAGTCACTTACATCATTCACCTAGATCAGTCACTTACATCGGTCACCTACATCAGTCACCTATATCAGTCACCTACATCAATCACCTACATTGGTCACCTACATCGCCCTAGGTGTCTCTGTATACATGCACTTGTCATACCCAGACATCTTCCTTTGTTTCGTCATCTATTTTGAACATGCTTCCTGTTATTGTTCGATTAGTTAAAATATTGCGTAAGACCACCTTCATTTTAAAATGTACCTTTTCAACCTTGCCTACCCACTATAGTCTCCCGGATGTATCAATCCATTTGCTGACAACTGGGATATTAATTTTACTGACTAAGAAATTGATTAACCCCTTTTTCTGAGGTTGGTTTCCAAGGATGTCTTGACACTGTGTTTGTGTTAATATATGTGTCTGCGTGGTGTGTTTACACTCTGTATGTACACAGGTGTGTGGTTTGTGGTATGTTGACACTGTGTCTATGTTGCCAGAACTGCTGTTTGAAGACATGTTTGTGGTGCATTGATTCTGCATGTTTATGTGTTGACACATGTTTGTGGCGTGTCGACATGGTGTATATGTGTTAGCACATGTGTTTATGGTGTCTATTTAACACATGTGTTTGTGGTGTGTTGACAGAGCTGCTGTATGACGATGTGTTTGCGGTGTGGGAGACTGTGTGGGCGGCCAGACACATCAGTTCGCCCCACTTTGTCCTCTTCATCGCCCTCGCCCTGGTGGAGTACTACCGCGAGATCATCATTGACAACAACATGGACTTCACTGACATCATCAAGTTCTTCAATGGTACGGAAGCTGCTGTGTGACTACATTCAAACAGAATGACTGCATTTATACATAGAATGACTGCATTCATACATAGAATGACTGCATTCTTACATAGAATGACTGCATTCATACATAGAATTACTGGAATGACTGGATTCATACATAGAATGACTGCATTCATACATAGAATGACTGGAATGACTAGATTCATACATAGAATGACTGCATTCTTACATAGAATGACTGCATTCATACATATAATGACTGGAATGACTGGATGCATACATAGAATGACTGCATTCTTACATAGAATGACTGCATTCTTACATAGAATGACTGCATTCTTACATATAATGACTGCATTCATACATAGAATGACTGCATTCATACATAGAATGACTGCATTCAAACATAGAATGACTGCATTCATTCATAGAATGACTGCATTCATACATAGAATGACCACATTCAAACATAGAATGACTGCATTCAAACATAGAATGGCTGCATTCATTCATAGAATGACTGCATTCAAACACAGAATGACTGCATTCATTCATAGAATGACTGCATTCAAACACAGAATGACTGCATTCATTCATAGAATGATTGCATTCAAACATAGAATGACTGCATTCATGCATAGAATGATTAGCATTCATACAACGTCATACATAGAATGATTAAGTTCCACATACAGAATGATTATGTTCAGGCATATGATGACTGCTCTGAGACATAGACAGTGTATTGTATCAAACATTGTTTGATTGTGTAGCATTGTCACGCTTACATTTTTCTGGTCGTTATAGACTTTCCTTTTGATGTTTCTGCACATGTGCGATACATGTAAAATCATCAATGTGCAGTGAAATGACAAAGTATTTATGTTCGTTAACTCTCCTGTGATGATTACTGTGAAGAGATGCTTAAAATGTCATTCAATACATTAAAATATTACGTTTGTTTAAATCACTATCACGGACTATGGCGCACTACAATTGTGTGATTGCGCTTGCTATAAAAAATGCCTCAAAACGTATTTGCCTCATGTTAATTTGCGACAAATACCTTTGTTGAGAGGTTATATACATCCTAACACAGAAACATCAACCTGCAGCATTGTGGTATGTTTCAGAAATGGCGGAACGACACAACGTGAAGCAAGTACTCAGACTCGCTCGCGATCTCGTCCACAAACTGCAGGATCTCATCGATAATAAGTGATCGGCAAATCACCAAGTGGCGCCACAAAAACATAGCTGGCATTGCAGCCGGGTCGGATCTGTGACGGCGAGCCCCAGACATGTTTCATGTTGAGCTTTACGAAACATCACTAAAACTAGATATTAGAGAGTATATGATAGATAAATTGTGACTATATATTCTGCTACGGCAACCTGTCAGAGTTAATGTAATTATTAATGCAATATGCCACGTCTGCTATGTACAGAGATATTAGTTAGGCAGTCTGTAATGTTGCATGTGATATTTAACATAGTTTTTATTCCATCGTTTTATTCTCCGTATGTGCATCAAATTGAGTGAATCTCAGTCCTCGGTTAACTCTGAACCAAGGAGCTCCTTGGAGACACATTTACCTCTTAAGAATTGGTACTTAAACTGTGACAAGACCAAACAGAATAAATTTGCCCTTTGGTTGACAATAGCCATTAGAATAATTGTACACCCACACATGTCACATGATACAGTCATGTGACCATATGATGTGTGTGTGTGTCGGAGCGTGTCAAGAATCTGTTCACAATGTTGGTGAAAATGTCGAAAATTTGGGCGAGGGATATAATCGAATGAATTATTTTTTTAAATTATGTTTTCTAAACTACTGCATTTCAACAACAATCAGTCAAATTTGTCATTACTCTGAATGCTGGAACATTCACCTCTACTGCTCACTAGTTGCCGTTATAAATAGTTGTAGCGCAAGAGCACATATTTCATTGTGGTTAAACTGCACCCATCTTTATTCCAGTTCCTAAAAGGTTGGTTCTTCAGCCCGGATGAATGGATTATAACATTTCATCAGCTGCTTTCTTAAACACGCCCCATTCCTGTGGCCTAGTTTGCCGTAGGATGCATGTTGTTGCAAAGTCGTTCCAGTGTTTGTTGCCAAAATAATATTTATTCATATGAAGCACTTGTCAATGATGTCATAAAAAATGCACATTATATTCAATGAGATTGGCGAGTATACTGCAGTTCAAGCCACAACTATATCCTACTGTATAGTTCATGTATATTTTTAATCTACCTTGGTAGTTGGTTAAAATTAACCAAACCTGCTGTTATCTTGAAATAACAACGCTGAGATAACATGGCATAATAATCACCATCAATGAGTTTTTTGCCACTTGCAGTAATGCAAAAACAATTATATTTTTATTAATATATTAATCACAGTTGGAAATGTTTAATTGATGTAGATTTCATCTCGCATTTGTTAGAATGTGAAGCAAGTACTAAATGCAATCATCCCCTGTGAGAACTGACAGATCTGACAGGTTTGGAAATCTGTATAAATTGATGCCAATGTCAACATGACAGAATATGAACAGTTCAGTTAAGGCGCCAACATCAATCTATCATAACATAAGCATAAAATAAATTAATTTGAAACTTCAATTATTAAAGAGAAACCGGAGATCTTGATTATAATATCGAGTTAAAAATATACTGTGATATACAATTTTCACACATTCCTGCATTCATTGTAAACTCGCATATGCATTCCTATGGGGTAATAAAACACAATCAAATACTCAGAACAAACATTTATGTGACCTTGAACTCCGTATAACATCCAACTTTGAGCGTTGCCATGGCGAGGAAGATGCCCTGTGGTTGGTTAATTGCCTAGAGTTTTAAAAGTGTTGGAGTTATATTTTCCGAAATGCGGGTATTTTGAATTGCTCCATAGCAGAACTTGTACAAAGATATCGAATGTGTACAGAATGTAATTAGTGTACATAATAATATTATATTAGATGTGTCTGTGAGTGAATATATGATGTGTCTGTGAAGGAATATATTATGTGCCTGTGAAGGAATATATTATGTTTTCTAGTCAAATTATGTTGCACATGTTTACATCCATCATATTCAAGATGGTGACTTTAGTCATTCGTGTGATGTTTCTGATAGTTTCCACTAATAATTTCTAAAAACAACTCCAAATCTGGCAAGCATGCAAACTTTAAAAACAATCATGATTTTTACTGAATTATATTTTCAATATTATTGACATTGTTAGGTTTGTTTTCTTCCTGTTGAGTAGCACTTGCTTTAATTAAGGCATTTATGAAAGTTCAACAGTGCTGCCACCTAGACTGTGTCTCTACATCTAGTCATTTTTTGATTTGTTATCTTAAAACTCTGTACTTTTTCTTTTATTCATAACATTTGTCTGTTTTCTAACTGGACTGCCTCATTATTGATCACAATGTGTTGTCATGCAGCTGTATATTTTGTTCTGTCACCACAAGGGCATTGTCGTACTGTTAGACGTAAAATATAAACATACATTGTCTTGGTTGTTATTGTAAACAAATGAAACGTGTACCAATCATCTGTTGTTTTAATTAAAACACTATTAAAGGACAAAACCTGAGTTATTATAATATGTGCCTACTTTGCATGCTCATTAACGTTAAATCTGGCAGTTTATTGTAAACTCATGTTACGCTGTTAGCTGTATCCCAACTTAAGATCTTGTCCAGGACATTTCCACCAGGTTCCTAAGCATTTGTTTTTCGCAGAATTTAGTGATGTCTCTCTGAGTTTCTCCAATTACTTTGGAGCTGACACGTACAATCTTTTGTAAGCTGTTCCTGTTCTTAACACTCAGGTTGAAATACCAGCAGATAAATGAAATGTATATACAGTATATATATATATATATATATCTTATATCACATTTTTACACATGTTATACACAATGCCCATCTTAACGTAAATTTCAATTGCTCTTACAGGGATAAATCAGAATTTTATTGTCTTGCATTGTATTCTATATTGTTTCGGACAATCACTCAATAAAGCATTCATAAGCATTGGACATGCTTGGTTTATCATAGGAGAACTCAGTATAAATGTTACCAAAGCATCATTTGTAATAAATTTATTATGTTAATTCAACAAAAATAAATTAACGCTCCACTTATTACAAAAATTAGCATTTATAATTATTAAAACATGAATACACGTATATAGTAGAGTAGAGATGGTCAAACTGCACCCCTTTTGAGGCAAACATGTTTTGACCTATTTATTTTCGTCCTCGGGGGGGAAATAGTTAACATAGCTACATGTATTATATGCTATCTAAATATCATCATAACTGCAGAAACGCATCAGTGTCACATGATTCAATTCTCTTTAATGTCCTTAAAAATGATATTTATTGTACAGTGCATGATCGCATCTAAAAATATGTAAGAATAAAAGATTGTCACAAGTACAGATGAAATGCAAAATGTAACCACACAAAAAGCAAACCTGTTGGCAACAATATCACTTATTTAACATTCTAATTGCCACAGGCAGAAAACTCCTGCTGTAGTGAGCCGTTTTGCATTTCATGCAACATGAAAATATGTAAATAATGAACAATTTACTTTTAATGAGTGCCCACATCTCTCAAATTTTGTTGTTGAAATCTTACGAATAGTTTATTATATATATATAATTATTATATATGTATACAATTAATTATCGTGTACAAAATTGGGTGTCTAGTTAATAATGCTGGGGGCCGATTTACTCCACAGTAGTGGGCTGTTTTACACTCACTGTTGGATACAGCGACCCCTGGCGACAACATTTTAGTTTTTGTGATAACTTTTTTGTTTTTCCTTCAAGAAAGTTCATCATGAAATACATCATCCACGATGATCATGTCTTTAGCAGAGAACATTATTTGGTTAATTATAAGTGCATTGTTTTGTGGGCCGTCTAATTTTTAATGGCTCCTCTCATAAACCTTCCCCCTTTTACCGCAGCAAATGCATTGTGCAGCCGTTTATATTTCCTAAATATGTCTGCAAGTCACCAAAGTTAAATGAACATAAAATACTGTTATACCATGCTGTAAAGATCAATAAATAACATTATATGTTAGTGCAGCATTTAATATTATCAGAGTAATAGTTCATAAACAATTTCTGTAAGTTAGTCGTGAGATAATAAACAGGGCTAAACACACTGGGTGCACTTTACCCCACGTAGGAGGGGTGTACTTTGCGCCCCAATCATTATATCGTCATAATTTTAAAAAGACCTAAATGGCATTATCGCCTGCAAAAAACACATTGCGCCTGTACTAGTACACGGTACTATACTTTTATAGCTAGTTCGCATAATCGGCTACTTAACGTGAACATGCAGTCGCTGAGTACACCTAAAGCTCTTCACTTTTTTTACAATAATAATGGAAAAAATACATATACATATGATATATATATATATATCATAAAAAACTGGACACATATACATTATATGAAATAAATTTGACGTGTATATATAATTTATTATACATTATAAAGGGTTTCAACGTAAAATGCGATATGTTCCTGCAGTGGCTGGTCAAGAGATGTTGGGAGTTCCATAAATCAACCGCCCTTGATGCTGCCACTGTGACGTGGTTTTCTGGTTAGGGTTTGCACAAGCGCGCATTTTTAGTCTTATTGAATAATCATCAAATCAACACCATGAATTGGTGAATGAATTGGAATATGAATTGGAAGGATATATTTCAGCGAAAGAGGGGACATTAGGACGTGGTCGTTGTTATATATATATATATATATATATATATATATATATATATACACACACACATATATATATATATGTATATATATATATATATATATATAATGTGACAGTGCACACTTTTTGGTGTTTGCCTTTCACAAGGTGGCAGCACCCATAATTATATGAAGAGGTTATATTTCATTTATTTTATCTTTAGTCATAATATTATATTATCCTTACATGTTTTGAACGTAAATCAAGTAACTTTATACATTTTATACCATTTATACATTTTAAGGAATTACATTTATAACTACATCTGCCATGTGACACTGGTCACTGACTCACTGGTCACGTGAGATGTAGTCAGCCTCTTTTTACTTCACTTGAACTGATAAGTCACCATCCCGGAACTGGTGAGTGTCACATAATTTATTAATCAAAATTATGTTCTTTTGTTACAAAATTAGTATGATATGTACTGTGAGGGAATTGTGAATAAGTTGATATAAGTTTAATGAATTGTTTTAGTCAATATTGGGAGTTAAGACTAGTTTTATGGTCAGGACTGTGATATGACCTCAACTGGCCACTGTCAAGCATGTGTCCTTAAATGTGTGCCAGGCAGCCTCCACTAATGGGTTTCTATAATGGCTGGTGATTAGTAGAAAGATAAGTCTATGGGTTCAGAACATAGAAATGAACATTATAGTTACTATTTAATCACAGTATGAGTATATATCATATGTTAGCTTAATTATATTACAGTGTTGTAAAGTGTTAGCTTGGCAAACGTATGAAATGTGTGTCCAGTGGTTGCTCTGAAGCTGGATGTCAAATGACAAATGATCTACTGGTCGGTTCCAGCCAGCAGGGTTGACAGAAAACAGATGCCCACTAGCTGTAGTAGAGCAGAGACACCCAGCTGTGTTAATGACCCTATATACTCCTACACTGCAGGGATAAAGTTACACACACAGTAGTTTGTTTGGGTTTATTAGATTACAGATAAATATTATTGTTCTTTATAATTACACTGTAACATTACTTATATCATTAGATGAGTTAGTTAAAGCTTTATCTTGTAATGTGGATCCAGTATTATATGCTCTATTGCAAACATTATGTTCTAGCACAGTTGCTTGGAGAAACACATCAATAGAATGTATGTTGTTATTCAGATTACTACATACCAGGCAGGATGAGGTGACGTACACACTCACGCAGTGGTGTAGCTGTGGTGGGGTAAGCGTCAAGGAATTTATGGAAGACTGTTTAATTCCATTGTATCATTTATCCTTATACCTTTTGTTTATTAATGTTAGTATGTAAAACAATCTCAATACAGGTATGTCGTTAGTAATATTATCAGGTGTTACATGCATATAATTAGCTATATTTGTTGTAAACAAATGTGAATGTCTTTCCCTTGTTAAAACAATGATGCTTGTGATATATGTATTTGTAGCTACCGGTGTTGGTAATATTTCAGTATATATGCAAGAGCGAATGTATTTCACTTGCTAATGTATCTGTATTATGGATATTATCTAATTGATGATTGTTACAGGTATTTAGTATTTGTATTTTCTTTGTTGTAGGACTTCAACTTATATTTCAACTTCTATTCTACTTACTTATACTTTACTTATAACACGTATTAAATGCCGAATAAAGAATATAGCACAAAATTACACGTGTGTTGCCTCCTGACGTGCCCCACGCTACAATAATAAAAATAAAATGTGATATATAAAATAACATTTAAAAACGTAACAAAAATATAAGTGAATGCACGCTAGTCCTGTGCATCTTTGCAGTGTGACTCGCTTGCCTATGTGCATCTGGTATATTCCAGCCATTAGTGATACTATTAATAGTAAGCGCTATCGTGCCTATATGATTGGGAACCAAATTCAAAGCCGCATCAAAGCAAAAGGGTTATTCAATTTCGCAGTCGATACTCAACAGACCAGTCGTCAAAAGGTGTATACATATTCCAGAGTAGGTTAGTTAGGTAAATAAGAAATAAATAATTTAAAGATACGTTTTTAAATGCGGCGGAGTTGTGTAAAAGTGTCAAGAGGAAGCACGCACCATCTATTTGGTACAGCTAGAACAAAGGTCATACCTCCAATATTAGTATTTACTCGCGGGCCAAAGAAATCAGAAAACCCTGAAACTTCAATCTGTTTGCACAACAACAACATTTTGTGACGAAACTAAGACAAAATGAGTGAGGACAGTGCTTGAAAATAATACTTGTGCATGTTAGTTCCATGACGAAAAGCAAATTCCAATGTTTTCGTGCGATATCGTGTGTACTCTAACCAGAGCCGTAATGTAACGAAGTACTTTTACTTTGTTACTTTACTTAAGTAGAAAAGTTTACTTTTCTTGGGTAACGAAGTACATTTTTTTGGAAGTACTTTTACTTGTAACGAAGTACAAATATGTGTACTTTTTCTAAATGTAGTGAAGTACTCATAATTTCTTTGTTAAATTTGCAAATGTCCCAAAAGCTCCTGTCGGGAGCTAGGCATTGTCTGCAGTTAGCATAGATGTATTTACAAATATCAGCCGGAACGTACAACAAACTGACATGTTAAGTGTCCTGGACTCGCCAGATTTTTACATCAGTTGAACAAACGATTTGCTTTGTCACCTGATGAAGCCAGTGAGATAATTGCAATATGGGTCAGGCTCTGGTGCTGAGCCTGAACTCAGTGTCACAACTGTAGTGCAATACTTCCTGACTGGGCCGCTAAGACAACAATGCCCATGAATGGCATTGGCCCTGAGGTTATTTAAAGCCTTGCATTGAGTAGACATGAAAACAGCTGCATTACTTGTCTCCTTGTGTCTTGCATATTGTTGACACAGTTTATTAGCCCACCGCAAACCTGCCATTTTTTTGGAACCACATCTTTATAATCTCTATTTATTTTTAATATAGATCAGTGTGTGTAACTATTTAGTTTAACTAAAGTATTTTATAAATGTTACAATTAGTCATTATTACAAATGAAGGTATATTTTAAAAGACAAGTTATTATAACCATTCATCTAGACTGATTGCCTCCTTCAAGTAACACAGGATAAAATTCACCATACGTCCATCTATAACCCACAATGATAAGAACATTTTAAGAAAGATATAACACCTCTATGACAACGTGAATTACCACTAGTTCAACTTATGAATTTGCTGTGGGCCTATTATTAATAAAGCATAGTGTATTGTAGCTTGTTGGCCTATGCAGTGTTGCTTGCATCATTATAGTTCATAGATTAAATAAATTTATGCATAGCGTGTACCCACTAAATTATAATTGTGAATGTTTTGTTTTATTCACAACATTGAGAACTAGTTTAAGGAGAAAAGTACTTTTGTGTTTACTTCAAGTACATATTTTTACTTGTACTTCAAGTACATGTTTTTTGAAGTACTTTTACTTTTACTTGAGTAGCTTTTTCTAGGGTTACTTTTACTTTTACTCAAGTACAAAATAAATGTACTTGTTACAGCTCTGACTCTAACACGCATCTCTTGGGCTTGTACAGACAACTCTTGGGCTTGTACAGACAACTATTGGGCTTGTACAGGCAACTCTTGGGCTTGTACAGACAACTCTTGGGCTTGTACAGGCAACTCTTGGGCTTGTGCCGCAATTCCAGTTCAGCAGGCACATGTTTCTACAGCAAATAAATAGTGAAAAGCATTTGCCATTAATGCAGTATTATACAAATATTCCATCTGTGTAAGACTGTTGATGAAGAAACAGTACAGAAAATAATTAAACATCTTCCAACCAAAAATAGAAGTGGAAGTTATGGCATATCATCTAAACTGCTCAAAATAATTGAAACAACAATACTTAAAGCTTTAATCTTAACAATTAGCCAAGGTATATTTCCTGAAAATATTCTAATCGAAAAGATATTTCTAATATTCAAACAGGCCGACTCAGCCTTATTAAACAATTAGAGGCTTATTTCCATCCTCCTAACTTGGGAGTTATAAAACTGGCAAAGATGTACAGATAGTGTAGGGAAATAGGAAGGCCAGGGAACCCGAGTTTGAGATGAGAGGACAGTGTCAAGAGAGATTTGGAGAAGTGGACTAAGCATGGAAAACGACAGCAAAGGATAAGAGGATTTGGAGACTATTTATAGAGAAGTAGTACGAAAAACTGACGAAAGAGAAGACGGAGAAAAAAGCGACGGAAACGTAAAGCTTAGCCAACCTCGCCGCTGGCAGATTTGCGAAGACGGAACAACTTGTATATGAATGGGCAACAGATGTAGAAATTTACCGAGTGACATCTTTGGTGATATGTCGTTGCAATGCATGCACAGTAACAAAATACGTAAGCCAAACAGGTAGGCCTATCTATGGGCAATTTTAGGTCGATGACACAAATCGAAGTTTAAAAAATAATATGTGTTTTCTACTTAAATAATAGCCTTCGTCAAATGATATGTTTAACCATGCGTCCTTCATTTCTGTCATTATCTATGCTGATTTATATTCTACGCGGTTCAATCTTCTCGGATTGTTGTCAGGTACCACCAACAATAACATACTGTTTACATTATATTATATTCGTTTTTAATAGTACAGATTTGATGATGTCTACCAATTTGCTTAATATGATTTTGACCATTCTTTTGTTGTATTTGTGTTGTAAGATTGAATATATATATATATATATATATATATATATATATATATATATATATATATATACATATATATATATATATATATATATATGTATATATATATATATATATATGTGTGTGTATATATATATATATATAATATATATATATATGTGTGTGTGTATATATATATATATATATATATATATATATATATATAATATATATATATATATAATATATATATATATATATATATATATATATTTTATATATATATATATATATTTTATATATATATATATATAGTCAAATGGGGTCAAGTCATGTAGCGCCCCCTAGCAGATAGGTGGTGAACTACAAACTAGGTCAAACAACAATTGGAACCATCTGACGAATATGTCGTGAACTAGTACGGTCCAAATTCGTGCTTCTTATTTTTTAAATTAGATAAAATGAGGTCAAATGTCATGTATCGTTCCCTAGCGGATAGGTGGTGTACTACAAACTAGGTCAAAGAACAAGTGGAACCATCTAATGGACATGTCGCGGACACACACACATACGCGCGCATACACACGCACAAATACACGCACACACACACACACACACACACACAACACACTTATTTACAGGTCATCGTCTATATGGCCCATTAATTGGTCGATCGGTTTGAGGGTCGTTCTGAAACATGCCTGCACGTAGTGTAATGCAGAACATGTAATGATACCATCATATGAATAGACGTGCCTAGACCTTTCTCCATATGTGGCAGGGCTACTAATATTAGCAGTGCCCTTTCACATCGCACAGTCGCAGGCAGGTCGATGGTCAATATCTCCTACACCTTCAGCTGACGTGGTGACTTGCCGTAGTGTAGTACCAACCACATACAATGGTACGTCGTCCACTGACGCACTGTTACTGATTCTGACCTAGCCAGCATCCCTCGTTGAGAACAAACAGCATTCGACCTCCCTGGCCGGGGCAGCAAGCTTCGATAGATAGACATTCGCCGTGTTGCACCCACACTGGACATGGAGAACCAGGTATATAGCCAAACTAGATATTTAGGTATGTTAGTCGCATACGTGCAGGGGCGTCGATCCGGTTTAAAAAGTGGGAGGGGCACGGGGGACCAATTTATATATATATATATATATATATATTATGTATGCATAATATATATGTGTGTGTGTGTGACATATAATATATATAAATATAACCTGAAATACACATAACTATTTTTTTAAAATATAAAACATAATTTATTGTTGGTCTGGTGCTAATTATAAACTAAAAAAGCCTTTATGTTATGCTATTTATAATAATTATGTTGGCAACATATATTTGAAGAGGTGCCATGGCCCACCCTAATCACTGAACATTTGGGGCATAGACTTTGGACCCAACACTGCTTGCCTGATCCATAGAGTGACAAGATGCAGAGCTTACAGTGGTGCCCGTGTAGGACTTCCCAATCCCACCTTTTGGCGAAGAAATTTGTCATCACTAAGATGAGATCAAATTACACAAAGTGCAGAAATCCGCTGGTTCCGCCGTAGGTGATATAAATACCCACCAGGGCGACCAGGCTGCAATCCAAGGGGTGACAGGGCAAACCAAAATTAATAATCTATAATGTGCTTGATGGCTTGAATGCCTATTAATGTATCAACACAAGGGTGCAAAATGATAGAGTCCGGCATGATGAATATTTACCGGGCTAAGATCAAGTTGCGGGCTGCGGCCAACCAAGCAATTTATCTAGTGATTTTCCACTAGGTGGTCGGATATTTATATCTTATTATTAATTTTACTAGTACTAGACCGATGTAGGTTTTTTTAAGAGAGGGGAGTGACCAGTCTCGCTATATGCCTATAATTTGTTTTATGGACTAAAAAAGTATGAGGACAGTGCCTATGCTGACCCCTCAGGCCGAAAAGTGGGGGGATGCGTCTCCCTCGTATCCCCACTGATCGACGCCCATGTTGTGCCTGTGTAACTTCCCAATCCAACATTTCAGCAAAGAAATTTGTCATTACTCAAATGGGAATAAGTTACACAAAGTGCAGGAATCCGCCGTTTCTGCCGTAGGCGATAAGCATCAAGCAAATGAGGGGTGAAAGTACAACACAAATGTCATCATTTAAAATGTGCTTGATGGCTAGAGTCTATTAATAAAATCAACACAATGTTGCAAACTCATAGGGCCCGGCAGCGGCTTACATATTTCCGGTAGTTACAAACTTTCCGATTGGCTTTTCTGCGCATATGCGCGACAAATTAAAAATCATCAATGCGCAGCGAAATAACAAAGCATTTTTGGTATAAATGCCACGGGCTGTTCGTTAACTGTCCTTTGATGACTAATGTGAAGAGTTGTCTAAAATTGTATTCAATACATTAAAATATTTCGTTTGTATCACGGATTATGGCACGCTTTGTTGTTTCGTTGCACATTGATAATTTTACATTTATTGCGCATGCGCAGAAACGTCAATCGGAACGTTTATAACGCGTGAAAAATGTAAGCACTACACCGCAGCCCGGCATGATGATTATTTACTAAAGTAAGACCAAGTTGCGCGCTGTGGCCAGCCAAGCAATTTATCTGGTCGATTTCTAATGGGTGGTCGGAACTTTTTATATCGAGTTTATTGTCTAGCTAGTACTTTGTAGCGGCTTTTAAGAGAGAGGAGTGTTGAGTCAGGCTATATGCCTCGCAATTTTTCTGAACTGAAAAGTGGGGGGACAATTCCTATGCTGTCCCCCCACCCTGAAAAGTGGGGGGACGCGTCCCCTCCGTCCCCCACCGATCGACGCATGTGCATACGTGGGAAAGAAACCACAGTTTTCTCGGTAGAGATACAAATTATAACACGGCGCAATGACCTAATGGGGTGATCGTTTTCCGGAAGACAGAAATTGTCGCTTTATTGAATATTTGCTTGTAGTTGACAACCTAATTAACTACCAAGAGAGCGGGTACACTGCATAGGGCGCTGCGTTAAGCCCTGTTTGGTATAGTTTAAAAAAAGACACAATAACTTATAACCTTTTACCTTCATCCGTCCCAGTTGCATTAGCCCACTCTTATATAAGATAGATAGAAAACAATAACATTGCGCAAGGTGGCCTATGTCCTTCCTCTGCTCCGTTCCAAGTGCCCAATAAACACATACTATACTACTGATGTTAGACTGGTCAATTGTTTGATTTCGATCCAGCGTGAGTATTAGTTGATGATGACGAGATAGTCATTGGATAGATAGTCGCTTGTAGTGGAAGTTATCCATGGCGAATTTCCCCATTGTCTTTCGGGTAGTTCAACCGGACGAAGAGGTTGTTCTCTGTGTCGGTCGATTGCGTTGATTATTATCACAGCGATCGATAAACCTCTTTATGTCGCGACGCATCTTTGGAGGCATCACAATTTGGAGTTTATATGTGACAACACAATCATTCAATGAGACCAGCACTCTCTCAAGGTAGTAGTCTCGGACAGAGTGTGGAACAGCACTTTCATGACTAGGCCATCAATTCGCTATGAAATCTGTGATTGATTTCATTACAGGATCTGTCGAGGTTTCGACTCTGACCTCGGTAAGACGGTCTTCCGTCACGGGCCGGTTTTGTTGAACTGCGTCAACAAGAGCTGTTATATCGTCTGACAGCTCGATGTCATCGATTCCAAATTGGCATCCAACCAGCGGCTTTCTGGATAGAGCATCTGCGATCACGAGTTGCTTTCCGGGAACGTATTCAACAATCGGATTAAATCGCGTGGACTTCATCAACAATCGCTGGCAACGCAACGGTGCGTCATCTATGCGTTTCGTGTTCATAACTGGTACTGACGGTCGATGGTCGGTAAGTAGTATGAATTCCTTCAATCCAACTATATATCTTCGGAATTTCTCGCACACCCAAACACCTGCAAGCATCTCCTTTTCGATTTGGGCGTACACGACGCGAAGGTGATTGGCTTGAGGACTCCATCGGTAGAATGGATCAGCACAGCACCGATTCCGCAACTGCTTGCATCCGCACTCACTACCGTCGGTTTCGTTGAGTCGTAGTAGGACAACGTCGGTGTAGTCGTCAACAGTTCTTTCGTCTTATCAAACAAAGCTGGTTGTGCCTTGTCCCATGACCAGACGCCACCAGATTTGAGTAGGTCAGTCATCGGTTTCATCACTGACGATATATCGTACACGAACTTGGCTAGCTAGGTACTGAAACATACCTAACACTGTACTCAGTTCTCTAACATTGTTCGGACGTGACAGTTCCAGTAGAGCATCAACCCTCTCTTAATCGGACTTGATGCCATCACCGCCAATCAGGTGACCAAAATACGTAAGTTCGGGTTTTCTGAAGACGCATTTCCTTTGGTTGAGTTTCAGGCCCGAGTCGTTGTTTATCCTCAGGACAGCATTTAGACGAGCGTCGTGTTCTTCCCTGTTCCGACCATGAACCAGGATGTCGTCCATGATCACTTAGAACTACTCCGTCCAGTCCTTCGAGTAGTGTCGGCATCTTGCGTTGGAATATCTCGGGGGCGGAGGAAATTCCAAATGGCAGTCTGCAAAATGCATAACGTCCAAATGGTGTAATAAATGTAGTTATCAATTGGCTGTCTTCATCGATCGGGATTTGCCAAAATCCGCTTGCGGTGTCTAGAGTCAACTAGGCAAGTTTAGGCGAATGAAGCGTATGTGTTCACGTCGAACTGCTGTATTCAGTTGTTTCAAGTCAACGCAGATACGCACAGCTCTAGTTTTCTTGACGACCGGAACCATCGCAGCGCACCAATCCGTTGGTTCTGTTACAGATCTGATCACGCCTGCCTCAACCGTGTTATTGAGTTCTGCTTTAACAGCGTCTATCAGTGGGAAAGGTATACGTCTTGCAGTTGTTAAGCACAGTGGTTCAGCCCCTGCCTTCAGCTTTATTGTGACAGGTTCGGTCTTCATGAGGCCAATTCTACCATCATCATCACCCGATGCGTCAACTTGCTCCAGAAGACACACGAGACCCATGTCTGCAGCGACATCTCATGACATTAGGTTGGTCATTTTCTCCCCTTCGATGACGTTCACGTTGAAGCTATACACCGTGCTCATTTGCTTCGTGACAGCCATGAACTGACTAAACGCCTTTAGCTGTCCACCAACACTGTTGAGACGGACGGCTGTTGGTTCTAGTCTCGGTTTGTCTTTCATTGCCAACCATGTCTTCTTTGTTATTATCGTGACGTCAGCGCCGGTGTCGATTTTGAAACGAAGTCGCATCCGCTTAAGTTACAGAGTTACGAACCAAGCGTCTTTCTTCTCTGTGCAGTCAACCACACTGAGGAGCGCAGTCGACTGACCACTTTCAACCTGTGGTTTGGTTCGGTCACTTTCGATGTCACCGACAAACGGTTCTACTCTGTCACTTTCGGCTTCGCCACGATATGATTTTGTCCCTTCATGTTCGACTTCATACGCCTTATGGCGTTCATAACTCACAATGTTACGCTCCGAGCGACAAACAGAAGCAAAATGACCTTTATGTTGCATTTTTAACACCTCTGTCCCAGCGCAGGGCAACTCCCTTCGCGCAAATGTTCTGCATAAACCTCAACGTTCACACTTTCTAGTCAGGCGGTCCCTTGACATCGAGTAACGGTACTTACTGGCAGTGCGTCTGTCCTTCGGCTTCGTGTATCGGCCAGCTGTTCTAGGACTTACGGATACTCTCGCTTCTGCGACATGTTGTTCCTGTTCAAGCTGTTGCTCTTTCATTTGCAGTTTGACTTGTTCATGCTGTCTAGCAATTGTCATTGCTCTATCGAGACTCAGTTCGGTGACTAATTGTAGTTTTTGTTTCACAGCCTGGTCCCTCACGCCTATAACAAATCGGTCGGCGATCCCTTATCATTTTGTTGGTCTGTTCTTTATAATCGCAATATTGCCAATATACGACAAGTGTTTGTAGTTCTCTTGCAAATTCTTCAACGCTTTCATTTGCTGGCTGCTGTCCATCAAATTGCTCACAAGTGCCTCGTATTTGGTGTTTACTTCTGGCGCAATAAATGTCAATGTGCGAAAGATTATGTTTGCTTGTTGTCCCCCCATTGCATATAACAACGAATCTAATAAGTACGTCACCCTCTTCTTTGTGGAGCTTTGTTGCGACAAATGTTTGTCCCGGTTAATTTAACCATTTCGTGACAGACATCAATGTAAAACGCTGACAATTCTAATGTGTAGTGTATTGGTTCTCCCTACTGGACTACGTGTGAGATAGACACTACAGTTGGACACGTGATACGCTAGGTATCTGGAATGCGCATGCGCACCATGTATGATGCAGCGAGTGGCTGGGAATAAAATATGCAGCGCACTTAAACGTGTGTTTGATTCGATTCGTTTCACATTCTAAAAACTGAGCCGTTACAGAATGTGACATTGGCGACGAGGATTCTGAAGAACACTTTGTCTTAATACACTTCGTTTTAATACGATATGGCTGACAAAAACTACGTGGGAATATTCAACTGCAGAGACGACCCGGCTACGGTAGGCACGCGGTGGGCGCGATGGTTGACCGCGTTTGAACTGTACGCAGATGGCAAAGGTTTAATCATAAAGGATAACAGCGCCACGAACAAGCAACAGAGACGCGCCCAGTTACTGCACTTTGCCGGTCCTGACATCCAGGACATCTTTCGGACTCTTTACGACACTGGAACGGTCCGTGATAACGACAAAGCAGTAACTGCGCTAAATGCGTATTTCGTCCCTAAGGTCAACCCGGCGTACGCGCGGCATGCCTTTAGGCAGATGACCCAGGGTCAGGGGGAGACCGTCCTACAATTTGTCACCCGCCTGCGGGCAGCTGCCAAAGACAGCTACGGCGAGGACACGGAGAACCAGATACGGGATGAAGTCCTGTGTAAGTGCTGCTCCGATTATTTACGTCGCAAGTTGCTTGAGGCCGGACAGGAATTAACACTGGCGCGTACACTCGACTTGGCGGGCCAGTGTGAGGAAGTGGAAATGCAGATGGCCAAGCTATCCGTAGACCCAGTTGACCCGTCGTCAGGACACGTCAACAGGGTGACTAGGGAAAGCGGTAAGCTTAACGGGCCTAAATCGCGTACACGAGTGGGGCAGCAACCACAAATAGGAACAACGGCTGCTACCGATGTGGCAAACTGGGACATTTCGGCCGCGACCCGTCATGTCCAGCACGTGGCAAAACATGCCGCAAATGTGGAGGAAAAAATAATTTTGCTGTGGTTTGCAAGACAAAGCAGCGCTCACAAGGTCGGGTGCACTGTCTTGCAAGTCCCACCGAATACGATTTTGCGTTTGGCGTCACCGACGGCAACGCGTCAAGCACTATCAATGTGAGTGTGGGGGGTGTGAAGTTGGATGTCCTGGTCGATTCCGGCGCTACACACAACATCATCGATGAAGACACATGGCTGTATCTGAAGTTCCAGGCCATTACATGTACATCGAGTGCCAAGTCGACAGAAAAACATCTCTACACATACGCCTCTACCCGCCCTTTCCAAGTAAAAGGTACGTTTACTTGCAATGTGCGAGCAGGACGCGGAAATGCGATAGCCGAATTCCTTGTTATAAAGGGGAAAGGAATACCCCTGCTCGGCAAGCAGACAGCTACAAAGCTGGGAATTCTGCAAATTGGAGTGGACATTGCCGCATTCGCTGAAACTTCACAACTGCTGAAACAGCAATACCCTGAAGTGTTCAGTGGCGTCGGCAAATTAAACACACACAAAATATTACTATACACATGGATCCTAAAATGAAGCCGGTCGCTCAGAAAAAAAAGTGAAGCCGGTCGCTCAGAAAGAAAAAGACAAGTCAGCAGCGACTGTCGCTAAGTAGGCGTCAGCGTCAGCGGATGACGCCGCAGTCGAAGTGACACGCCTCCGTCAGTGCTTGGAGTGCAAGGAGAGGGAGCTAGAGATTATGCAAAGTTGGCTTAGCAAGGGCGAGCAAGCAACCAAAGACTTAGAGGCGGAGAGACCGAGGGCCGATGAGTTGGCCAGTCAATGGCCCAAGAGTTCTGATGAGGTAAGTCAGTTGCGGGAGCGTGCAGTGGCCAGTGAGGCTGCACTGGACACACTGCAGAAGCAGCTGAAGGCTGTCTCACAGGAGAATGAAGCCCTGGGGTCCCTCAAGGAGGAGATGCAGCAAGTGAGTGTTAGGTCGGAGAGTCTCACGGCCCGTGTTAGCATCCTTGAGTCGACGCTGCAGAAGCGGGAGACAGAACTGAAGAGATCTCACAGAGCACTGGACGTTGTGAAGAAAGAGATCCAAGCGTTGTTGGCGGGTTGTCGTGAAGCAACGGAGACGCGGACGAAGGCTGAGAAGACGGCGGAGGGCATCGCGGAGGTGCAGGCTGAGCTGAAGGAGAAGGTGTCTGAGGTGGACCGTCTCGAGGCTCAGCTCCAGCAGAAGGAGACAGAGATCGCTGAGTTGCTAACCCGTATACAGCCCCAGGCGGCAGCACCAGTCGCTACTGGTCCGTCAGAGTTGCACGGCAAGGAGTACACAACGTTTACGCGAGTCGACGAGAGGTCGTCGATCGATGTCCGTCAAATCATCAAGACAACGTCGACGCAGAAAGACTGGGTAGCCTCATTTGAAAAGCGGGCGACGCAGTATTTACAACAACTTAGCAATACAAAGCCATCCAGTAGCTCTCCTGACGTGGAGGCACAACTAGCAAAAGGGCGACAGGCCCAGAGTAAACTTCAGTCAGAAGTTGCTCAATACAAAGTGGTTCTCGCAGACACGGAAGCCATTCTGCAACAACTAGAGAACAGTGTGGAGCAGGAGGAAAAGAAATGGAGCGGGAAGGTCTGTCAGTCGGACAGTAGAGACGTCGGGGAAACAACACGCGACGGCAGTAGGAGCCGTGAAGTCGAAGTCAATGAGACGCCCGCGAATGTCGACTCACCCAACGCAGCCACCCCAACTCAACTGTCACCGCGAGTCGAACCACGTGAGACGCGTCCTCGACGGGCGACGCGGATGCCGAAGAAGTACGAAGACTTCGTGACGTAGTTACAGTACGCGCAACAGTTGTGAAAAGGGGCAGAATAATACCCAGAATATATGATACAAGGCTGAGCAGTCTACCTCAACCTTGTTTAATAGTAAAGTAGTTCACATAGTCGATTTTAGTTTAATTAGTGGTGATTATAATTTGTATGTGGACATTTGGACATTAGTGTATTAAGAGAAGTAATTCGAAAAGGGAGGGATGTAGTGTATTGGTTCCCCCTACTGGACTACGTGTGAGATAGACACTACACTTGCATGGACACGTGATACGCTAGGTATCTGGAATGCGCATGCGCACCATGTATGATGCAGGGAGCGGCTGGGAATAAAATATGCAGCGCACTTAAACTTGTGTTTGATTCGATTCGTTTCACATTATAAAAACCGAGCCGTTACAGAATGTGACATAATGTATCCCCGAATATGCCCTATTTGTGTTCTTGAACATGTTGTGTTGTGAAATAAAGTAAATCTTACTCCGTTATAGGCTAAACAATCCATAAGACGTGAAGGCAAAGTCAGTGTGGAGGGTCAATATGGAGTGTAGCGACATAGACAGTTAAATAAACTATATTGTACTCATTTAAAGTGAGGATATTTTGCCTCTACGCGCAATTAGTCAGCGTAGTATTTCGTAACACGACGACTAAAGTATTGACCGTTGAAAAACGGGACATGATTCACCATCAAATGACAAACGGCACAACAGTCAACTCAGCATGATACCCTGGTAAGATGCTAGTGACCACCAAATACCTTCTCACGCCCTTATTGGTGAGAACACAATCGAAATAGTTGCACACTACCTGAACCATTACGCCATTGCTCGCCAGAAGTATAAATGATTGCGATCATGATACGTTCAGTGTGTATGATAACTGCAAAACATAGTTTAATATTAGTACAATCTGCGGCATATATAAATGCACAACATTACTTACACTTCTTCGGAAGTTTCTCGAATTTGCCTTTAATTTCCTTAATAAGTTTCTTCATCGCGTCCTCAAACGTATCCTTTGTGAAGTCGACGTACATCATGGGCGCCATCAATAAGCCCAGCCAGCCGTCTGGTTTGTAACCGGTTTCAACCATCAGAGGGATGATGGGCCGTTTCAACGTCGAATATGCATACGTCGCTTCTGTTTACAAACAGATAAAGAACGCCTTATGAACTGTTGTTAAAAAGTGCCAGTTTTATACGTCGAATGAAGACGTTTCTTTTGTGTTTGTTATCGGGGGAGGGGCAGGGGGAGCGGGAGCGGGAGAGGAAGGGGGAGGGGGGGAGTAGGCAGCAGGTAGACAACCAGAGAAACAGCAGACGAAGGAGGGTTACAGGCACACTGAGTGCGA
This sequence comes from Oasisia sp. SBJ-2009, assembly GCA_964017155.1. Lineage (NCBI taxonomy): Eukaryota > Metazoa > Annelida > Polychaeta > Sabellida > Siboglinidae > Oasisia > Oasisia sp. SBJ-2009. The sequence goes on along the minus strand of OZ024865.1, from coordinate 8,982,094 downwards.
GAGAGATAAACGAACCTTTTTTACAGTTAGGACTGTCCTTGTACTTCTTAGAAGCTGCAATGATCACAACATTGGAGTCTTGCACTGCCTCAGCCATCGCGTCAAGTGGCGGCCCGACTGTCAGGGGAAAAACAATGTAATACTTGAATAGAACTGAACACTCAAGTGATACCCTACATTGAAACAGTACTGGTCATATAGTTTGCTTGTAAGATGAATGAGCGGGTTCATTTGGTGTTAATTATGACGACGGGTGAATATGCAAGTTGTTACTAACTATATTGAAACATTATTTTTAAAACAATTGTGGTCAAGTGTTCAGTTACAAACTGTGATGGATAATATAATGGATGTTACACTTGCATAGTTCCACAATGAACGCTTAAGAAAGCAGTGTTACATACAGTCCAGTTGAGATACTTGATCAATAATGACTGCACTAGTTTTACTCACTCATGTTGTCCACGTCCATCCACACTTTGTATCCCTCCTCCTTCAACCTGTCTCGGATTCTCAACATCAGGTCCTTGCTACCCCAGTTGTAGCTGAGCATGATTTGTTTTCCGTCACCGTCACCGTCACAGCTGTTTCTTGACGCTTGTGTCACTTCTCCAGCACCTGTGCCACATATGACTGGACGTGTAATCATAATGCAACATCACCTTAGTTTCAGAACGAATATGTTGTGTATGTTTTGTAGCTGTTGCAAAATAAACTTGACTGATTGACTGGCTAGTTGGCCGACCGGCTGGCTGGCTGGCTGGCTGGCTGCCTGGCTGCCTGGCTGCCTGGCTGCCTGGCTGCCTGGCTGCCTGGCTGCCTGGCTGCCTGGCTGCCTGGCTACTGCCAGACCAACCGAGTGACCGACTGCCTGACTGAATGGTATCTCATATTCAATCATATAATCGATTCATTATTGGGATAAAATACATGTTTGTCACTCAGTGCATTATCGTAGAGAATAATATAAGCATCTTATCAACGGGAACTGTTTGCCGTGTCTCAAGTCGTCATCCCATGAAGCAAGATTACACAAATCTCCACAAAACCATTGATGAAAAGACACATTAATAGGGGAAACCCGGGCAATATGGGAGAGTTAACGTTCCGATGATCGTCGCACCCATAGTTTGCGCATCAGGGTAACAGTTTGTTGTGTATCGGCCAGACACACCAAAACACAACAGGGCATGGTATTGTTTTTTGTTGACATCATTATTTTTTGATAAATACGGACTATCCCTTTTTACCTGGACAATTTCCATATTGCCCGCATATACGGGTAAAATGGGATTTTGATCCGGGAAATATGGGATGCATATTTAGTTGTGTCATTCACTAATGTGACGTGGTCCTACATATTCAGAATAGTTATTTTATGTAACTGACATATTAGAACTAGTAAACTACAATAAGAATAGCGAAGATATGCGATATGGTAAGGTCGTATAAACAAAATGTCATACTTCTTTGTGAAATTGACTGCTGTGCCTTGGGCGGATTACTATTCCTGTATAATTATGTAATCCATAGACCTCATATCTTTATGTAACTTGGTGAACTACTAGTTAAATTAAGCGATCTACAGAAACAGGCATATTGTGAAAGTAAATTACATTATTTTCAATGATAACATATGCACAACATGCACAACGGGATGATCCAATTTTGCCCGCATTAGTATATCCCATTTTGCCCGGAATAGGCATGGTTTAACCAATAATCATCACTCACTCTCACGAAAAACTATTATACTCTGAAACACTCATAAACTAATGCTACCCATGTTACTTATCTAATTTGGAGTAACCATAACTAATTAACCGAGCATGCTGCTAATAATTATATCACTGAAATACAGTATAGATATTTTAATGGGTTATCTAAATACCATCATATACACGACAATGATTATATTCACATTTCAGAATGTTTATTTGTTATTTTATACAACGTACGTAAAATACCAACATGCTCTCCTTCCGAATTAATTTACCTGGCGGCTCTTGGCTTATTTCCTGGGACAATTTCCAGTTCTCCAATTACGGATATACATCTTGGGAAACAAACAATTACATTGACCTGTCTTTTAAGAACAATGAGTGAGTAAAACGATAAGTTCATATGCAGAATGATTATGAAATAAATCAGGTGCAAATCTGAAATCGCATTGTGGATGATATATTTGAGTAGGTGATACATACATGGTTGTGTGCGTGCGTGTACACCTCTAAATATACGTGTACATACATGTACGCAACCATGTATGCAGTAAGTATATATATATATATATATATATATATATATATATATATATATATATATATATATATATATATATATATATATATATATATAAATAATGTATATATACAAGTATATATACGTGTGCACGCACGTACACAACCAAGTATGCATCATATATGCATGCACACACACACACACACACACACACACACACACACACACACACACACACACACACACACACACACACACACACACACACACACACACACACATACACACATACACACACACACACACACAATTATATATATAAACTTTTCTCACCATGTAAATGTTGACTACTCTAATATATATATATATATATATATATATATATATATATATATATATATATATATATATATATATATATATATATATATATATATATATATATATATATATATATATATATATATATATATATATATATATATATATATATATATATATATATATATATATATATATATATATATATATATATATATATATATATATATATATATATATATATATATATATATATATATACATGTAATATAAACATACGGTCGCACGTGCCCGTCCAAACATATAATGCACAAAAAGGTGGCCAAAAAACGTTTGAAATCAACCACGCATAGGGCTGGAAGGATGAGTTTGGGTGAGAAAACAACTGTGTTAATAAATTCAGAGAAACCCATTGAGAGGAAAAAACCTTTCAACACACCCAAAGGTTATCGCATCTTGATATATTTAAGAACTTGTCCATTTGAAAGTCACGTGTATGTGTTCATCATTGAATCCATGAAATTGTTCTATCCTATATATATTTTGGTTGATTTATACTCATCCAGCAAGGTAGATTAACTTTAAACCAGGGTTTAGACCAGCGGTCTAACGTTTATCTTTCTAGTTTAAGCTAAACGATGGTGTAAACAATCGTTCTAAACCACCAAAATTTAGACCTGGTGTGGAGGTAGTTTAAGGGTGTTTTAACTCTCAGTATGGGGCTATCAGACACTATAAGAACATGATCATACAAAATCTATGGCGACAGGATGTTGGGCGTCGTGTTTTTAGTGTGTGTTGTGCAGTGGTGGGATGTAACGAAGTACATTTACTTCGTTACATTACTTAAGTAGTTTATTTTGAAATCTACTTGTAACGAAGTACGTACATTTTTGGGGAATTACTTTTACTTGTAACGAAGTACTTTTTTGTTTACTTTCTTACTTTTTACTTCTAAATTTTGCGTTACTATTGTCTACCACCAATTTTTTAATTACCCTCGACCCCTGATTATGTAGTCGTTATTTGCTTTTAGTGGGGCGGATATGTGAAATTGGTGTGCAGTTCCGGAAAGAAGCATGAAACTTTATCCTAGGGGGGTTTTGGGTATGCTGATTTCAAAAATTGCGGGAACCACGACGTCACTCCAACGGTTCCCGCCCAAAATTAAGAAATTAAAAATGGCCACCACAAAACACGTTTTTGCCCATAAAATGGCTCTAAGTGCCCCGATTACCATGATCTTGATGTCTATACCTATGTTTTTAAGGTTAAGGAATCCAACAATACACATTTGAAGACTCAAACATACATTTTCATGGTGATTTTTTTAAATGCTCATAACAATAATTTTTCACAGCAACATATCTGTACGTATATGATTTGCACTTCCCACTTTGTAAAACCAATTTACCTTGTTACATATCCGCCCCACTACTTGAATTTAACACCATGTTTATGTATATGCACTTGGCAATTGTATTAATATTCAATAAACACCAACTTTCTTTAAATCTGATGTTGGTGTTTTATTTAAAATATAAAAAAACGCTCATAACTTCAATTTGTTTGCAACAGCGTAATTATGTACCGATTACCATCTTAGTACCAATGTTAATGAATCTGATTGTGTGTCGTATATTCTGATAAAGGGACACATATGCTATAGAACTAAATGACTTGAACAAGTTCCAAGAATTACCACCATGGGTTGCGGATTGTTCCAGTCGCCTATATTCTCAGTACTATTCAGCTATGAAGTGAAACCATGTGCTGAGGTTACGGCAAAAGTGTTTCTTTAAAACATTATCAAATTATTTATCTTCTTACAAGCTTCTTAGTCTCGGTTACGCTGTTCTGAACAGAAGCACAACTGTGTACATGGCAGATTTGCCTTGCCACACTTGCATCTTTTAGTGCAATCCTTTTTACATCCACATTATAACAGTTCTTGATATCCTTTGGCTGACTCTGAAAGAGTGGTCCAGCATGGAGTCCATGGAGAATCATCTTTCTCTCTCTCCCCGCCCCATAAATCTGGTGATGGAACATCCCCAGATATACCCTGCTTGAAAAACAGCCCTTTCCACATGCTGTTCTAGGGCATGTAATGTTGGAGGAATGTTTTCCATCTTACGGTTATGAGTGAACAACTGCTTCTTGGCTTCATTCACATGGCTAAGTGCTGATGTTCGCTGATACAAAACAACAACATATCTTTCTATTTGCTCCATTTCGTCTGGGGATATGTGAGTTGGCGCACGAGATAAACGAAGGAAAGTAGGTGTGAGCTGAGACATACTACGCCATACAGCCCAAGCTGTTTTCTTTCCAATTCCATAGGTGGTGGAAACAGTATCACATCCTGATATCGCATGCATCAACAGAAGACCCCATCATTGCCTAATTCAGCTGAAATCAGGTGACAGGGAACGTAGCGTAGTTTAGAACCATGACCAAATGCTACCCATATTTCGCAATCCTTTAAGACACTTGACACAGCTATTGCAAGAACCACCACAAACGACCAACGTCTTGTAGCATACATTCTAAATAGGGCAAGAACACCAGTTGTGAATAGTCCTGGAATGTTTTGATAGGAACGTTCGACTTCTTTGGATCAAGTGTGTGCACAAGGGCAGCACCATCGACGATCTTGAGATCAACATTTGGTGCAGATTCCGGTTGAGGTACCAATGATTCCAAACATTCCATCAAGTCAGATTTGTTTCTATGGTGCATGATGCAATTTGTTGCCAATGATGGAGGCCAGGCATGATTTTCACGCATGAAGAAATCATCCATATTACTGTCTCTAGCTTAGCACGATATATACACCCGTGAGAAGAGATGAACATCATTATGCAGGTTGGAGATTTTAGAAGAGGACTTCGCAGGTTTCTTTTCCGAACTAGAATTTAACAGAGATAGACTGTTCTTGTGTATGGTGTCATTGAATGCAGTGGTAATGGCATTGACACGCTCCGCAACAAAATTCCGGTATTGTGTTTTACCAATGTCTTCTGCAGTCTTTATTGTATTCACCACGCTAGCGGGCATTATCCGTTTGATGTCAAGCATGTAGAAGTCCGTGCTTGTATCTGCAAAGGGGTTGCCAAGTTCCTCCATCACATCAGTGACACTCTTGACTTGAGATAGGAACGTCTTCTGTACACTTGGTATCTGTTCATGGTGACGATCTGTGTCCTTCTTTTTCATGGAATGTTTGTCATCATACTCCGTCAAAGGTCTAGCTGTTTCTGGATCTGCCACCGCCGTGTCAGTGCGGCTTCCTTTTCTGTGACACCTATTGCGCCTCCGTCTCCTTTCACTATTGCATTAAGCTGTTCATGAACTTGGTCATGGGCTAGTGCCGAGAACTTGTGCGTTGTTTTCAGTGTAACAAAGTTGCCATTGAGGTGCTAAATTCAAGTAGTGTGGCAGATATGTTACAAGGTAAATTGGTTTTACAAAGTGGGAAGTGCAAATCATATACGTACATATATGTTGCTGTGAACAATTATTGTTATGAGCATTTAAAAACAAATTCACTATGAAGATGTATGCTATAAGTCTTCAAATATGTTTTATTGGATTCCTTGACCTTAAAAACATAGGTATAGACATCAAGATCATGGTAATCGGGGCACTTAGAGCCATTTTATGGGCGAAAACGTGTTTTGTGGCGGCCATTTTGAATTTCCTAATTTTGGGCAGGAACCGTTGGAGTGACGTCGTGGTTCCCGCAATTTTTGAAATCAGCATATCCAAAACCCCCCTAGGACAAAGTTTCATGCTTCTTTCCGGAAGTGCACAACGCAAGCAAAAATTATTACATATCCGCCCCACTATTTGCGCTTGGGCCGACATCCAGGCATCAATCGTGTTTCACGCTGATCTATTATACAACTGGCGCTTGGTTTCCGAGACGTCCCAGCGTGTGTTAAAACCTATTAAGAGTTTGTTTGATTAAGGTCAATTAAAGAGTGGAGCAAGGCATTGTTTGTTTAGTGCCGACATCAATGATCAGTCGCATTTCCCTGCTGCCAGTCCTGGTTTCGCATATCGCCTAGGTACATCAGAATCCGCTAGATGGCGTATTGAAATCTCGCGGTAATTTCTGTTCCAAAAGTTGTGACCGAGAAATCTTCCCGTGTTTGATGTTCTCTTTACTTGCGCGAAATAAACACATAACACTTACGAGCTAGTCTACGAAAAGTGGTAGCTAGTCTACTACGATATATTGCGCCAGCGCCACAGTGCGATGGGGAACTTTGCCACCCTTTGGGGTTCTGTGCGTATATTACCAACAGCCTACGCCGCATCATGCCTGCCGCTCGCCGGCAGCACAGTCATTAGAGACAGAGACGGCATCAGTAGGCGCTTCCCAGCATTAATTATTGTTATTGTTCACATGTTTTTCTAGATCACATAACTTTTTATTTCACCCCAATGTCTTCAGTAGAAGCAATTATATTACCATTTTCTTGTGACCAGCTTCCAGGTTACAAGAAATGGACAGAATTCAATACCAAAAATCGCCCTTTTTCTGAACACAAAAAGTGGAATTACGTCAGAAACAAATTTCAAAAAGTGTCGTAAACTGCATACCAAACTCTATCTTGTGGTATAATTTGAATGAGATTGGAGGTATCTGAAGTTTAAGTAGTAAAACCGGCTCATCGACCATGTGCGAAAGTCAATGGCTGGAAAATTGCAATCGAGATTAATTGATAGTTCTTGTTTAGAAATCCGATAAATAGGTTGCATCTCATTAGAAAAGATCAGTATAATGCTAGGCTGAAATGTCATGATGAATTGCGTCGCAAATATTAGGCGTAACACTTCGCCACCCAAAACATGCTACTGGTGCATACACTTATGAATTTATCAACCGCATATAAAATAGGGAGTCGTAGTCGTTTTGGCGTGGCAAATGCGCGTTATAAATCGGTATTTTCAAGAGGAAGGAAGTGTTGTTAATAATGAGCGTATTTATTTTAATTTTGAACCTTTATGCGTTTTCAGCGACTGAGAACCAGGTTATTATTTTAGATCTCATATTATCGTTCATCTCCACACACCGTGGTCTGTTGGTGCATAATTTATTTCAAAACTTTACAATTTCGTTAACTTTATTTAGTTCAACATTCAACAGTGTGTAACAATGTTTTCTGAACACCGCATAGACACGCAGTACTTTCCAGTTCTACGAGGTTTGTGGGGCAGTCGCTGCATTGGTCTTCTTTGAAATGCCGTTGGTAGTAGATACATAATTGAATCGTAGTAAATATGAACGCTACATTTAAATATCAAAACACCTTATAGTGGACCAGCCAAACATTGAAAAGTGCTCTAGAATTATTTTCATCGGCATTTTTTGTTAATAGCGGGCATCCATGCTAGATGAGTCACCCATGGTATGCGGACAATGACTAAGGTGGATGCCACGCCCGATTTTGAATTTAAAGGTGATTTTGAAGGTCACAAAGTCAACTGGGGTCAAAATGTCGGTTTTTATTTTCGTGATGATTTGAACTCTACCTGAGTAGATCTTTACAAATCAGTAATGATCTTACGGTTACGACAAGTATTGGCGGAGATATAAGGTGTTAAACTTTGCATTTACACAGAGATGTATAGGATAATTCATCACAAAAATGTGATTGTCTCGAAATGTTGTTTTCTTGTATGTAAAAGTTGTTTGCATATTCATTATTGCAAAGTTATCCTGTTTTCAAAACCAAACACCTATTGTATGTATGTCAGTATACAGACGTATTTAGAGTAAACACTGCTTTGAGAGAAGAAGAAGATGGAGACATGGATTCGATAAGTGGCGACATACCCTTGTTATCTTTGGCATCCAAAGATTCTGCCCCGGCTGACGTGGTCAGTGATCTCCTAAGAGCTGAAGAACGGCGGAAACTGCATGTTATCACCAACGTGAAGCAACGCCTAATTGAGAAAACTGTGGGGTTTCATGATGTGGTTAAGAAGCATCGCTTGACACCTTTGCCACTCTGTACAAAGCAACCGTGTCTACCGAACATACTGTACAGAAGACTGTCAAAGCCGACAGAAAACATCTGCAGCGATTACTCAATGCTGTCACCGCGGGTCGAACAGTTGAAATGGGGAGTATCCTGAAGCATGAGCTGTCCCCAGTCCCACCGTCTCTGGCCAAGCATGGAGGCGACATGAACTCGACACAAAAGTCAGTGCTAATCAATGTCCTGGCGGATGGCATTCCTATACTCTCGGCAATTCCAGAAGCCAACATGAAGACGTGTGTGAAGATTGACGGTCATGGCCTGATCCAAGCTCTTGGAAAACCTCATGGGTGTCAGACATTTGGCGACTATGCCGACGTATTCTTGAACAATGTCACAAGTCACTTCAGATGTCACACAACAAGAGTTGATGTAGTGTTTGTAGCTACACCGGGCAACAATCGATCAAGGCAGTGACAAGTTCAAAGCGAGTGGGGAAGAAGAGGCCAGTTCGTAAGGTCATCGAAGGACGAAATGTCCCACTTCCACAGGTATGGAGCAGCTTTATTGCATCTGATGTGAACAAGGCCGATCTCGCCAGGTTCTTGACCGAGATCATCGTGAGAAAGGGTACAGTTCTACCAGAACAATGTGACCTTGTAACAGGAGGCAGATTATCTTGTGCTACACATGCGAGGTAAACAAGGAGGAGCGAAGTCAAACTTCAAGGAAACCATGAAGAGGCGGACACCAGGCTGGTACTCCATTCGTGTGAGGCAGTCAACCATGGATGAAAAAGAGTGTTGGTCATCTGCAGAGATACGGATGTCATGCTGCTTCTAGTCCACTTTATACCAGCACAAACAGCAGAAGTGTGGATGATCTCTGGAACAGCAAAGAAGAGGAAATGCTATACAATACAACCTCTGAGGGATAACCTGCTGGGCTTCCACGCGTTCACATGTTGTGACACAACGTCAGCGTTTAGTGGCCATGGCAAGCTATGGAAAGAAGAGAGATTCCTCTGTAGTTCCCACAGTCTGTTCGATCACCTTTCTTGTAGATGGTTATAATGCTGGCATCCTTCCATGCTTGTGGTACAGAACCCATCTCCCAGGCATTGGTGATTAGTTGGTGCAGTCTGCTGAACAGATTGTCTCCTCCATGCTTCCATACTTCTGCAGGAATTCCATCTCCTCCATGTACTTTGCCATCTTTCAGGCCGGCGATTGCTCTAGCCATCTCATCCATAGTTGGAATCTCATCGAGGCATGTCTTGGTAATGCGCTGCGGGATGTTGTCCAGAGCTTCGTGATCTATGTCGCCAGGGACGTTGAGTAGCTTCTGGAAGTGTTCTCTCCATCTTGCCACAACTCTCTTGCTGTCACAGAAGGTCTCCATTCCATCTGTTGATTTCAGTTGAACAGGTCCCTTCTTCTTGGGACCCCACACTTCCTTCAGTCCACTGTAGAAGCCCTTCATGTCGTTTCTATCAGCAGCTCCCTGCAGCTCCACTCCCTTCCTTTCCCACCAGTCGGGTGTGTTTTTGTAGCAGTCTGCAGGCATCTTTGTATGCTGCAGTGGTGGATCTAGTGCTCCTGGTTTGCAACACTCTCTGGTGGGCTTGGTCTCTTCTGCTCATGAGAATCTGTAGCTTCTGGTCGTTGGGGTCGAACCAGTCCTGGTTTTTTCTGTCTGCCTTGCCAAGATATGTCTTGGCTGTGTTGTACACGACCTGCTGCAGAGCTGCCCATTCCTCGTCTGGTGTTGAGTTTTCTTTCTCCTCCCATTGGGCGAGAGCACTGTCCATGTCCTGCTCAAAATTCTCCCTGTGGCTGATGGTACTTAGTTTTGCAGTGTTGAGCTTTGTCGGCTTATTTGTCCCTTGCCTGTTGTACCTCAGTACCTCAGGTATTGCAATACCTCAGGGAGTTTGACGCCCCTGCCATGCAGAGTTGTAATCCACTGCCTTGTGGTATGGGTTCTTGTTAGAACCGAAGGCTAAGGGAGCATCTGGTGATCGGTCCAGCAGTTTGCTTCACGCATGACTCGGGTACTGTGGATGTCCATCTTATCCCGACACCTCGTGATGATGAAGTCGATCATATGCCAGTGTTCCGAACGAGGATGCATCCAGTTGGTCTTGCGTTCATCCTTCTGCTTGAACATGGTGTTCGTCACTGTCAGTTCAAACTCAGAGCACAGAGCCAGTAGAAGCTCGCCATTGGAGTTGCATTTCCCAATCCCATGTTTGCCCATTACCAAGGGCCACTTGTCATTGTCTTTTCCTATCCTCGCATTAAAGTCTCCTATCAGCAGTAGCTTATCTGTATGAGGGATGCCACTGAGCACACTTGCCAGCTGGTTGTAGAAGGCCTCCTTGTTTCCATCTGGGTTTGTCATTGTCGGAGCATACACGCTGATAATTGTAGCGAAGTTGTCCTTGCTCAGAGGTAGTCTCATAGTCATGATTCTGTCGCTTACTGGCCGTGGCATTTCTGTCAGCTTTGTGATAATATCCTTTTTGATAGCAAAGCCCACTCCGGCCTCCCTTCTTTCTCCTTCGGGTTTGCCACTCCAAAAGAAAGAGTATTCCAAATCGTTGAGACTACCAGAACTCTGAGAACCTTGTTTCACATAGGGCAGCGATGTCGATGTTGTATTTGGCAAGTTCCATTGCTACTAGTGTCGTACGTCTTTCTGGTCGGTTAGCTCCTTCTCGGTCGAGGAGAGTCCTTACGTTCCATTGTCCAATTGTCAGTAGTTGTCTTCTTTGTCTTCTTCTTCCTAGCTGATTTTTCACTGTCGACGGAAGATGAGGTCGAGCAGCGTAACCCGGGCGACGGCCGATCCGGTATGGAGTTTCGTGCAGTTGTGCATTTCATGGAAGCTGCTTGCAAAAAGGGTTGAAGTGCTGCTGGCTTTTGCAAGTTACTAGCGACACTCTCTCGGTGAACAAATAGAGGTCTCACACCGGCAAGAACATGTCAAGACAGGCGCAAACTATTTGTCCCTGCAGTGGCTGGTCGAGAGATGTTGGGAGTTCCATACACCAACCGCCCTTGATGCTACCACAGTGACATGGTTTTCTGTTTAGGGTTTGCTCCCTTAGCCTTTGGTTCTGACAAGAACCTATACCACAAGGCAGTGGTTTACAACTCTGCATGGCAGGGGCGTCAAACTCTCTGAGAAATATTGATAAAATAAACAATGTGACTTCATTGAAAAACACGTAATTTCCTTTTTCTTTTATAACTAATAGGCAATTTTGGGTAATTATGCAGACACATGTATTTTTAATATTTATTTTTAAATATTACCTGTGGGTAGCATTCTTATTATTGCATATACCTTAATAACAGTATGTTGAATAGAAGAGAAGAGAATTGTGGATTTGGCGCTATATAAAATAAACTAATAAAATTATATATTTGTATATTAAATTGTTATTTTTTATCAACTCTATTAGACCCATATCACCAAAGCGTTGCCTTAGTTTGCCGTTTAACATTTTCTGCAGATCATAGTGATGCAGCTAATTATTATTATATTATTTATAATTAATTAAACTAATTCGCGCGTGCGAATGCAGTAAGGTTAATAAATATTCGCGCGCCATCTAGCGGTATTTTGTGTAAAGCTAACTTATAATAGCGAGTTTACGGTAGTCGAAGTTGTCGAGTTGCCGTTCGCCAAGATTTGCGTTTCTGTTGTGAATTTTCTTCGTTAGACGAATACAAGTGATTTTTTTGTAATGTAGTGTATGTATATGTATGTAAGAAATGTGGGGAGAAGTTTGGCGGCTGTTGGCGGTCGTTTTCGTGGTTAGGTTAGAAAGTAACAGATAATAATATGCAGCACAGAGCACAGTTGATTTTCCCATTGGCGGCCATGTTAACGTTTTGTCAGATTATAAGGAAACTGGACCTGAGAAAAAATCTAAATTTTAACACAATCACTGCAGTCATGTCACTGATATACTGATCAAATTTCGTCAAAAAAGCATATCTCAGGCTCTTTTAAAATGCATGCATGTGTTCTGCCCCTCAAAATTGACCAAACTTAGCACGCTTTTCTGCATTCGCAGGGTCATGTAAGAAAAAATGGCTAAAAATCACTACGCCAACTACACTCTGCCTAACATGCGTCATTGCACTGCAGATATATCATAGCACTGAACCTACTAGTATGCCTGTCCTACTGTACTCATTTCACATAAAAAGAATTTTTCAAAATCTCAAATAACACCATTATTAAGGTACTACATTCGTATGGGTTACACCAGGAAGTCTAACTGTGCTCTGACCCCTAATATGCATGCACAGTTCACGCCGACCAAGAAGACTCTCTGACGTCATTTTGTTTCTAAAATGGCGTAGTCTGTAGACTTTCTATGTCTGTGTTTTACATTTTTTTCCTGGTAAACCACTGACGTTAAAAATATGATTGTTGTTGGAAGTTGTTACTTTTTATTAAATCTGTTAATCCCATATGATCCAAACATTGACTTTGTTTTCCCTTTAATATTTAGCGGTACATTCGCGATGGCTGCTCGTAGTTTGCAGCCTCCACTGCGCAAGCGCTCTCGACTATGCTAGTTAACATTAAGGCCAAGGGGCGGGTCTAGTAACTATGACAACTGCTATATCACTATGCGTATAGGCGGCGCTAATAACTACGGATATATGTCAGAATAAAAATCTACCCGGTAACCTATATATATATATATATATATATATATATATATATATATATATATATATATATATATATATATATATATATATATATATATATATATATGTATGTATATATATATAGACAGGGAAAGGAGATGGCAATATTAATGGAACCTGTGGAGTTAAGATGAGTAAAAGGCTGTTAGGGCAAAGGAATATTTTAAATCTGTATTAACAAAATAATATGTGTCATCATATATGCTACATATTGCATCCATGTGAGAGTTTGGTTCTAATTTCTATCTAGGATCAGTCATTTAGAGCGCAGTGGCTCAGGAGTAGAGCTTCAGACTTTTGACTAAGAGGACCCTGTTTCGAATCTTGTGCTGCGGTGTTAAAACCTTGGGCAAGTGTTTTTCACTCTACAATGCTCCAGTTCACTCAGCTGAATATGTGTACGAGCAGCCTTCACGCATTAATTGTAGCATATGGCTGGATGCTTACCAGAGAAGTTGAGATGGTGTCTGTTTGAACTGGTCTGGCAGGGAAGTAAAGTGTAAAGTGCTTTGAACAATCCTGAAGATTGGATTCTATGCTATATAAGAACTTACAACAACCTTTTAACCAATTGGTATTAATTCATGACAAATATGTAAATGCCTTTTTGATTACTTTTAGCAGGTGTTTTAATAATAATAACATAACTTCTAGTACAGCTGTACACCTAAATAACTGCAAAGAAGCTCAGATATATTCATCAAGACAAAAAATCTGGTCAATCTCAGAATTGATATTCAATATTTCAGTTGTCAACAAGTGGGTTGATATACCAAGGAGCTATGGTGAATATAAGTAAGGTTATAAAAGTATGCTTTTAAATGACTGCAGCACAGAACTGTGTGAATAGTTTTAACTGCTCTAACACTAAGAGGAAGCATATATTTTAAAATGTCAATGCAGCTATAAAAAAAAAACCTACTACCAATAACCGCAGTGTTAGTATTTACTCTGGCTGGATGCTTCCCAGAGAAATTGAGATGGTGTTTGATTGCACATGTCTGCATGTAAACTGTAACATGTCTTGAGCAATCATATGGGTTGGATACTGTATGGTTTAAGAACAAACCTCTTGTAAATGTGATAGTTTTGCATTGTATAGTACATTAGATTTCTCTCATCATTACAACAATTTGAATATTACTTACTGCTATAGCCTTGAGGATATACTGCCTGGTACATCACATTAACCATGCTTGTGGCTTGTGGCACTGGCTGTTGGTTGACTGGTGAAGACACTTCTTGTGGACTCCTACGACAGACTTCAGTGTTTGAAACACTTGGTGAGATTGGGGTGGTGCTTGATACCGGGCGATTATGGTGAAAGGCTGCTGCACCATGGCTTCCTCCAGGACCAACACAAGCCATGCTGGCCCAAGGTACAAGGTTGGTTGGAGACGGGAGACTGGGAGGTCGCTGCTGTGACCCCAGTTGCTGCAGATATTGTGACCGTCTTTGCTTCAGATATTTTAACCCTAGTTGCTGCAGCTGTTGTGAGTCTTGTGACTCCGGTTGCTGTATATATTGTGACCCTTGTTGCTGCAGCTCTTGTGACCCTAGTTCATACATATATTGTAACCCTAGTTGCTCCAGATAGTGTAACCCTAGTTGCTCCAGCTCTTGTGACCCCAGTTGCTGCATACATTGTGACCCTAGTTGCTGCAGCTCTTGTGACCCCAGTTCATCAAGATATTGTGTCCCTAGGTGCTG
This sequence comes from Oasisia sp. SBJ-2009, assembly GCA_964017155.1. NCBI lineage: Eukaryota > Metazoa > Annelida > Polychaeta > Sabellida > Siboglinidae > Oasisia > Oasisia sp. SBJ-2009. The sequence goes on along the minus strand of OZ024865.1, from coordinate 8,967,093 downwards.
CAGGTATTGTGACCCTAGTGGTGACCTTGTATTGAACACACTTTGTGGTCCTTGTGGCGGCTGCTCTTGTAAGTTAAGGCTTTTGGGACTTGGTGGCCGTGACTTGTGACTGCAGTCATTCGGAGGTGACACTACACGGCTTTCTTGTGGCAAATGAGTGGTGCTGCGCCCTTGTGGACCCTCAGTAGGTGCATGGGGCTGACGGGACGACTCGGGCTGTGAACGTTTTTTTTTTGGTTGTTGTTTAGATGCACCGCCATTCACTGTTAAGTTGGTGTCTGTCTGTTTTTGTTGTGGTTGTTGATTAGATGCACCACCATTCGCTGTTAAGTTGGTGTCTGTCTGTTTTTGTTGTGGTTGTTGATTAGATGCACCACCATTCGCTGTTAAGTTGGTGTCTGTCTGTTTTTGTTGTGGTTGTTGATTAGATGCACCACCATTCGCTGTTAAGTTGGTGTCTGTCTGTTTTTGTTGTGGTTGTTGATTAGATGCACCACCATTCGCTGTTAAGTTGGTGTCTGTCTGTTTTTGTTGTGGTTGTTGATTAGATGCACCACCATTCACTGTTAAGTTGGTGTCTGTCTGTTTTTGTTGTGGTTGTTGATTAGATGCACCACCATTCACTGTTAAGTTGGTGTCTGTCTGTTTTTGTTGTGGTTGTTGATTAGATGCACCACCATTCGCTGTTAAGTTGGTGTCTGTCCGTAGTAATGGCTTCACTTCCCTGTCTCTGCTATGTTCACTTGTTGAAGCCTGCCCAGTTTCTGAACGTTTTTTCCAGAAGTCACGTTTTCTTTTTATTGAACTTTTTTTAACGAGGTCACGTAACCTGTCTATTTTTGTTGGAGCCGGCTCATCTTCAGTTTTTGGTGTAAGTTTTTTCTTCCAGAAGTCAAATCCCTTTTTAAACATTTCCATCTTTTTCCTATTTGACGGCAATTTGACAATCCACCTACACAAAGAAAGTAACAAGATTAACATCAGGAGAGGTGAAAGACAAGAAGATGCCATATCACCCAAGCTGTTCACGCAGCATTCAAACCCATATTCCGATGACTGATATGGGAAACCAGCTAAGGCTTGAAGATAGATGGCAAATATCTTAGTCATCTTCAATTTGCCGAAGACATACTCATATGTGCTAATACACCACATGAACTACAACAAATGCTACAGGAATTCGCTGATACAAGTGAAAATCAGGGCCTGAAGATGAACAATTACACGTAAGTTGAAGATAAAGGTGATGATGGAAACCAACACGCCAGTATATGTCAACAACACTCAGACCGAGAACGTTGAAATGCACATCTGCCTGGGACAGAGATATACAGCACCAGAGACAAAAACCAAGATGACTGTTGGAAGGGTACCATCTGGCAGAGGATAGCGTAAGATAGGCAGATGTGGAAGCAGCATGCTGAGACCTTCGCCCAACCACGGGACACTATGGCTGCACAATGATGACAAGCAAAATGATTAACAAAATAATGTGTGTCATCATATATGCTACATATTATATATTTCAAGAGTTCGGTTCTAACTTCTACCTAGGATCAGTCATTTACTCAAATGGTATTATAATCATGACACATGTGTAAATACCAAATATACCAACACTTTTAATGTCTTTTTGTAGCCAAGTTACATTGGAATATAGCAACAAAAATCCCTATTGGATTTAAATATGTTCCAGTTAAACTACCTGGTAGCTCTAAACCACAGACTTTAATAACATACTGCTGATACATTGCTACTATAATAATAATCATAACAACGTAACTTCTATTACACCTAAATCTTTGCAAAAAAAGCTCAGATATACATCAAGACAAAAGGCTCTTATCAGTCTCAGAATTGATATTCAATATTTCAGTTGTCAACAGGCGGGTTGATATACCTAGGAGCTATGGTGAATATAAGTAAGGCTATACAAAATATGCTTTTAAATGACTGCAGCACAGAATTGTGTGAATAATTTCAACTGATCTAACACTAAGAGGAAGCATATATTTTAAAATCAGTGCAGCCATAACAAAAATATTAGTGGCAGTGTTAGTATTTAAGCTCAAAAAGTGAATTACAAAAGTCCAGTCTGTTAGCAACAATATCATTAGTTTTTACAACAGAAAGTAGCAAATACACGGGAATACGTTGTAAATAGTGAATATGAAAACAAGGCTCAACAAATCTGAGAAATGTGTTATTTGAATTTAAAGTTTTGATAAAAATTACTTCTATAAAAATTATTATGTTTGGAAAGTGCAGGCATAAGTTAACTATTTAGGGTTTCTTTAAAAATGTTCGAAATTCTTTCATGCTGCCTCTGTGTGCCAGTAATAAGAAATTATATCACATCTTCAGCATTTAACTTAAATCTACTCTCAGTCATCCAGCCAGTGGAAAATGTCAAAGATAATTTATAAGCAGATCCAAGGAACAACAATTAGCATCAGAAATCAATAATGCTATGTAAATTTATGAATCATCTTCATAAAGATAGTGATTAAAATGATGACTACAAACAATTGAATTTTGCAGGTTTGTATATATAGTGTAATAATGCCAGGTCAATGCACACATTCCTACCTACTAATAAATCACCATCTAACTTCAACATATTATCAAGCAAGCCATCCGTCTACGGTCTACCCTTTAAATAGTATAACTACTCAAATCAACACACATTTGACCTACTAACCCCATTTTGAAACCACTAGTATTAATCAACTCAATCAAGCCTTAGGGGGCTTCATGTAGATATGGTACATACCCCCCCCCCCCCACACACACACACACACACACACACACACACACACACACACACACACACACACACATACTGTGACCCCAAGTGATTCACATATAAACTGCATGAGGATTATTCCACCAAATCCCAAAATGACAATGTTTTTAAAGAATTATAAATCTTTATTTCACCCTCCCCATTCATTAATATAAATAAAAGAAAAAATCTACGTTCTTTATAATCTGTGTGTATAAAGGAAACTAAACTAAGCCAGATCAATACATTTGGACATGTTTTTGGTGGCCGTCAAATGTACATTAAAACAAGACATTTTGGCAAGTCAACCAATTAAATGGTTAATTTTGGGGTTTTCTCAAGTATTCATTTAAAACCCCAAACTAAAAAACAACTGGCTAACGTATCTAGCTGCAACTTGAAATAAATTGTATGAACTGTGTGGCCTTTGTGATGATTACCACTAGTTATATTATTAACACTGTTACGTCAAGAAACTAATATCGTTACGTTATGCTAATATGAATTTCTAACATGAATTTCCCATGTGGGATCATTAAAGGTTATTGTATTGTATTGTTTGTGCATGATCCATATCATGGACCTACTCACTAAACTGGTAGTCTTACATTGTTCATATCATTGAGTGATTGACCTACCCATTAAACTAGTATTCTTGCATGGTCCATATAATCGACCTACCCACTGACTAACCTGATAGTCTTACATGGCTCAACCATGTAGATTGTAGAATATAATTAGAAGCTATGGGTGTCATTTTACCCCTTTACAAATGTAAACGTGCACTTACCTTGTGGCCCTTGCAATGAATGATTTTTCACTCACTAAAGGAAATAAGTTAAAGGGTATCTCCAACTTCCGGTATGTGGCATTTGCATGTATAACCACCAACTGCAGGGCATATCATACGTCAGAGTTCAAATACTTGTCAGTGTGCCTTTACACAATAAATAGCCCTGGGCACGTGGCACCTGGACAAGGTCAAGGCTGTTTTCAAACAGAAAGCGACTCACTGCAGCTGTTATATAGTCACCTTTTGGATATCTAAATGCAATCTTTTGGTGGTTATGAACATTATTACGATATATATATATATATATATATAAACTGGTTTAATTAAATAATGGTTAAACTGTTTTTTTTTAAATATTACACTGGAAAAGAATTCTATTTATCACTAGTTGTCATCCATATGACTATATCATTGGGTATGTAAACATGAGTATATACATATATCTAATATATACCATATTGTTATTATACATACCAATGGATATCATCATCATAGCCATCCATCGGTCAGGGTTGACCATGGAGTACATCCTTAGTGGATGTAAGCCTGGGTGTTGTTATATGGAGGACAGGCAGTTGCCCATGCAGCATGTCCCCCCCCCCTCTCCACGTCGCTGATGGATCCAAAGGAACAGCAGGGCCATTACAGTTTGGCACCAGCGCCGCCGCAGGAGCTGCGAGAAGGAAGGTGTAAACAACGACGAACTGCCTTAGGGACTCCGACTCCGGATTTTTCCTCGAGGTATACTCCTGAAGCCTTTTCCATGACTGGATGTAGCCGGAAGGCAGCGGAGGTTTTGAATCAGTTTCCTTCTCCTTCTTGCACCCACCGATGATTAACGCATGGATATATATGTATGTATGTATCCATATATTATAAAGTGTATCATAACATTACAGGATAAAACATGTCAATGTGTTTTACATCATGCCGCAGTTTAAAATTTTACATACTGTTAATTATTATGTTGTAAAGCAAATTAATCTGTATTGTAGAACACAAGATTATGAAATAAGAGCTCTGTCTATTGTTAGTTTCCCCTCTTCCCCAATTGCTTTGTCAAAGGGGATAAATCAAATCAGACAAGAAGAATATTGTAATCACATTTTAATTATATTTATCATTCTGATAGCTCAGCCATTCATCTTTCAAATCATAACATACATTATCACAAACAACACACGTGCATTCATAACGTAAGTTTCAGTTTAAAAAAAAAAAGTTAAGTTTTTATATAGCGCAGTATCCAGTCCATAGGACTGCTCAAAGCGCTTTTACACATTACTTCCCCGGCAGACCTGTTCAATCAAATACCATCTCAACTTCTCTGGGAAGCATCCAGCCACATGCTACAATTAATGTGCGAAAGGCTGCGCGTACACATATCCACCACTGTCTATTGCCAAGTACTCATTTATACAGCTGAGTGAACTAGAGCAATGTAGAGTGAAAAAACTTGCCCAAGGTTTTAACGCCGCAGCACAGGATTCGAACCCGGGTTGTCTTAGTCGAGAGTCCGGAGGTCTACCCCTGAGCCACTGCGCTCTACTAGAGTTTAGTGATCTAATCACAACCCACATCATGTGATGTTGACACTTAGAGCATGCCAACATACAACTGCTTACGTTAAATCTGACCCAATAAATATGCACCTCTTTACATCCCTCAAATTTTTTCTCAAGTGGGGCAAAATGCACCCCCGGGTACACCTTGCCCCACAAAACCAAATTTGACAAATAGTTTATTATATATATATATCAGTTTGTGCAACTTTATAAATTGCATAATAATATTTATGCAATTGCCAAGGCAGGTCTTCAGTAGGCTCTGGCTTATGTGCCTGATCAACCACTGAACTACTTCAGTACAACATATCACTACGCATATCATAGCCAACCAATCACAGTACCAGATTAAGCCAGAGCCAAGAATTGTTGTTTACCAACTGCAGTACAATTGTCTGCAGTAGTACTCCGAATTTGCAGTTAATTATAATTTTTAATTTTACAAGTTCAACTTTTGTACTACTGTTATTTGTTTTTCTTGCGACGTGCCCGACGTTACCTGTCCCGCGCGCTTGGAAGCAGAGGAAGATGATGATGTCTTTAACGGAGAACATTATTTGGTTCATTATAAGTGCATTGCTTTGTGGGCCGTCTATTTTTAAATGCTCCTCCCATAAACCGTCCCCCTTTTATCACAGCGAATGCATTGTGCAGCCATTTCTATATCCTAGATATGTCTGCAGAGATCAAAGATCAATAAATAACATTATATATTACTGCAACATTTAACATTATCAGGGTAATAGTTTATAAGCAATTTTTGTAAGTCAATTAGCCATGAGATAATAAACAGGGCAAAGCGCAACGGGTGCACTTTGCCCCATGTAGGAGGGGTACACTTTGCCCCCAAATCATTGTATCATCATAGTTTAAAACAGACCTAAATGGCATTATCGCCTGCAAAAAACGTATTGCATCTGTACTAGTATATGATACTATACTTTCATGTAGCTAATTTGCATAATTGGTTACTTCATGTGTATAGTCACTTAAAGCTGTTCACCTTTTCACAATAATATGGATGGAAAATGCTAATTTGTTTAACTTACTTCGATTTAATAATTGATGATTTTTGTGTTTCCTGAATTAATTACCACCAAGATTGTTTTGGCGGCACAGTGCTCCACAAATCAGTAGATATAAGGCCGCTAAAACGTATATCTTACGATTTAGGTGGGGGTGCGCTTTGCCCTTCTCTGCTCTATATAGGGGTTTATGCAGGATAACATTTTTGCCAGTCAACATTTTATGGTTGACACACAGATGTTAAGTTTTGTTAACTCATGCACATACAAGTTAATTGGGATGTGTTTTATGACCTGAAATAAAATACAAACACACGTGACATCCATTTAGGTCATTAACAATCAAGGATGAGTGCACTGACAAAATAATTGTGTAAACATGTTCCATTACTTTGTAATTCATTTACCAAATTAATTAAACATGGCTGAAGGTTGATATTCTTTTGAAAAAAAATCAACATTATTTAATATTAGGTGATAGACCAACATGCACCTGTACATACAGTATCATAAAATATCACAGTACATTATGTTGAATGTTACACTTTGGCGTGGAATAGTTCATTGGTTTGTAGCAACAACTGTTGAATGTTACACTTTGGTGTGGAACAGTTCAATGCTGTGTAGCAACATCTGTTGAATGTTACACTTTGGCGTGGAACAGTTCAATGCTGTGTAGCAACATCTGTTGAATGTTACACTTTGGCGTGGAACAGTTCAATGCTGTGTAGCAACAACTGTTGAATGTTACACTTTGGCGTGGAACAGTTCAATGCTGTGTAGCAACATCTGTTGAATGTTACACTTTGGCGTGGAACAGTTCAATGCTTTGTAGTAACATCTGTTGAATGTTACACTTTGACGTGGAACAGTTCAATGCTGTGTAGCAACATCTGTTGAATGTTACACTTTGGCGTGGAACAGTTCAATGCTTTGTAGTAACATCTGTTGAATGTTACACTTTGGCGTGGAACAGTTCAATGCTGTGTAGCAACATCTGTTGAATGTTACACTTTGACGTGGAACAGTTCAATGCTGTGTAGCAACATCTGTTGAATGTCACACTTTGGTGTGGAACAATTCAATGCTGTGTAGCAACATCTGTTGAATGTCACACTTTGGTGTGGAACAGTTCAATGCTGTGTAGCAACATCTGTTGAATGTTACACTTTGGCGTGGAACAGTTCAATGCTTTGTAGCAACATCTGTTGAATGTCACACTTTGGTGTGGAACAGTTCAATGCTTTGTAGTAACATCTGTTGAATGTTACACTTTGACGTGGAACAGTTCAATGCTGTGTAGCAACATCTGTTGAATGTCACACTTTGGTGTGGAACAATTCAATGCTGTGTAGCAACGAGAAGCAAAATGAAGAAATGAGAAACTGCTTAACATGTCGACTCAAAAGAAGTTGCAGCAAAAAAGGCGAGAGGCTGTAAAGAAGCGGGTCTCTGACCACCGTCGTCGTCAGAAAGAAGCCGCCAAAGGCAACGCAAGACATGTACCGTTTAACAGCGCCATTAGCTTTGCTAAAGCAGCTGCTAAAGCGAGGAGAGCTCCACCGCCAACTCCTCACCGCAGAAAGGCTATCTGTAGAAGGTTGTATGCCAATGAATGTGATGAAATCCCACGTCCATCGTCAAGCAGCACCTTCACCAACTCATCAGATCTGAGTGAGGAAACTCTCAAGAGTGACAGAATTTTATCAAAGGGAAGATATAAGCCGACAAGCTCCAGGGAGGAAAGATGCCACCAGCGTATGAATGGCTGATGGGACGAAAACAAAGTTGCAAACTCGACATCTGACATCATCAATAAAAGAAACCCACGCCATGTTCCAGGATGAATATCCTGACGCCAAAGTGGACAAAAGCAAATTTGCAATTCTGAGGCCACATGTTCTCAGCAACAAGCTTCCACATAATGTGTGCCTTTGCAAATCCCATGACAATTTTATTGCAGCAACTGATGCTTTGCACAAGGCCATTCCGGATTTCTTAATTCACTACCAGAAACCTTTCTGTGACACGGCCTCTGAAGACTGCTGGATCGGGACATGTAACATGTGGCAGAGGTCACGGGTTCACCTCAAAATATGCACATAAACACATGCCATCTGATCAGATGCACAGGACATACCAATACTGTTGCTTGTGAAATTTGAATTTTATTACCGGTACTTACAGCTATACTTACAAAAGATGCATCTTTATATGAACAATTTGTTTCTGTTCTGACATTAATTTTCTATGTCTACCTGTACCACGGGAAGGTTTAATTAAATAGTTGTGTTTACTATTAAGTATTGTTGGATGCTTCTTTACACTGCAGATGTCTAAACATCAAAATAACATAACTACAGTACATAAAATATCACCCTAAGCAGGTTGAATTGACACATGTACTGTTGTACTTGTAGTGAGGTTGTAACGTGAGTGACGTAACGTGAATGACAACATTTTTTTATCTTATTTGTCTCTGGTGACTAAACTAGGTCTTTTATTGCAATTAAATGACATTTATTATTATTCCAAAACTCACATCTAAATAATGTATTTGGTACTTTTATGTTAGGCTCGATACCTTTAGAAGAATTTACTGGCAAAGTTGAAGCAAAAATAGTGATGGTTTTTTCTTGTAACGTGAGTGACAGCTACTAACTTGTATGTAGGAACTAGACAATTTAATATTTTGAATAACTGCTTAAATGGTGTTGTAGGCTATAATTACAAGTCACTGTATGCCGTAAATGTTTTAGATTGGTCAATAATATTTTGAGATATGATGTGCTGAAAGTCCCCCAAAATTTCAATTGTATTGTGAGTGACGCTGGAATTGCCCATATATATAATTCTTCCTTTGATTTATCTGAATTTATCCAGAAGATTCCATCTACTAATAGCGTAATCATACTTGGAGATTTCAAATATTTTCAATGCAAGAGTTGGAGATGATTTCACATATTGGCCAATTGCCCTGGGGAAATTTGGAAGGGACAAGTCAAACTCGAATGGTGAACAACTGCTTTCTATATGCATGCACACAGTTCAAAACACCTTTTTCAAAATGCCTGATCACTGGTACTACTCTTGGCAACACCCCCATTCAAAACGCTGTCACTTACTAGACTATGTAATAACACAAAGTGTAGACTTAGCCGACATACGAAGTACATGTGCGGTGCACCTTGAAGGAAAATCGGACCAAGAACTGTGAAAAAAATAAATGTCAGTAAACTGGCAGATTCTGAGATGCAGAAAGTGTTAATGGCACATATGGAAACCAACATGATGAACCTTTCATACTTTGGTGCAATTACTAATTTATGAGAAAGTGTACAAAACATTTGGAAACACCAGGATTGGTTTGATGAAAATTATGAGTTTGTAATTATGAATGACTTGTATTTGGGTGAATCATAGTCACTGCCTAGTCTCTTCAGCAAAATCATGAAATTGAGATTTTCTATGGTTATTTATAAGATTAGAATTAGAAACACAGCCAAATGGTGCAAATACACCAGTCAATATCAACTAACTAACAATTTACCACTTTTGAGGCCAATAGAGGACCCTAGGAGTGTTTCAAAATGAGTCAATCAATTGTGCATAGTATAATTAAACAGTGACAGTACCCTAAGAAATGTCTATTCAAAATTACAAAAACCAAACCAGATCTTCAATAATTTCTGAGATATGATTGAATAGATTGATGCAGAACGATGCCATAACTTTGTTGGACCTTTTGCCCAAAAAGACTTGATCACATAATTCTACTTGTTACTAGTTGTCAGCCACATAAACATGAGTACATATATATATATATATATATATATATACCATTGGTATGTATATACTAATGGATATATATATATATATTAAAGTATATCATAACAAGTCCTACATTACAGGATAAAACTGAACACATCAACGTGTTTTACATCATACCGCAGTTTAAAAGTAAAATGTTACATACTGTTAATTATTATGTTGTAAAGCAAATTAATCTGTTTTGTAGAACACAAGATTATGAAATAAGAGCTCTGCCTATTATTAGGTTCCTCTCTTCCCCAATTGCTTTGTCAAAGAGGAAAAATCAAATCAGACAAGAAGAATATTGTAATCACATTTTAATTATATTTATCATTCTGATACATGCACTCAATCTGTCATTCATCTTTAAATAACTGACCCATATCAAAACAAGAGCATAACTTTCATTGTAACTATTTTAGCTTTTGTCTTCACTCAGTCACATATTACAAATCATAACATACATTATCACAAAAAACACACATGCATTCATAACGTAAGTTTCAGTGATCTAATCACAACCCACATCACATGTTGCTGACAAACATGGCATGTCAACATACGACTGCTTATGTTAAATCTGACCCAATAAATATGAAAGCGAGAACGTTTTTACAGACAGGATGTCAAATTTCATCGGTGAACTAACTTGATCTTATGACACTTTGTGTCGTGGTCTGTGCGAGTCGAATCGCTGTAGATATGAGTGATGCTGCATGCATTGCATTGTGGGTGGATGGAGACATGGCGATGTAAGCAATCATAATAGCATCAGTGACAAGACGCCTGGTAAACGTAGTGACTTAACCAACCTCGTTTCGGTCCATCTTGAGTATTCCACGATGTGACAATATGCCACAGTGCAGCGCTCTGTCGCCACAAACCTAATATTACTACACTGAAGGTTCCCAAAGCTACGCCCAACATCTTCACATACGGTCCAGTTCATTCTGTTCATTCTATACACGTGTAAGCGCCGGACAGTTTACGACATTCCGAAGCAGACCATCGATCACGACGACCTCGTGACCGCCACCTGCACGGTTGCTATGGCAGTCGGCGTTGTCGTGGTAACGCAGCTCGGCAACGACACGACGACGACGCCCGACTGCAGCGTGAACGGCTGTTGCATTATGGGTATCTGGCCGAGAGATTTAAGCACGTGCGCGCCGAACTGAGTCTGTGCGAGATCGGAGGGTAGGGAGAGCACATTGATGGGGTTCACAAGCTGCGTTCCCGCACTCATCACCTGCGTCTGTAAGGGGACATTCGCTGGGAGCATGGGCTGAGGCAGAGCCTGCGATATCAGCTGTGTCAACGCCGACATCTGCACGGGAGTAATCAGTTGCGCTGCCTGCATGTGATTCACGGGAGCAGCGATTATGTGCGGCTGCTGCTGCGGCACCGGTTTCGCCGCCGTCGCCATGGCAACCGTCGTCAACGAACCAGGCATCGGTACAACGCTAGTCGTCGCCGTCGTCATCGCGGCGGAAATCGACACGGGAATGAATTTGTTCACTGTCGTTTGCGGGGTCATGACCACTTGGGGGGTCACGACCCCCTGCGGGGTCATGATCCCCGTCACGGGTTTGCTGCCTGATGACAGCGCCATGGGCAGCGTGATGATGGACGAGCAGGGCACGAGGGAAGCACCGGATGGAGTGACCATTGACGGCAGGAGCTGGTTGACCGCGAGGGCCGTCCGCACGTGGCCGATGGGCTTGAGCATTCTTAGCATTGTCGGGCGGACAACGGTTGGTGTCGCATTCACGGTCAAGACTGCAAGCAATAACATGTATAAATATATATATATATATATACATACATATATATATGAAATAGTAAATATAAAACATATATATTTATTGTGTCATTATAACGGTCTCCGTGACAAATAAATCAACAATTGTGATGTGTGTGTATATATATATATATATATATATATATATATATATATATATACTATCACAAATGTTGGTTTATTTGTCACATAGACTGTTATAATGACACTGTAAATATATATGTTTTATATTTACAATTTCATGAAAAATAATCCATAAAGGCTTTTTGAAAGTATGGTAAATAGATCTCAAAACTGAATACCAATTTTGAGATGGCCACATTTCTTAATCCTTTTTTGTCTTGATATACTTTTATAGGGTTTCTGAAGAACGCTATCGTTAAAATATTAGGTATGTTGTTAAGCTGTATCAAAAGAACACAAACTTGTCACAAAACGAGCGTGTTATATCTGAAAGTATTACTCATCAAATGATGGAATCTATAATACATCATGTATTTACAATGTAGTAATAATTTGCATGATCATAACCACAATCTAAAGACAAGTTGCTAGTTCACCACTTATTTATACAGAATATCTGCCTATCACCTGAATTATGTCCACAACGACTGACACAATCCAGATATTTCAACCAATCAAAACGAGCCACACACCTTGCTGCGGAGTCTGCTGCAATGTTGTGTGTCTAATAGTATGCTGCTGTAGCTGTAGGTGAATCTGCTGCTGCTGCTGCTGCTGTTGTAGCTGTGCCTTCAGCTGCTGTTGTTGTATGTGTTGTTGTAGAACCTTCTGTGTCAGCGTCTGAGGTCGAATGTGGGCAGTGGACGTCTTCAACTTGGCCCGCGTCGTGTTCGACGCCGCTACCGACACTGCCGCCACTGTCACTACTCCTGACGCTGCCACTGGAGTGACACCAGCTGCTAGCTGTGGCCGCGGCACTACAACAAATGACAGTTCATTATCTGACATGACCAGGGTTGGGTCCAACTACACATTTCGGGATCAAATACAAATACAACTCAGCCAAGTCAAATACAAGTATACACACACACACACACACACACACACATACATGCTATATATAGTGTATGTTATGTATATATATATGTATATATATGTATATATATATACACATACATAATCATACATACTATATCACAAATGTTGACTTATTTGTCACAGAGACCGTTATAATGACACATTTTGGGATCAAACACAAATACAACTCAGCCAAGTAAAATACACTGCTTTTCTAGATTTCAATTCAAATACATGTTTCCAATTCAAATACAAATAGATTAGTGCTGGTTCGATACCAAAAATATCGAAGTATCGCGATACTTGCGAAAGTTCGATACCGATATTTAGTGGTATCGCGATACTTCGATATTTTTGGTATCGAACGCCCACTATTCGATACCTTCGATACCTTCGATACCTTCGATACCTTCGATACTTTCGATACCTTCGATACCTTCGATATTTCGATACTCGACATCGAGTCCATTCGACGAAGTCGATGCGAAGGCGCAACATCGCTGTTGATGACGACGTTGTTTACAGGAGCTATCGCTACAGCGCTTCGCAGCCTAAATTGACTTAGGCGTGGTTGTTTAAAAAATAATATAACATAAAATGTGAATTGTTTTCTAAAACTTTATTGTAGAATTAGTCTCTATAATAACTGTTTTCTGTGTGCTATCTTAGCGTAGGTCAGACTTCGCTTAGGCCTTAGCCTCGTTACCCAAACCAAGGTTCGTATGTGACGATCTCGTTTGGTGGCAGTACCATGCCATCTTTCCTACTTTATTTACGGTTACGCGTACAAAAACACACATCCTGTAGTATTTGTATAGAGTGTTTATTGCACGCACTAGTATTGATAAAACTAGTTTAATAATAATATTATTAATATAAACATGTATTCGAGCGCGATGCGGAGGTTATGTTTATCCGGGTTCCGTTTGGTGGCGCCACCATTTGCCGTACACGATGCCCACAACCAAGGCGAACGACAACAAGTCATAACAACGTTCATCGGCATCGCTAATAATTTGGCAGTTTTCCAACAAAGAGTGTCTGCTGTGCTAGAGGCGTCTCAAAGATAGCGTGGGAAATACATCGAATTTGACGAAACATGTCACCATTCAAGAAGCTATCAAAACGTGATGATCAACTTTCATCGTATGGCGTTGTCGACGTTGTTGACAACGTCGCATTGCCAATGCCATTGACTCGAGAACGTATTCTATCGAAATATTCGACAGTGAGCGAGCAATGGACATCTAGTTACAGTCGAAGCGAATCGACATCGGTTGCCGAATCTACTAAGTAACTGCGGCAAACATCGCCAAGAAGTGACATACACGACGTGACTGATTAACGATGACGATGTGCTTACTGCATACCGTCACTCTCACTGTGACACTGCCAGTCACTGGCACTGGCCAAACAGGTTCACCACTGGCAGAGCCAGACGTAGAGGAAGAAACTGACCGGTTCTTGAAAACAGTTGCAAAAACATTATGGGGCTTGTTATGTGTACTTGATAACGTGGTAATTTGAGTTTTATATAAACAAAATTGGTGTGAACTGGGAAGTACAATTGAAATTTTTATTAATATTTTTTTCTATTATTAATTAGTGTTATTTTATTGTAATCGTCTATACAGTTTTGATGTTAAATCACAATTATCTTTACGATTCAATTAATTATAAAACAGTTATAACAGTGAGTGTGCAGCTGTGCTGGCAGTGGCACTATTATAAGTGATAGGTGTATTTATATTTAATATAATAATAACATATTATTTGTATGTTATGTTTCAGCTGTATTTGTTGATGGTCACTTTAGGAGACACAGTGAATTGAAATTAAGCTACTATATTATAGTGTATTTACAAACAGCTGGGGTGAAGTACTGTTATTAATTAAAAATAATTCAGTGCAATTGATGAATTTATTTGTCACTAGGTATTTTATTGCAGTTGTCTTTATTGTTTTACTTTTATATTACAGTTACCTTTTAGTTTTACAACAGTAATCAATTATATTGAAACTGTTGTTTGTTTACTTACATAAAATGAAAATTGCATTTTAATCATTGTTTGCATGACTATAAAAGTATCACATATCTCCCTACTTGTAAGTGAAAAATTGTGTGTGTTTCTGGGGCATTAGTCTAAGTGGATAGTAGTGTGTTTCTTTGGAGATCTCTACTGTACTGAATTACACTTACAAGGTAAATTTTGAGTATCGAATAAAAGTCTGGTATCGATAGATATCGAAGATTTCTGGTATCGAACCAGCAATATATCGATCGGTATCGAAGAATTCTGGTATCGAACCAGCACTACTTCTGTTGCATACTGTTTCTACTGGGAACTGTGTTCTCTGTGAATATTAGACTTGCAACGTAAGTATCGAGTATCGAGTATCGAACAAAATTCAGGTATCGATCGGTATCGAACAAAACCTGGTATCGAACCAGCACTAAAATAGATGCACTTTTTTATTCAAATACTATTGAAATACATATTTTTAATATTTGGTTGTATTTCTAAATATGATTTAAAAACAGACCGATTATCAAATACTTCCACTTCATGATTTTACTATACATTGGAGGAAACCTGGCTTCTTTTGTGCTAGCCCAGGATGTTTACACAGTAGGATTCTTTGAAACACATTCCCAGTCAAAACCTGCTTTTATGGCTTCACTAACTAACATATGACTAGCAGCTTCACTGTAGACAAATTAAGGACCATTTAAATTTCCAAATTTGTTTCCATCGCCTTAAAACACAAAAATAAAGGCTCAACTAAAGAGTTGGCAATACTATATAGAAAACATTCAAAACAGCAGATTTCTTTCCAAAAACACTATGCTGACTAATTTCGATAGATGAACATGGGAGTTTATTCAAAGAGGTCACAATTTAAATGTTGCTCACATAAACGAAACATTCAAAACAAATCAAAACATGCTTAGCTACATCGTTACTTGGTCTCTCACAATCTATTTAGTCGCCTTCATCCCAATAATTACCACACGAGTGTGATTCCGTGTAAAGAACAGCGCTCCCTTTAATCGCAAACTGAAATCTACAGTAGAAAGAAAACACAACCGACCTAAAGCGGGTATTCGAGGGTGTGACACCGACATCACCGGGGGAGCCACTGGTACTACAATTTTCGTCAACTGCGGCATGGTTCTGACGCACGCTGGCATGATCACCTTGCTGCTGGTCGATGACAGCTGCATGGGTTTACCACCAGAGGGCGTTGTGCACGGCACGGTTTTTGGAGCGACGTCAGTTTCGGGGGTGAATTCCATCTCAACATCACTCAAGATGGGACTATCAGTGCAAGCTGTAACCAGGCATCAGAAGAGAACTATTAACCAATGCTTACTCTCCATGGGTGTAATCCTGTGAACGTGTAATTTAATCTAAAATAATTATATATTCTAATTCATGAATACATGCGTAAAGCATTTCTTAATCAGTTCATGTTGTAATCAGAAACAGTCAAGCAGAATATCTGACTGTGAATTATCTGCTAATGTTTAATTAATATACATTTCCTAGGAGGGAATTGTACAGTGTACATACAAGATGCCATTTCCCAGCTAAACCAGAACAACTGCTAAAGTGTTTTTGTGAACTTGCCAGTCAACTGGCATGCTCAAAGAATGAAACAGTTGCCAGCACTGTAGTGCCTGTATGCTTGCAAAACAAATACCAATTTAATAACATGTTTTGTATATGTCTAAAACCGTTGCGACATGTTGATATTACACAGTAAATGCAATGCCAAGCTTGTGTGTATTCTGCATTTTGCAACGATCCCAGCCAATCATATACCTAGACCAAAACGTGACCAGTTTGTGGCGTAACTACTGTTAACACTATATCACATTTTGACAGTCACAAGCAAAACTACTGACCCAATTTTAAAGTGACATTGTATGTAATGTCAAACAGACCTGACCTTTCTAATGAAGTAGCAAGCAACTATGATGACAACAATATCACCTCATTCAAGACCAACAGGAAACGCACAACAGGTAAGCCCATGTCCCTCAAACAAACAAACATTCATTGTCCCTTGAATCAAGTGAATTTACCGTGAAATGCACACCCGTCTACGTACCAGTAGCTGTGGAGTCAGAGTCGGAATCGTCATCGGCACGCGGCATGAAGTTATTGATGTCGATCTCGATGTTGAGTTCCGCAAGTTCCTGCCTCAACTCGCCGATCTTGATGAGTTCCTGTGTGTTCTGTTGCTTCAGTCGCTCTCGCTCCAGCTTCAGATCCTGCGCGTGACGCTTCATGTTCTGTAGGAATCAATGCACGAAACGTCAACTAGAAAACAGTGCAAGGACATGTCCTCATGGCCAATAATCTCCATAAAGCTGGGGATTGAATGGGGGTCGACCTACACAATTATAGCTTGCAACTGACTTCGCCAATTGGCACTGTGTCAGCCGTGGGTGGGAACAGTGCAAATATCCACCCCAATTTGAATACAGAAACATGACTGGTGGGTAGTTGAATATAACGACCCATTCACATCCTAAACGGTGCATGTAACACGAGCAGCTTGTGGCTGAAATCACAGTAAATAGTATATCACATGACTGGATGCTGACCACATTTCTCATGGGTGATTTCATTAGCCGACTTTAAAAGGAGTTTTTGAAACGGATGTGCCAGGGGTAGGGAAGAGTCGGTACTGACGTAACCAGCCGCAGCAACCTGACAAACCACTCTATAGGTTTACACAGTAGCTATGCAAAACTGTCAATCATATACTGTGGTTGCTAAAGCCTGTCAGAGTATTTCATTTAGTTTACCGACTGACCTAATTGACCAGGAGTTATAACCCTAGAAATTCTTGTGACACATTTATTTGTAATTATTACTAAGAAAAACCTTAAAGCGATGATTCTAGCTCCAAAGTGTTATAGTTTTTATTTAAAAATATAATCTTATAACTACAGCGTGCATGTTGAAGGTTTACCGTCTGCCAATTTGTGTTTAGTTACTTTATTAAGCTCGGAACAATGTTCGCAATTTGATTCCGCCTGCAGCATGTTAAAATGGTGAACAAAACATCCAGTTTAAAATATAAAATGATTGGCAATAATGTTGACACGAACAGAGTAAACTGGAATTCCCTTTGTTGTTTAACTTACCCATATTCCAGACAGCAGACTTCTGTTACAAATTACTGGTCGGGCAATTATGGACAGAGGAGATGGAACCCCTTTAGTTCTAGTTGTTTCCATCACTTGGCAGAGTTTTATTAACTGACTAGTCTGTATATATTGTGGTTACAAACTTACAATGTCATGATCTTATGAGGTCTCATTGAACTAGTTTGTTTTCTTTTCGGAACTGTTTATATTTTGACTGCTACACAGACCACACATCTCTACTTTGAACTTGCTCCATGTGCTGTATATTAAATGAATAATTATGAATTGGAAATAGATTAACAGTTATGTTAAAACGTCACTACAAACAACAATGCCCAAGGTCACAGTCTGGCCAAAAGCTGCCCCAGAAACTACCCCTACCTGTATGCACTTCTGTGCACTGCGCAGGATGCTCAGGTTTGATGTCTTGTGGTCCTCTAGGTTTGGCACCTGCTGGCGCAACATCTCAAAGCATTCCTTCAGGTGCGCTCGGCTGAAACATAACAACACTTGTTTAGTTACTTCTTATTCCCACCCAAACATGGGACACAGGCCAGGAGCATCAAGTACCAACACTAGTTCCAGTTGTATCTAGCTCGTGGCAGGGTTCAATTAACTGACCAGTCAATTAACTGACTAGCGAGCAGTGACCACTGAACATTCAGTTCCTGAAGAAGGCCGTCGATGGTGGTCGAAACGTAGAACTAGAAGTCGAACATTGCTCGTTGTGTAATTATGAAATTTGTTTCGAATAGTCTGTCTATGCTGTTATCGTATGCACGTTAAAGACGGGACGAATATTCGATCCATATCCAAAATATCGAATATTCGAATTGTTTCCCGCTATTCAATTCAAAATTAGAAAATTTGCAGCTATATAAACGCTCAAATATTTTCAGACCTGCAAAGTTCAAATCTCATAAAGTCGCCTTTGCCCCAAACCGTGTATGCTGGCATAGTAAAGGTTTTTTCAGTAATTGGCCATTGTGGGTCAAGTCTTGAGAACAGACATTAATAAAGTTGTATACAAAGTGGATAACATATATATATATTATATATATATATATATGAACACTTCATTTTCCTACATTCCTATTTTATATATGTATGCTGTTACACTGTCACTGAATTTTTTTTTAAATGTATTTGATATCTAGTAACGTACACTGCTTGGGCTGGCAAAAAAGGAAAATCAATTGGGAAAAACTTGCAATAAAAAAATTGCTTGATTATAAAACAATAATGTTTATGCCAAAAACTGTGGCATTCAAAAAATTGCCGAACCACATGCAGTAAGGAGGGATGTGACATTTGTGACAGCTTTACCAGAACAAGCAGAACCAAGATTAGCAACTTCTAGTGCTCAATAAATGTGTTTATATTTCAACTTTTACTTCTTCCCTATAATATTCAAGGGAAAGGTTAAAATATACTTTAAAATACCTTTGACACTTGGTCTCTTGCTCATACCATCTCACGCTCCATTTTATACAGACATTTTACACTGACAATAGAATCATCTTACCAGATGTGATTAGTAAGCAATTTAATGATAATAAAACTTAATTTTAACATCGTCAAATCCAGGACAGATGCTCCACTTGCAGGTGTCTACAAGGTAATTAAAGTCTTAAGAGATGTAAAATAAGAAAAACACTAATATCATCCATATATGGGCAAACGGCTACTAGAATACTAAATAAAATTTGATAATTTATGTTTGAGCTTGAATCTAATGTGACAGTGGTAGAAATTAAACTATCAAGAGTCAACATTTAATGATTTTTTTTTAGTATGCTGTTATTCAAGGGTCCCAGATGTTGCCTAAGAGAGGGTGTGTGCTTATTAGAGCATGTGTGTTTAAGAGAATGAATACAATATTTTAAATATTGGCATATTATGAAATGAGCTAGAATTAATCAATTGACTGATGTAGTTACAACAAAACACAACCATGCAACTGGTTGATACTAAAAACAAATTAGAAATTACTTATACAATTCTATCAATAATGTTTAATTTGTTACAAATAAAAAAAAAATCTGGAATATTATATTCCAGAAAATTTTATTATTTTTAGAGTATGTCTTTATATTATAACATATGTTAAACAATCAGCATAAATAAGAACTGGTGAGATTAATGGCATATTTTAGGTTACATTCAGCATGCCCAAATATGGAAGTATATACACATAAGGGTGTATGTAGGCTGTACACAGTCACAGTAGACTGTTCTGGCTACTTGTAAAGAAACCACACTCCATTGAATTTGACACATTTTATAATACTGTATATTACTCAAACTTCTAACTAAAATGCTTACAATATCCCTACTTTTATCTGGAAGTATAAGCATAAAAATGAGAATAAGATTATAAGGTCACTTAAAACGAAGCTAAAGTGATTAGGCATGTTGCTATTCTTCATTCCACGTGCCGATTCATGGGCCAATAAACATGCTGCTCCTTGATTCGCCAAATCACATCACGTGCTGTTTATCTGTCGCGTGGACAGCGCAGAACAAACACTCGATGTATCTTAAACTCACCGATTTTTCTCCAACTTGTTATGCACCTCTCGCGTCCCGGCACTGTAAAACATAAAACCACACCGTAGCTGAAGATCCACCAACGTGGGAAGGAGGGAAATTCGAAACATGCAAACATGGTGAATTCTAAAAATAACTCATGACAACCGTAATTAACATGCGCGATGCTCACCCGCCCGAACGGCGCTTTTCCCCGTCATCTTCTGTTTCGCTTCCCCAATCTCCATCTCCGATGGAATTCTCTCTCACTCTGTTGACGCTTATTACAGATGGTGCGCTCTTTGCATATGGGTGGAACTCGGCTGCTTCTTTGGCTGCAAAACAAAATTGTATTTTCTGCGTTTCAAATCTGGGTCACAACAAACAAACCGACGCACTGCCGCTGATTACGTATCCAAACAGTCACAACTAGTCACGCTACACTTTGATCGCTCATCTTTTAATAACAACAAAATCGACCACGTGCGTTTGAATATAAAGCCAAATCTGGAAACAATAACGACGGAAAGAAGCCAGTGACTTAATCCAAATTAGGCACTTAAAATGACAATCTACGCCATGTGCTCTACTTACCACGTGCTTTGACAGTCGATTGGTTACGCAGCTCCAAGAAATTTGCCGCCTCAAGTAATGTTTCCAAGCTCATTGTCAAGCACAAATATGCCCAAGCCGCAAAGAGAAAACCGTGTTTCTTTCCGCAGTACAGTTAAATTCAACCCACGCGCTAAACAGTCAGATTTACATGCAAAATAAAAATAACACCAGTTCAAAATGGCGGGCATGTGACCAAAACACAAGCGACACTTCTCTAAACGATAACACCACGTGGTACAGAATTTGATCTATCGACCAATCAGCTTTCGACACTCTGACGTCACAGGGCCGTCATTCGAAATCACATGGTTTGTTGTGAGTTTCCGCCTTGCAAGCCCCACCCACTTTTCCACTTGTCACATTTTCCAGATCTACGCACACGTCACAACATGTCATTTGCCCCCGTAAATACCGAAAATCTGTGCACCCCGTTCAAACCATTACACATGAGCCATGTAGTTGACTAGTTAAAAGTTCCCATGTGGACTATAGGTTTGTTTACTTTATTCAGGTGTTTCTTTCGATAAACGTGGTTATCTCCCTATCACGTGACCGTGAACGAACAGGTACGAGAAGTGAACGGTGTCCGACGGAGGAAAAATATCACACAGTTTTGGTTATGGTGTACGAAGATGCTAACGGATCGCGCGGAACAAAAACCGCGTACGCGCATGCGGAATAAATCGTTGCGTCTGCCTTGCCCCGCCCCAAGTGTCAATAACGTCTGAGAAAATTCCGCATTTTCAGGTAAGAGCGAAAAGTGATGTGAAAGACGTTACCGACCGACACAGATCGAGCACCAACCACGCATGACTTCCTGCATGACAGGAAATAGCCGTTCTTAGGTTCTTCACCCGTTTGACAGAAGCTCGTTACAGTCACTACCAAGTTAAAATGTCGAGGCCAGTTGGAATATAGGTCGATGTTTGTCCTTGAAGTGTTTAATTGTAATTCTGTTTTGTGGTTCATGACACACTTAGCCTTGTAATTATCCCAGCAAACATCGACCTGACACTAACAGTAACACTAACAGTAACAGTTACAGTGCGTAACACAGCTTGTTGACGTTGACGTTTTAGCCTAGTTGGACCAACACAGACACAGTAAACTGTATCGTGTGTGGCAGAGCCGCGGTCTAATCTGCCTAAATCCCCTAATCATGTTGCCTTTGGGCCAACCAAGTCCAACCCAAGAAACACGTCGCAAGTAAACGTAGCGACTAGCGACGCCGCTAACATCTGTCACATTGACCAAAGCCACGGTAGTACGGTACAGAAATCGTAGCGCCATCTATGACTATAGCAAATCATTATTCTACTGGTACTTGTTGGTTAGCACACCGTTGTGAATTAGCATTACATGCCTGGAATTATTGAATATACACTGAGGCAGGCATATGAGACAAAATTGAGATACGCCCAGATTCACCATAACTACTGCATGATAATTTTATATTTACTGGGGATAATACAGTAATCCTATTGTATCATTCACCCTGACGATGACCACCACTCAAAATTACATAGAATAAGCTGTTGATGATTGTTATTTAGGAGACGTTGGACCGGACTGCATTCTCTTTCAGTTTTTCCTCCACAGTTGTCCCTATCATGACCAAAGATGGCGGTTAGAAGATGGCATCAACATTCGTGAAACAATTTTCAGTAATTTGTCTTAGAAAGGTAACTTATAAATTTACGTACGTGGCTCTTGCGGGTGCTGTTGCTTATAGTGTGCACTTTGTTCCCATGCATTCAGTCCAGAGCATTGTGCAGAATAAAAAAATTGCCAGTGACAATTTTTTTGCATAGACATGTGGATGTTAACTGATATATGTACAGTACATTATACATGCCAGTTTAAATGTGTTTTATGAGTTGTGACATAAAATAAGTTGCCAACACCCATTTACACCCATTTCAAGGCATAACTGTGATTTTTAAAGACCTTTTTCCCTCCTTTTGTTTACCCGTCCACTGATATTTCTAACCATCCGAATGATATGTGGATGGGTCTCTGTATAACTTTCACAGTCACAAATACATGGCACTTCATGTGTGGAAAAATTATGAAAATAGGAAATTTATAATCTGTGTTCATTTTAATCTGTGAAAAATGTACATGTGTTGGAACTCTAATACTTTCCTTAATATATTATGATTGTCAATTCTGGCCCCTGGGTAAACTTACATAAAAGTCAATGACCATGTATCATTTGTTATGGGAAGTTAGTAGGAATCCAGCACTTTTCTGACAAAACATATTATATCTAGATATGTAAGGTGCTCCAGTCTAAATTTGGGAGTGATCATGTAGACTTCAGATTTGTTAATGGAACATATACAACATCCTTATAATCTGACAAAATATTAACATGGGAAAGCTACTTGTGCTCTGTATGTATAAATAAATATCAACTTATCAACCTAATTTTGCAAGTGACTAAATTGCCAGATTAATTGGTACATGTACATGCTCATTATCGTCTGCTTAGAGGATTACAAAGGCAACTTTTTAGCTCAAGAGTTAATATAAACTTAAACCACTTGCAGCAGCAGTCAATTATTAGGAACCATAGTTTGCCTTTATGCAGAGATTCGTCATTTGTATCTAGGTAAAACCCATTTTGGATTTTCGGGTAGAAATATGAAAAATGAATTGACCAATAATCAGAGCTCCGAGCAGTGACGTTGTTTGTAACACACCCTGTTTCTAGTTTTGTTGTTTCAGAAGCCAACTTATATTTTATACACAACTACTACCTTGCTATACTGTGCACAATGTGGATGTATTATTTTTACAAGCTAAGCATGTCAACCCAAAACAATTACCTCTTGGTTCCGTTAATTTATTTAAATATTGATTTAAATACAGTATTCCAGATGGTTGAAACAACCAAATGTTTACCCAATATTCACCATGCTCTGTCTTATTCTGATATCTTCAAAGTATAGCATAACACCAGCATAAATTATTAATTGTATTATACTTTCTGATTCGTTCATTGTACTGCACATAAGACTGCATGCTAATTAATGCGTTTTAATTGATTGAGGCAATGCACATATACTGCCATGTAATACTGCAATGCACATAATTTATACTGCCATATAATACTGCAATGCACTTATATTGCCATATAATACTGCTTTCTGCACACATGATACTAAGTATTTTTTATATTCATGGTTTATTTATGATTGGTTCATTATATTGTTTCTGGTTGAAACAGAAAAATGAGAGAATTCAACAGAATCAATGTGTTGAAATGGATGCACTTATAATGGGTAATCTTAGTGAAACTCAATTTTGCAGTTATAAGTACTTTTATAAGTACTTACCAGATATTACATCTTAGCGCACATATATTTGTGGCTTAAATGATGGCATGCCTGGTTTTCATGAACTAAGGCTTGCATTGTTCAATTAAAAAACACTGCCAATATAAATCAGGGCACAAGTTGGACCTCACAATTGTCTTAAGATACAACATTCATTTTAAGCGTTATATATTTTATATGCCTGAGTACTGTAGATGATGCGAAATGATTTACTAAAACACAGGGTGTGCCAATTGCTGAAACGGAGTTTGATTTTCAACAGAAACTTGGTGACCGCCGAAAAGGTAGAATCACTAACATTGTAAACAATACAGCCAATATTTTGACATGCTCTGTTTTATGTGCAACATAATTCATTTATGGTGGTGGCTTTGTGACTTATTATTTTATAAAGTGCACAAGGCAAATGGTTGCACGGTGCTAGGGAATTGCTTCATAGGCAATGCAGATGCTAAAAAAAAAAAAATGTGTCTGCTAAGTGCATTAATGAGATCCAGTATTAAATGTTATTGTCACATTCTTTGAACATGCATGAACTCCACATTCTGGTTTCAAATAAATTCATAAGTGAACAAATGAAAGCAGTCTATGTTACAATGGCTCTAAGTGTAGTTCTAACAAACCATGTTAGATGGCGCTACGTATTGCACTAGGTTATTATAAAATTAGCAAAACAAACAATAGTGATTTAAACATGTGAAGCAAGTGTGTGTATTGTAAATATAGTGACTTTAAACACAAACAAGTTTTTTAAATTCGTGAAAATGTTCATCAAGTTGGCAGTATATTATTCCAAAAAAACTTCATAATGACACAACTAGCAATCCTCTACTTACTTCCATGTTTCGACCATCTTCGGCGGCCTTCTTCACTGCTCGCTAGAAGGCTTCTAGCGAGCAGTGACCACTGAACATTCAGTTCCTGAAGAAGGCCGCCGATGGTGGTCAAAACCTAGAAGTAAGTAGAACATTGCTAGTTGTGTAATTAGGATTTGTTTTCAATAAGTTTATTATTATAGCTGATGTGATGATTTAAAAAATAAATAATATTGGTGTTATACTATAACTGATGTTGCGAGTGTTGTTTTGTGGACAGGTGACAAAGATGGCGATCACTCCAGTGGAGAACCTGAGAGGCTTCGTGTCGAGTCGACCGCCACTAGTTGTCTTCATGCTCTGTCTCGGTCTCTTCGCCATCGTGCTGCTTACTGTCGCCAACTACATCCAAGTGACGGAACTACGCAACCCAGACGTGTCCGAGGTCTGTCAGTGCTCCACGGCTGTTTCTGTTGTCGCAGGGTCCATATGAGGCCTTGAAAGTCTTGAAAATTCTTGAATTTTACAAAGTAGTCTTGAAAAGTCTGGAATTTAATTGTGGTCAATAAAATATTGTTTGACTCAATTGTTGTGACGAATAACAGCCAGAAAAAGAAAAGCCTATGCACAAAAATATGTGCACATCAATTGAGCAATTCACTGTGGTTGGCGCCATTGTTTTCTTAGTCGAGTAATAATGTTAACTTAATGTTAACTTAATTTATTGTGCATAAAAGTAAATATGTCGTTAAAAACAGTCTTGAATTTCTTTTTCAAATAGCCTTGAAAAGTATTGAATAGCCTTGAATTTCAAATGTCCAGATGTATACGGACCCTGTTGTCATCACAATACCTCACATTCCTTGCATAATGAAATATGCACGTTCTGGTTGTCATTATGTAATCATGTTATGTTTCGGAAATGATAGTTATTTTATTTTTTGACTAAATGTGATTGAATAAAATTTGAGAAACTTTTCTAATTATATTTTAAATGGCAAACTTTTTATTTTAAGACATTTCGGCAGGTAAGGTGCATAATATGAAACATACCATTATTAGTTGTGTTTTTTTCAATAGAAAACATGTCTTGGTTTTAGTTTTGTTGTACAATAATTGTTTTTACTATACATAACAAATAATCTAGTTCACTTTTTATTTCAACATTTACTTTATTTTTTATGTCTAATTGCAGTTGTTTTTAACATAAACTCATGCCATGCATAAACATTATATTGCTACATCTTGGTGGCTTTTTTTAACGAACCACAAATTAATATATATATTACTGTATTATATAGTATATATATAGTATGTGTGTATGTATATATATATATATATATATTAATTTATATTAATTTATATTTTACAATCTTGATCATTGCGAATTTATGAATACCAACATTGTTGTTCCATACATTTGTCAATGTTTACAATTTCCAACAGTTCAATAGGGTCAGATATCTAGATGATGGGCAGATCATTAATACCGTTTAATGACATTCAGTCAACCTGCACTCTAAGCATAAACATGGTGTTTATACAAAGTCAGCTGGCAGTATTAATGTACGTGCTCATTTTAATTAATGAGCATATTGATAATCAATCACTGTAATTAATATGATATATGAACTGTTGTTCTATACATGCTATATTACATCACCATGAATTTGTCATGTTATCATGCTAAAATTAGAAATGAATTAAGTAACCACTTTATCAGAAACATGTTGTCGTCTTAGTCACAGCAGCCCCCGTCATTCACAAAATTTAATATTTAGATATTTTTCTTATTGTTGAAGATAAACTTGAATATAGTTGTTTTATTGCAATATGTATGTATAGGTCTTGCATTATAGTATTATTATGGGATGGCCTGGTCAGCCTAAAACCCTTCTATATATACTTACCCATCCTCACAATCCAATGGCATTGCACTGCACTAAAGTACCCCTAGCTGATTGCCTTTGCAAATCATGGGAGTGAGTGGAGTTGAACTATATAATTATATCAATTGACTTCACCAGTCGTTACTGCATCAGCTGTGGGAACAGCGCAAATACCTGCCTCAAATTGACAGAGATGCCCGACTGGTGGGAATCCCAATATAATGACCCCATTCGCATCCACAACATTGCATGTAACACAGGCAACGTGTGGCTGAAATCACACAAAATTATATATCACATGACTGGAGGCCGACCACACTTGTTGGGAGCAACCTGCCTGAAAGAGGAGTTTTGCAATGAGATCTGCCAGGAGTACTGTGTAAATGCAATCCTTGTGACCTAATCAGCCACAATGACCCCTGGCACTTGAGGATGGACTGACCCCCCACCCCCCCCCCCCCAACAACCTGCTTGTGACGCCAAGGGATTGTGACCCACCGTTTGAGGAGTCATTGGCTAAAAGATGGATTAAGGACTTTTAATAATAATAAACATTATTTATTCATGATAACCTTATAAAATGTACATTTTATCTCCCTAAAGGTCGTGACTGCTAACGAAAGTGTATTGTAAAACATAATATACATGCACTAAAAAAAATTATCGACTACCTTATACATTGCGTAATGTGTTAAAATATAGTGAATAAAAAATGAATAGCAATAAAAAATAAATATACTGAATAATTTTTTTTTTTAATTTCAATAAAAATAATAAATAGATAAATTTATAAAACGAGATATCATTATGTAAATATAATAAAACGTTTAGTAAAAGTGTTCATTGAATCATGCGTCACTGTTTTCTAGTTAAAAACATGATGTATATATGTCGTCTTAAAGGCAGAGAGAGAGAGTTTCTTATTATTGGGTCTAGTTCATTCCATATGTGTGCGCCATTTACAGCAATGGAGTTCTTGAAAACATTGATTCGTGCTTTAAAGTGACATGGTCCGTTCGTGGCTTTTTATTTTTATTTCAAAATCATGTTAATCAGTATAAGTTATAACTATTGTAGCGTCCTGACCGCCAATAAATGTTTCATCGAAACAGAACTGACTTTGTAATGTTAAATGTCGAATGTTTATATACACTGTCACTCAAATCGCTGCGAGTGACACCCACCCTTTGATCTTTACCAACTGGGGGCGTACACCTGGCTGGGTGGTGTCAACTTGTGTTCACGTGATACTGCATCGCGTGATCATGCATTTCCTTCTGGGCTTTTAGCCATGCCTACAACGGTTTCGAAAATGCCTCGTGGTCGATGTAATAGGTATAATAGGTATAATTTATACCGTATAACATGATTTTGCAATAAAAGTAAAAAGCCACGAATGGATCATGTCGCTTTAAGTAACACACATTCTTGTGTTGTCATCCTTCGTCATTGTGTGTTGTTTCACTTCCAGGACTGGAACAGTTTTCTCACCAGCTTCGCACAACTTGATTTCTGCATCGTGAGTAACGTGACGGAGGTGGCGGTGTCAACACAGGCCCCCGTCACCACCACAGCACTGCCTATAAAGAGGTTGAAGGTGACACCCAGCCCGTCACAAAATGTCACATATCCCAGCATGGCAGGAACAAGGTGAGTGACGATGGGACATGTGTACGCCAGTTCAGTGGCATACCAACCACTGTATTTTTAACATCTTGTTACTTAGATCTTGTTTACTTACTAACAGGGGTCGAAATAGTGGTAGTCGGGCAGTCCGACGATTACTCCGGTAGTCCAAAGACTACCAGAAACTTGGTGAAACCAAAGATGATGACAGCAGTAGTCAAATGGAATTTTGTGTTTGTCATGTTATTTTGCTTAAATCTGGGCCATATGACTACCAGATATATCTGAGGACTACCAGATTTCCCAACTAAGTAGTCCTGCTGACTACCAGATTTTTAAAGTTATTTCTACCCTTGAGTAATACTTACATGTGAAAATATTGGAAGCACTGAAGAGAGGATGTTTTGGTTGGTTAAATTATGAAGTCAGATTGGTAACAATAGTTACTAATACAACATGGAATATTTGCATAATATGATACACCACCAAAATATCTTTTTGCAAAGTTTATTGTTTTTACAGTACTGATTGGATTTTTTTAAATTATGCAGTGGGACCATCCAAAGGCATGGTGTTTTGGTATGTTAATGCTAAATTTAATTTCAGTTATATAATATAGTGTACAAAGTGTCAGAAATAAGAGATTTATGATATGATCCATAGTATAAATTATCTAGAGTGCAGTGGTTCAGGGGTAGAGCTTCGGATTCTCGACTAAAAGGACCCGGTTTGAATCCTGTGCTGCAGTGTTAAAACGTTAGGCAAGTTTTTTCACTCTACATTGCTCATGTTCACTCAGGTGTATTAATGAATACCTGGCTGTAGACAATGGTGCATATGTGTTGTAATTGTAGAATTTGTAGCGTATGGCTGGATGCTTCCGAGAGAAACTGTCTGAATTAAACAGGTCTGCCAGGGAAGTAAAGTGTAAAGCGCTTTGAGCAGTCCTGAGGATTGGATACTACGCTATATAAGAACTTACCTTCATCTCCACACCAAGCAGTGGATGGATTGTGACATTAATGTGTCATGTATTTGCCACTTCCAGCAACTACTCAGTGTCGATGCTCCTCACAGTGAAGCCCACGAAGGAGTTCCTGGGCGACGGCTACAATCTCACCTATCTGAGTGGCGCCATCTATGGCAACGACCTTGGTCTCAGCGGTAAGTGACATCAAGAGATGTCCAATTTAACGTGTTGAATGGCATCTGTGATTACATTGTCTTTTATGACATAAAATTTAAAAAACATTTCACAGTACATGAAATTACACTAAACTATATAAATATGTACTCGTTAAGAGTAAACGTTCTATTTTATGATGTCGAATTTACACATTTATTTTTCCCTGTGCGCCATTTTGTCAGGTTTTGTTTTCCTGATAGTCGTATTGTAAAAACAATTCAAACGGGAATTAGTGAGTACAGTAATTTGTAAGAGGCAGTCCAGTGGTTTGAACTTTAGAAAAATGGATGTCATTGAACATCAAAGGTTGTCATGGTTAACTCAACCTGCCCTAGACATATTGCCGTCTCGCTTTGTTTTACATATCATCCGACCGCTTTTGTTAAGATGGGTCACATATGACTTGTGAATAATATATTAAATAAAGAACACATTTTATATATATATATATATATATATATATATATATATATATATATATATATAAACATTTAAAATCATGACTTTGATGGTAGGAATGAAACAGTAAGCCGCGTCTGTAGAGATCAGTTGCAGCAGCCTGCTGTTGTACAACCGTGTGTTTCCTGTTTTCCACATTAGGTGCCGCTGCAGACGAGTTGATCAACGTCACTATAAACGTACCGGTCAACTGGAACATGACACATTGCTCCGACCTGGGCTTCTGTAATCCAGTGAACATCTACACGTGTGTCCACTTCCAGGCCCCGTCCTACGTCTTCCCAGACAGCATGTACGGCACTCAGTGTCTCTCTCTCACTCACTGTCATCATCTACAGATGGTGTATCCAGGTTCTCCTGGGTTCGCCTTTCTTTCCGTTGCCGTCTTCCATCTGACACAGTCCTGTAGACCCAGTGGGTCAATTCACATTATACTCAAGTCTGCAGACACACAGTTTTGCGAGGTCTTCTGTGGCCTGCCGATGGGCGCTGTCCCCTCTACCATTAACTTTGTATGCACTATCACCCAGTTCACATTGTCCTTTCACTCTACAAGTCCATGCCCCCTCGACCACCTTTCACTCTACAAGTCCATGCCCCCTCGACCTCCTTTCACTCTACAAGTCCATGCCCCCTCGACCTCCTTTCCCTCTACAAGTCCATGCCCCCTCGACCTCCTTTCACTCTACAAGTCCATGCCCCCTCGACCTCCTTTTACTCTACAAGTCCATGCCCCCTCGACCTCCTTCTCATCGTCACAGTTCAAATTGTTTCTCCTCCCTGCCTCTTTCTGTGCTCTGCACTGTGTCGTATGCCACTCATCCATGTGGTGCAGTACTATCATGGTAGTTTCATGACTTGTAATATCACAATTGTCTCACGACTGTTCACACTATTATCACTATTGTCTCATGACTTTTCACACTACTATCTCGATTGTCTCACGACTGTTCACACTATTATCACTATTGTCTCATGACTTTTCACACTACTATCGCGATTGTCTCATGACTTTTCACACTACTATCATGATTGTCTCATGACTTTTCACTCTACTATCACGATTGTCTCATGACTTTTCACACTACTATCACGATTGTCTCATGACTTTTCACACTACTATCGCGATTGTCTCATGACTGTTGTGATACTACCATGACATTTTCATGATGATACTGTTACAGTCCAACGTTTTTTAAAGGACAAAGAAAGGCTACGGCTTCGTGTCATACACCTAATAGAGTTTATACAAAGTAACAATTTCCACATATACTCAATTTTTTAACGTCAGCGGTTTACTCAGAATGTGACTTTAAAGTCTAAAATTCTAACGAAATCCACAATGGTCTAGACGTCGCCATAGGTGAAGGGTTAATTTGGCTTGGCCATTCAGCGCGCGGCATTCTATATCTCGGTCAGCTTCCGGCGACGCTGTTAAGGGTCAACAACTTCGAGTCTTCGACAGTTCGTTCAGTTGGCGTGACATCTAGCAGCTGCTTATAGACGTATATCTAAATCTGTGGTTAAATCTGTGGTAAACTTTAGTAATTATGCCTTCGTGTTCGGCATACGGTTGCAATAATAGTTGAAACAACCGGTAGTATTGAAGCAATGGATTCACGTTGGTGATTTGCGGGCGTACTGTTTGGCACTTTGCTCGGTCCATTTTGAGGAGAAATGCTTTGATGTAGACATGTATCATCAGTTGATGGGATGATTTCAGCGATAACAGTAATAGACAACTTTATATTTACCGTCATCAGCATGTTACATGCGTTGCCGAGTTGCAGCCATTTCATGACAACAGCCAAACCCTATGCAGGGAATCTACGTGGAGAGCGCCTCGATCACCGTCGTGACGTCATTCTTCATCTAAGATGGGGTAGCGTATAGAATTTGGATGGCTGGGTGTTAAAAAATATTTTTCTGGTAAACGGCTGGCGTTACAAAATTGAGAATATGTGGAAATTGTTACTTTATATTAACTCTATTAGGTGTATGCCACGTAAAAGTTAACTTTGTTTGTCCTTTAAACAGAACAAACCTAGTTAACCTTTTATTTTAAAAATTTGAACACATGTATACCAAAGTATATAATAACAAAACTATTTCCACTCAAAAGTACTATGTACACATAACTGCAAATTGTTATGAATACCCAACTATTGAAAAAGCTTAGTCAGTAAAAAAGTGTGAAGTAAAACATTACAATGTTCATTTCTAAACATTGTACTGATGTGTTTTCGAACTGAAAATACATATATACATAACAGCAAAATCATACAAATTTCTTTTAGGATTTATCCATTGTCATGAGATTGACAAATGGTGTTGAACCATAAATAACTTGACAGAAGTTCAGAAGTTAGCTGTAAAATGTTGATATATATCATTTGATTTGTAGGAGTCCGGATCGATGTGAGAGCCTGAATGGCTCCCTGGGTAATGACTACACAGCGCGGATTGTGGCGCAGCAGCGGCGCAGTCACTACGCCACCTACTACTGCCGCGCCAGGCCCTTCATCAGGGTCCAATACAAGCTCGACCCCACCCTCACTGTCTGGCTGACACTGGTGAGTACACACCCCACACACACCCCACCCTCACTGTCTGGCTGACACTGGTGGGTACACACCACACACACACACCCCACCCTCACTGTCTGGCTGACACTGGTGGGTACACACCCCACACACACACCCCACCCTCACTGTCTGGCTGACACTGGTGGGTACTGAGGACACACACGCACACACGCACACACGCACACACGCACACACGCACACACACACACACACACACACACACACACACATGTTCCATAAACATCAACTAATCATATAATGAAAGATTGATGTAAATGGTGTTGTTCAAAAATGTGGGTCAAGGTCAAAGACTTTGATATCTAATCTGTTGTCATTCGTTGTGTAATTCTTCTATAGAACTACACTTCTGGAGTATTTTATATAAACTGAATTAACTGCTGCAAATGATGTGTAAGTCCTGAACCTAGTCATATCTCCAAGCTATACAGAAATGCAAAATGGTACATTTAATGGAACCAAAAAGTGACCATGTATCAGACCACCACTTGTAACGTTCGTTTTCAGCGTGATCGCTCGGTGATCAACCTGCACCTCCTTCACACGAGCTACTTCCTGTTCGTCATGATGATAACGCTTTTTTGCTACGCGACATTCCGCGGTCGCTATCACAAGACCGTCACACAGGAAAAGGTTTGTTGTTTTATTACAGTTGACAGATTAACATACTTCACTTAAAAAATCATAACTTGACCATCTATCATAAAAAAAAAAAAATCAATTTATACATGTTTTGTAAAATGCAAAAATATGCTGCCAGTTTGCCAAGGAAACTATTTTTGTGACACACCAGGCCTTGCTGGTGCACCCTAGTGGAGTTTACAGCACTATTGAGGAATTAAATCAATTTTAAAGAGTAAAATTGGAATAACCTCATACAATTTTTAATTAGAAAAATATGTAATTAAAGGTCATGAGCCCAGAAGTGGCTGAGCAGTAATTTGTAACAGGCAGGCTGCTGTCTAGAATGTGGGAAAGGTAAACATCAAAGGATATTCCAGTTAACTCTGCTCACTTTGGCATTATTGCCAATCAATTTTGCCTTGAAACTGGATGTTTTGTTTACAATTTGCACATGCTGCAGGTGGAATCTTTTAAATTGCGAACATTGTTCCGAGCTTAGTAAGGTAACTAAACACAAAACAGGCAGTAAACCTTCAACATACATGTCATGGTCTTAAGAACATAATAAATAACAAGGCGTAGGAGTTGGCACCCTCGGCTTAAACACGACCTGTTTTTAAATTTAGGGCCCTTTTTGGAAATGCAATTTCTGTGGCACTGGCAAAAATGAACCGGTGTGTCAGAAGAAAATTTATTTTTGAGAGCAAAATCACGTCTTCTTAAGAATGTTAGCATAACTGTCCCTAGATGATATATTATTAGGAGTACTATTACGAAAAAGCATTAGAAAATTCATATAAGTTGCTGATTTCAAAATTCCTCATGACATCGGGTCTTGTTTGTTCAACACTGGTTGTGTTTTCTCCCTCTAGGTGGAGCTGGTCAACCATGCGTAGTCAACGACTGAGGCAGGACACACGTTTCATGAGAGGGCAGCATTGACCACTCTCTACACAGACAGGGCAGCTTTGGCCACCCTCTGCACAGACAGGGCAGCTTTGGCTGTCCTCTGCACACACTGTGCAACTTTGGCCACCCTCTGCACAGACAGGGCAGCTTTGGCCTCCCTCTGCACAGACTGAGCAACTTTGGCCACACTCTGCACAGACAGGGCAACTTTGGCCACCCTCTGCACAGACAGGGCAGCTTTCGCCACCCTCTGCACAGACTGAGCAACTTTGGCCACACTCTGCACAGACAGGGCAACTTTGGCCACACTCTGCACAGACAGGGCAGCTTTGGCCACCCTCTGCACAGACAGGGCAGCTTTGGCCACCCTCTGCACAGACTGAGCAACTTTGGCCACACTCTGCACAGACAGGGCAACTTTGGCCACCCTCTGCACAGACAGGGCAGCTTTGGCCACCCTCTGCACAGACTGAGCAACTTTGGCCACACTCTGCACAGACAGGGCAACTTTGGCCACCCTCTGCACAGACTGTGCAGCTTTGGCCACCCTCTGCACAGACTGAGCAACTTTGGCCACACTCTGCACAGACAGGGCAACTTTGGCCACCCTCTGCACAGACAGGGCAGCTTTGGCCACCCTCTGCACAGACTGAGCAACTTTGGCCACCCTCTGCACAGACAGGGCAGCTTTGGCCACCCTCTGCACAGACAGGGCAGCTTTGGCCACCCTCTGCACAGACAGGGCAGCTTTGGCCGTCCTCTGCACAGACAGGGCAACTTTGGTCGCCCTCTGCACAGACAGGGCAGCTTTGGTCGCCCTCTGCACAGACAGGGCAGCTTTGGTCGCCCTCTGCACAGACTGGGCAGCTTTGGCCGCCCTCTGCACAGACAGGGCAACTTTGGCTTTCGGCATGGAGTGATCTCTTTGTAACTTGTATGGGAGATGAGTTTCCACTGGATGTGACAGGAAATATATTGCTGTCTTTATCCTGTTTATATGAGAAAGTGTTGTCTCCGTTTATTGAGCGATGCAGTGCCACACGTCTGAACTATGTGTCTGTTCACTGCCATTGATACAAGCAATATGCCAAGAGTTATCTTTTGAACTGTGGAAAAGGTCACAATAATGCATCTGCCATTCAGCGTTGATTGGCTTCAAAACTGAGTCAACTGTTAACAAGACCAGGGCCAGTCCAGACACAAGCAATGATACACTTATTTCCTTGGTTTACCTTGCAAGAGTGAACATGGCTTGAGTCTTGGAGGATAATATTGCACAGTTCAGTGACAAACTGGATATAGATTGCTTGTGTATACTGGACTCAGTGCTTTATTGTGGAGACATGTTGTTAAAGTGTCACGTGTCACTTTGATATGTCCAAGTAAAAACGTCCAGAAGAGAAACGAATCCACACAAAGGTTTTTGCCACATAGAGACTGTGTGAGTGTGAAGTAGTGTACTGTAGTACTGTCAATAGTAGTGTTGCTATGATGTATGTGGAGTGATTTTAACTGATTTCACCATCGCTGGAACACTTTGCACACAGGATTGTGGATTTTAACTCGTTTTCCAACATTTAGCATTTCCTGGACTAACCAATGTGGGAAAATGGTTGAGCGTACTTCACATGCACGTAGCTGCAAATGATAATTTCACATGTGCACACAATGTATTTTATAGCTGGTGTCGTGGAATATTCAACATGCTTCCATTCATCCATTGATAGTTATGAAAATTCAAAAACCTGTATCGGAATTTCCAGAAATATTCAGTGCTTATAATTTTGATAGCTGACTTGGACCCAATTTGCCAATTAACTATATAGTATCATTCTAGATATTTCAATATGAGAAAACAGTCACATGATCATATGCAGTCTAAATAGCCGTGGCAATGGTGCTTTTCGTCAATGAACAAGTACTATAAGCTAACACATATCTGCTGTGTATTTTCATTAATTGAATTTATTTATAAGGTTGGTAATATAAATAATTTGTTATTGATTCACAGCCAAAAAAGTTTAAACATCCATCCTTACATGTCAATGGTTCTGGAGATAACATCATCTTATTGCCATTAAAAATTCTGTAGTTTGGGTTTTAGCCAGTTAAGGCTAATGGCATTGAACCACTTACAACAATACTTTGATGATAAAGTAAGAAGGTTGGGTTGTACATTGAAAAAATGTATTGTTACATCTGTTTGTTATTGTTGAATCCATTATTTGCAACAATGTTTGTCATTAGTAGGTTCTAGATAACAGAGATGTATGTCATATGTATATTTTGTGACATCTCATTGAAGGCAGTCACAGTTGAATTATCTAATATGTGTCATTGTATTGTCAGCTGTAAATTCGGCCATATTTCTTCTGAGAAATACAAGTTATTCAGGTTGGAATAATTTGGTACATTGCTGAAAAACATTTATATAACATCGAGTATATTATATATTTATGTGATGGAGGGAACATAACTGAATAGTTGGGGGGTTGCTTGTTTTAGTAAAAGGTATTAAATATATAAATCTGAGTAAACCATAGCATGTTCTTTGGGACAAGTTATAATTTAAATGGTTTCTTTACCAAAGGTTGCTATCGAGATCAGGTGTTAATGGGGTATGGTAAATTATAAACTGGTTTCAAGACGGGTCTAGTTTGCATTGGGGTACTTTTCAAAACTCTCTGAAGTGGTGGTGGTGTAATTTATTCAGTCCGTGTCCTTTCAAAATATATTTTATTTAATCTGACAACAGGATTTATTATGGTCAAAACGTGCCTGTTGGTTGTAATACAAGATTTTGCAAGATCTTAATATCACTTTATGAGATTTAAATCTGTTATATATTATACTTGATATGTGCATGCTTTGTTTGGTTACTTCCATAAATTCCTAGAAATGACAGATGTACAGTATATGGTCATAACTGATGCAGCAAACTTGAAGTTTGTAGCAAGTTGGTGTTGCAAATTGAGTGCAAATGTTTGTCTTGGTGTCTCTAGCTTTGGATGTGTCGTTTGTAAATACATATTATAATATGTATATTGTAAATAATACAGGACAAATTCCTAGGGTCACCAGGTTAACCTGAAAATGCAGTTTGGGTTTTACAAGGTGGCAGCCCTAAAAGAAATGTGCACACTTTGAAATGACAATACTTAGAAAAAAGAAAACAAAAATTCAGTGACCTGTAAAGATGTTTTAACGAAAACTGATGATAAATAGAACTGAATGCTTTCACACGAGATCTCAAAAAATGTAGCAACAAATTCTGTCTCACTGAGAATCTTAGATTTAGAAGCTACCGGGTATGCCTAAATAGCACAGATTAGCAGGTTGATTTGTGTTTTGTATCACCGCTTCATTTATATTGTCACTTTCTGTCCCTTTAGCAGGCAGCTGATTTGACTCTTCTAACTGTTGACGTTGTGCACACTTACTACTATAAAATATATGTATTTAAGCAGGCATTCAGCTTAATCATTACAGATACACAAATGCTTCACGGTGCTGCAAATATTTTGTGTAAGTGTGAAAATGTGTAATGCAGAAAGCGTGCTATTACTTCGAGATATGTATTTGTCATGTAAGTAAGAATAGCCACCTTCAACTGTGTAGTTTGTTTATAGCTGGTGGTATTAGTACCATTTTCATGACATTAGAAACGTTCAATTTTAATATTTCCCAACAAAACAATATTATTTGTTATCAAAGGTGGCAGGTGTCATGATAACCATTACCAAAAAGTATTAAACAAATATTATTTTCAGCCAACACCAAGCGCAATTGGTTAAGTGGTGTTTGCAATATTTTAGGCCCATGAACTACATTATGTTAACAATTGAAAAAAAAAAAGTTACGGTTTGACCTTTATATTTTTTGGTTTCTTTTGTCCAGTTTGTCCAAACAGTTCTCTGTTGACACTAGTGTTGTTAATACAAACAACAAATATTTAATATGTTTAAATATATGCATTTGTCCAAATTCAGATAA
This sequence comes from Oasisia sp. SBJ-2009, assembly GCA_964017155.1. Taxonomy (NCBI): domain Eukaryota; kingdom Metazoa; phylum Annelida; class Polychaeta; order Sabellida; family Siboglinidae; genus Oasisia; species Oasisia sp. SBJ-2009. The sequence continues at coordinate 8,928,517 of OZ024865.1, read as the reverse complement.
CACAAGCACTGCATAAACAATGCACTTAGAAATGTGGTAGCATGTTTATTGTTGGCTAAGGTAAACACGTTCAGCAGAAATCAGATTGCCACAGTTGACAATCTACTATCTATAAGTGTACTGAGAGAGAGAGAGATGGTAATTATTATGTTGTTAATCAACGCACTGGTGACAATGTAAATATTGTATGTATATAAAATGGTGTGTATCTTTTTGCTTTATGATCCTGTGATTATTGAACTATGAAAGCTTGTTATCTTTTTGTGATCTGAATAAATACTGTGGATCGACAATGTCATAGTCCCTTTTTATTTTGCATTGAATGTACACAGTTTCTCCAGACATTTTCACCCACCTAATTTCTAACCAACAGTGAAACTTGTTAGACTACAGTCCACTACAATACGCCTAATAAGTTGTGATTAAACCATCAGATACACTTTTAAAGTGCGTTTTGATTCATTTTCGATTTCTTTCAGTATCTAGTATCAATTATTATATACTAGCTTGTTCATGGTAATTTGTTCTATAACCAGCCTTTTTACAATGGCATACTTGGAAGTGACTCAATTAAAGCTAATGGTTTCTATGATTTTGACACAAGAGTACACTTTACAGACTATCTTAGTCTTAGTGGACATGAATCACATTAAATGATAACCTACTGATGAAATGGAGAAATCAATAATTATACAGTTTCAAGATGTGTCTGAGGTCCAATGTATTTCATTGTAGAATTTAGTAATGCTACTATTTTCAAGTACCATCGAATGCTTTACATAAACATATTGCACACAAGACCTGACAGCGTATGGTTCAATGGACAACAATCCAACACATTCTTTGCCATGTAATATTAGTGTACTAAAATATAGATACCACATTTTAAACAGAATATTCTAATGTAATCAGTATCCTTCCAGCTGCCATCTAGTGAATGAAAAACATTAATAAATGAAATCTGTTCTATACAATAACATTTCTTTTTGTTTCAACAAACTTTCTTTTTATTCTTATTCACGGTGTCAGATTGGTTCTGTCGCATCCGATGGTGTCACATGACATGTTTTCCCTCTATCAATTCTTTAACTCGAAACATCCTGACGTATTTCATCTGTACTCGTGTCAGAAATGTTTTGCTTCTTCCGTTTTTTGTGTTTCTTTGCCCGTTTTGTTTCAGTTCCATTCAGCTGTGTCACGTCAGATAGTCTCTGCTCTTGTTTGCGTCTTTTTTTCACTGACACATCATCAGGATCGTCCACGGTAACACTGTTGTCTGAGTGTTGCTTGAAATGTTCTTCTTTGTGTTTTTCCGACCTTTCTCCATTGCTGTGTTCAGACTTTGCACCGCCACAACCAAGTCCACTACCAGATAATACCTGCTCCCCTGACACCGCTACGGAGGCCAGTCGCTCATATTCCGCATCACTGAAACAGTAATGAGGCTTACTGTTGACATGCTGCTTGAAATCATTCACTCATACCATAGCAATACAGGATATAACAATTTCACTAACATTCCTATGAGTTGATACCTGGGACACGCTGTACACAGTAACATAATTTCACCCCTTATATATTAAAATCTGTCTACTTCAGGACGCAGCACTGGAACATTTGCTGGTGTGTCATGGAAATAGTGTCCTTGGTAATATTATAGCAACTTTCAGTATTTTTTAAAAGCTCTGTAATTTTAACACCTGATTCTGTTCACTCGTACTTTCCTTACTAGTTCTCTATCTTAGTGAAGCAGCCTCCAAGATTTGTGATTGCCATGATTTCTACATTTTCCTATCAACTGGTAAACCATCCTTTTGTACCAGAAGCTGCTGACATAACAACCTTTCAAAAATCTGTCCAATGAGGCTTTCCCTAACCAACTAACATTCTTTTATTTATGAATTCTGGGACGTAAATGAACGCTTTCAGGGCAAAATGGTTCTTCATTTAAGAAAAGTAACTTAAATTGGTGTATACTAAGAATCCAAAATAACTGAGAATGGTAATAAAGTCTGTAATATCAGTTGTGGATCTGTTAGACAAAATGTGATATTTAAGGATTTTGTTATCAAAACACAGCATAAACATGAAACTTGGGCCATCAACACCCTGCATAGCTGCACATGCGACAAGCCAGTGCTGACTGGGTGAAGACCCTTAACATGTTTTGAAAACAAATGGTCATTTAAATACATCTAATGAGGATTTATCATGTTTTTGTATAAATGAAACAGTATGCTAGCTCAACATTCTATTAATTGTCCTGTTTTCTTGCCAAAAAAAAAAATTGTATCATATCATCCATGGCCTGTCACAACTAGCCAGGTAATAATAATTTCCCTTTGAAGTTGTGCTGTCTCCTGGCTTGAAAACAACAAGTGGGTAGAAGTATAGCAATACAGGGATATATCAATACACTGGGTGGGACAAATGTCATATGTAAGTATATCTGGTGGTATAACCACCACCCAAGGCTTGTGTGTGTGAACTGTGAAATAAACAAATGTTTTACGCAGATAAAACAGGTGGACATTTTGACATCAGTGAGTGTCACCTGTCGCTGCTGCTTTCTTCCACTGGACGTTTTCGTGGGAGGTCAATGACCTTTGTGCACTTGGTGGGGTCGGATGTTGTGAACAGCTTGAAGTCTGGAAACATCAACAACAATACGTCTACAAAACTTTCTCGCAATAAACTGCCTCAGCAGGTCTAAACGTAAAAATTAAAATAATATTTTCTATGTCCTACATACCCAAACTCAAATGTGTCAGAAACAAGAATGATTGTGAGTTGAGAAGAAATGAATCTTGAGTTTTGTCTACAGATGAACTGGGAACTGGCTCATTATCAATCAGTGCACCCAACCTTCAATCAACACTGGATAGAACTGTAAAACTACTGGCCTGTATTGTCTTAGTTCTTTTGGGAGAGCTCCATACAAACCCAGTCCTGTTGTATTTATCAAGATTTTATGGTTACCATGGTTACCGTCATGTTTGTTATTTGGGTAGCCTTTTTGTGTATGCACATAATATATTGTTCTGTGAAGAAAGGATAAGCAGCTAAGACCAATACACCTATTCCTTCCCTGACCAGTGAATCCTGAAATGTCAGGTCAACTTCTGTGGGAAGCCAGTGACAAAACTCAGAGATGCCTATGTTGATCGGGACACTTACCTTGGTCTTCTGTGTCAGAGGGTGCTAGGTTCTCATTGGATCTCATCTCATCTGTTTCAAGGAGCTGGCTGAACAAAATAGATACAGTTTTATTAACCGGTATCAGTTCACAACAGGACAACTGTAAAAGGTGTCTTTGCACCTTTGTACAATCTCTACCTGTGAGTGAAAATAAGAATCAACAAGGTTTGTTTGTTATGTCTTATAAAGAATAACTTTGTTTAGACACTAAAATCCATAGTAAAACTATATTCAGTAGTATTGACATTAGTCGTTAAAAATTATAAGAAATAAACACGATAAAAGTTATGTATCAAAGTAGTCAAGAAATAGAAGTATGTATCTATATTACTTGGAACTAATCTGCCCAGGTGTACACATGGGTAGTGTACATGTCAGTGAAGAGTACCTATCAAGAATGGTGGATAGTTCCTCTGCCAGCTGTGTTTGGAGTTCTGGGAACATTTCCCCCTCACTGTCGTCCCTGTTGTATTTCCCTGACTGTCTGGAATCCGGACAAAAACCAGAGTTGTAGCCATAATTGTTTTAACAGTCCTGATGTTAAAAAATCCTAAATAATATTAGTGGATTCAATGATAATGCACTAGAATATGGGAGGTCAGAAGACTGACGTATGTAACTAATTTTCAGACAAGGTGTAGACATGTCAAGAATAAATTCAATAGTACAAATTAAAACAAACTGAAACAAGGAAGATACCATTTACTTTACAATACATCCACCAAAAATATATTGCCTAGATAAAAAATAGAAATTAATGATGTCATACCTTAGCGATGGTTTTTTGCTTTCCATCTTGACTATGTTGATGTCTTGATACAGCTATTCTGTTGCTTCCATGTGCATCTAAAAAGGTAAAGCAACAATGGAAAAAAATGCATAAAAGAAACACAACAATTGGATCAGTTAGTTGATCTAGGAACTGGGGCAAAGTTTTATTTCATGTACATATGTTTGGAATCCACCAGGGCTCACACTATGATTAATGATTACCCTAGTCCCTTGTTATATGCTACAAGTTAGCCATTGTTTCAACCTCCCGAACTTTAGTCTTAATTGTAAGCTTTTACACTTACAGATGGAGGTTTTGGTGTGCCTCATAAGGGGATAAGTTGGAGCTTGGAGGTTACCAGTTAGCTTCATTTGGGATGCAATTATAGGTAATTGGTGAGTCTGAAATGGGTACAGTTAGGTATTATTTGTGAGCCTGAAACTGAAACGGGTGTAGTTGGCTGTCACACAAAAATGTGTACCTTTGCTTTAGAGCTTTACGACTATACAGTTGGAGCATTGCGAGTAGGTGTGGTGCATTGAGATAGTGGGTTATTCCAACTGAAATCTGTAAGAGTAGACACGATTCATTATACGGTCCTTCATTGTAATTTATTATGTTCGCATCATCCCTTTACATCCATGCTGCCTTTATATATATATATATATTGCTGCACGAAACAAGTATAGATATGTTAGTATTATATCAAATATGTTACATATATTTGATATAATACATTTAAATATGGTTAAGAAATCAATTATCTTCATAACGGTCTTTCCTATCTAATTGATAGTCAATGTGAACCCCACGTAATTTGGCAATATCCATTACTACATATTTTGTCATAAAGAACATTGAAACACCATCTGTTGATGCTGGCAGGCATGTACATGTGTATTCGATATTTGGTCTATATTGTTGTCTGTATTTGCAAATACAACCAAATACACAACAAATTACCAACAAAATGCAAAGCATTGCCTCACAAAGTCTGACTGGCTCAAGTTTCATGTTTTCCACACCAATAGTAGTGTCTACAGGGATAGAACTACTGATTAGTTGTTACACTTGTAAAGACAAGGGCTGCCTAGTAAACCTGCCAGCCAATTATTCTGGTTGATGGTCTAGCTAAATTCTAGATGTCATGTCATTATGAAGAATCAATATTTATTCATAAAATTGTATATTTTATTTTGCAGTATTACACTCCAGTAAAACTCAAAAAAGAATGCAGAATCTAAAAGGCAAACATTAAAATAAACATATTTAACACACTATACCAGATTAATGATTTAATAACATTGTCTTCTTCAAAAAAGATATGCGATAATTTTGAAGTTGTATAGCGGGTTTAAGCTGTACACCTAATTTAATATATTTAGAGACAAAATTCCACCTATTGGTATACTTGAATTAAATTGGAAACATGGGCAATGTTTTTGAAAAAAATAGCAATGTATATGAATATAATTTGAATGAAAAATTGCAATGGATTTTAAATTAAATCTGGAAAAACAACATATTTGTATTTGATTTGACCGAGTTGTATTTGATCCCAACCACTACTCTATATAACACAAAACACATCTTTTGTTGGGTCTAACCGAAATATCTACTCCATGGATAGATGACACAATATTTGCAATTTATTCTCACACATCATACAGTTTACAATGCCGAACATATTAGGTATGTGTGAATACATCTGACCAGGCATTTTTTCATTGCATGGTCAAAATGGCTACAGAAGGGAACAAAATCTATGTGGGACAAATATGTCATAAGGGGTTCTTACAATATCTGACAGAAAAAGATTGTGGCACTTTCTATCCCTTGAAAGATTTAGTTAATTGTGCACTACCTTTGTATCGTAAGGTATGCCGATAAAACATTCGAGAAAGATACACCCGTAGTGACAAGTTTTTAACAGATTTGAAGTCTTCAGAACGATCCAATCAAACAAAAATTCATCACGAACACTACAACTGCCTGAGACGCCTAAACCAAATGATGAACACAGATACCCAATGGTTTCTAAGATATGATAGCAAACGGTGCACATCGGACATTGAGTGGTGTCATAAGTCCATTGCCCCTTCAGCCCAAAGGATTAAAATATGAAGGACCGACATGTGCCTTAAAATGACAACACAGTGAGGATTCTCCACCACAAGTACAACATTTGTAGCATTTCTGAACACAGTTGAAATGGACATGATTCTTCAATATACATTTTTTTGGATAATTATTTACCACAGGGATCCTATTTGTAGGATACATATGGATATGGACAGGTTTTCAAATTTCTATTTTTGTACGAATTGTGCGTTTCACATTTGAATGGTTTATCACATGGGTGGATCCGGACATGTATCTTCAAATAACTAATTTGCGAGAATTGTGCTCCACATATGTTACACTTGTATGCTTTTTAATTCCCCAGTGTGGATACGGACATGTTTCTTGAAACTACCACTCCGTGAGAATTGTGCACCACAGGTAACATATTTGTTTGGTTTCTCCCCCGTGTGGATATGAAAATGTGTCTTTAAATCACCATATTTTGCGAACTGTGCACCACATGTGTCACACTTGTATGATTTCTCCCCTGTGTGGACACGAACATGGGCCTTTAAACGACTACTTTGTGAGAAATGTGCACCACAGGTGTCACATTTGTAAGGTTTATCCCCAGTGTGGACACGGACATGTCTCTTCAAACTACCACTACGTGAGAATTGTGCACCACATGTGTCACATTTATATGGTTTATCGCCCGTGTGGATACGGGCATGGCTCTTCAAACTACCACTATGTGAGAATTGTGCACCACAGGTATCACATTTGTATGGTTTATCTCCAGTGTGGACACGGACATGGGCCTTTAAATTATTCCTTCGTGAGAAATGTGCACCACATGTGTCACACTTGTATGGTTTGTCCCCCGTGTGAATACGGACATGGGCCTTCAAATGACAAGTTTGTGAGAATTGTGCACCACAGGTGTCACATTTGTATGGTTTCTCCCCCGTGTGAATACGGACATGGGCCTTCAATTGACCATTTTGTGAGAATTGTGCACCACAGGTGTCACATTTGTATGGTTTCTCACCAGTATGAATGCAGAAATGCCGTGTTAAGTTACTATTGCGTAAAAAAACCTTTCCACACATGTCACATTTGAAACGTTTCTCAGTGGTACGAGTGTTCACATTCAAAGCCATATTGAAAATACTTGTGTTGCTAACCTGTTTACATTCACAACACTTACTGGTTTTTACCACAGTACAATGCACACTTGTCTCTTCAACGTTATGATCTTCACTGCATGCTATGTTGTGTCACAATCGAGAGAGCACTTGTACGTGACTGTATAATATTCAGTGAGACATGTAAATCATATGCACCACATTTGAAGTTTCTCACCAATATTAGCATCAAAATACAAGAGTGAAGACACCACCTTTTGTAAAACGGTTGATGGTTTCCCACAAATGTCACTGTATATACACACCATTAAACTGAACACTGAGAAGAATGTCTCGTAGGTGCATCAACACAAAAAGGTGTTTCTTCTTTCAGTTTCTGAGAGGATTTTAGTCACGATTGATTCTTTCCATCCATGAATGATTTGGTGTCTTCAGATATGAACATAAATGATTGTTCCACAAGTGACAATCACAAGGTTTCTCTTCTTCTCGAAGTCAATGATATCACTAGATGCACTCCATTTTATGGAACCTAAGGCGTGACACTTGTTATTGTCAATGTGTGAGATGTTTGACAGATTTGTCACTTCATCACAGACACTTCCGATGTGAACACCTTTCGTCAGAAGTGACATTTGTCTGAAACAACAACAGGAAACATTAGTGACTCTACTTGACACGTATCTATCTGAGACAACACACTAGTCATCATAGAGTGGCTTCATTTGGTAATTTGTGGACAGCATCTTTGTGGATGTCTCCGCTCAGTTCCGATCATTCGGGTCCTATAGGATTTGGCCCAAAATGGCTTCGGCCCAGATTGACGGATGATTCGGCCCACTCAGATGGGCGATTCAGCCTACACTGTACTTTGTTAAAATACAGGGGAGCCATGTCGGAAATTGCGAAAACTTAATGACGGAAGAATCGGTCCACACTCTTTGTATGGGTTATATGTACATACGTAAGCGCGTTTAAAATGATGCCTATTTCTGGTCATTTATGTATATAATGTATTAACAAAATGATATGAACATATATATATATATATATAAACATATTTATAGCTATATACAAGATGTATAATAATAAATCTGTATATATTTGTATGTGTCTGCATACACATACATAGAATTCAGAGAGGTGGTATATATATAATGATATATAATTATGACATATGTAATTATAATATATATATATATAGCATATGTATATATATATATTATATATATATATATATATATATTAAATATACTATTACAAATGCATGTGTAAAATGAGCACTTTTTATAGTATATGATACCCTTTGCATACACAAAGTGAGATGGATTGTTATAGGCCATGCCATGTCTTTACTGTTTGAGATGGGTCCTATTTAAGATAACATCTTCACAATGTGTGTTTATTTTTTGTCTGATTGCAGTGGCATTAACATAATTCAATCCTTCCTAATTTAACAACTGGCTTGTGCTAATCTAATTGAAGATGTTGAGCACATTGTGTGTGCTCATTGCCTTGATGTTATCAATTGACCACAACTCATTTGAACTTCTTGAATATCACTATCATCATAATTTTATATATATATATATATATATATATATATATATATCAGGGGTGTAGCTAGTCGTACGCACGGGCTTCCACATCAATAAGGCAACCACAAAATGCCCATTTCAAAAGGTGGCCAGAGGATGCCTAGATATGTTCATAGCCTTTGGCAACAAAAACGTCATCATTCACTTATAACAATTCGTCAATATTTTGACAACGTTGTATTCAGTTTCCAGACGCAAGTGCACTGAACAAATAACTGCCGCCGCTTGTAGGCTATCTTGGCAATGCAGCAACCGGGCAAATAGTAATTCACTAGAATATTTTTCAATGTTTTAACATCCATGGGCTACAATTACAAGATTAGAAGCAAAAGCTGGCATGAACAACTGGACCAAACTTCAGTCGCTCTGTGAAACGAAATCGGTCAGTTGTTACAACGCACTGTACACATTCGTGTCTGCCTTCAGAGTTGTAGTGTCTGCTCTGGAATATCTGGAAGCTCATTGGGATGGCTCGGGACTACTTATTTACAATCCAAAAGTTTTACTTCATCATTACATTGGTGACGAAGGAGCATACATGTACTCGAAAGTCTGCTTCGATCTCTGACAACATTTCTACAAGCCAAACTATGTGACTTCGTGGAGAAGCAAAGGAAGCAACAACTCAAGGCAGATCCAGAGATATGCATTCCATATATGAAAGCGCTGTGGAACTGGCAGCGAAATTTGAGGTTCAACCGAGCAAGCTGGAAAACAAAGACACAGCGACAAGTTTCCCGCTGACACCCCTTGTCAATACTGGAAGATGGTCATGTACCTAGTACCTACAATTCATGGTTGATACATCATCCATGGACCACCTGCTGCACGGAATGAACATACAACTGTTAGTTTCAAGATCGCTACGTGGCTCAGTATGAACATCATACGGAAACAACTGGTGCATCTGACATCAGAAAGAATAGTCCAGGTGTACGAAGTGTTCCAAGACGACATGCCTGGAGATCTGCGGTAACTACAAAACGAAGTTGGTTGCTGGAAGCCAAGATGGGAAACGATGAATGTCGCTGGGAGACCAGACGCCCTCAATAAAACGTTTTCAAGAAATCAATCCCGACCTATACCCCAACATGTACACTGTAGAGCGCTCTTTCAGCGCAGTGAAAAGCGTCTCAAGAAATGTCTGCGCTCTACAACGACAACTGAGTGCATGTTGAGACTGGGTTTGATGCACGTCCACAAGGACACAGAGTTGGATACTGAACGCATCATTCATCAGAAGAAAAGGCGCATATTAGTCCGCCACGAATCAAGGGGGGGATAGTAACTAAATCGATGTTGAAGACAATACATACTCTTAAATACAACACGTGTATACTTTACATTATTATAATTATTATCTTGACTAAGATTAAAATGATGTAACCATTGCAAAGTGATAGCTTACTTTAATTACTATAATGAGTACATAGTTTATATAATACATATGATATACCTAGTATTGTAACATAGATGTGCTACTGATTTTTAATGTTATTATAGTACACTGAACACAATAACAAATTGTGATTGTCTATTATGTAGCACATTCAAATACATGCTATGTATAACATAGTGTAATAAGTTAGTATATTAACCGTTCACGCCCTCTGTCTTTTCAACATGTTTCACGTAGACGCAGTAAGAATAATGTGGATTTTTCTATTTATTCCTTAGCACGTTCTATTAATCTATGATTAATTGTGACTTATGATGCAACTGATTGGGTGTCACACATGCTACACAACATTCTGGAGCACCAGACCCTCAAGATAGAATTTAGATTGACATAATTAATTAGTGCTTCCACATTATTTATGCCTAGCTAGTAGCTACGCCCCTGTATATATTATATATATATATATTATATATATAAACATATATATATATATATTCGTGAAAATGTTCATCAAGTTGGCAGCAGAGATGGAGTAATCGTACTCGTGTACTCGTACTCGTACCCGAGTACGAGTACTTTTGGAGTACTCGTACTCGAGTATGAAGCAAAGTAATCGTACTCGTACTCGAGTACATTACCAAAGTAATCGTACTCACGATTACTTCTCACGATTACATTTTTTTCATTTGAACAGTTGCAAGTAAATATATTAGACAGATAAAATGACAATATTAGAAGTAATCTAATAAATGTAATATTAATTGAGCTACTCATTTTCTATTACTGTTAAGCATTTCAGTTAAATAAATATTCAGTCACATTTCCCTAATTAAAACCTTCTCTCCCCAGAGAAGCCACATCTCCTGACCCATCTGCTTACTGTAGTACTGGTAGTATAAAGTTATATTGCCACAGTCCCTGGGAAGCCCTGCAGTAGATAAGCATCCCCTAACATCTTGCTTTGTAATTTTAGACTCCACCCCACCTGTACTGTTTGCTGTGTCAGTATGGTGTGAATGAATGGTTCCTAGGTATCCAGAATCCTGACTGGGTCTGGGCAGTTAGCTGCTAAATCCCTGTCTATTGAGTTTAATTAAGTGCAAACTGTAAACCTGCCTACAGAGGTAAAGGCCAAAATATGTTGTCTATTATGTTAAGCCAGGAGGTCTGTAATAACATGCCTATGTTGTCTTCAGAAGAGACACTACTAATCACTGGTAGGATCTTGTGAGGAAGTGTGAAGTTCACCTTCAAATTCAGCCAGGAAACCAGAATAGATAGAACAAAGGGTCAGGTGCTAATCCATCCTCTGGCTCTGGCTCTGAGCAAACAAAAGTTGTGGTCAGTGCAGGGCCATGGGGGACATCTGCTGTTAAGTGTCTTCATCAGTAGTTTGCACTGTTGGGTGAAGTTGCAGTGATGGTAATCAGTTTGGCAGGCATTATATGTGACAGTGAAAACAAAATGTTGATACTGACAATGTATTTGAAAAAGTATTTGAATTCAAATACAAATATTTTACAAAAGTATTTAAATACTATCAAATACAAATGTATTTGAACCCATGTCTTATATACTACATATTTGAATTGAATACTCTTTTAAATATGACCCCCTGGAGTTGAAATGTTGTTGTAATGTATTTGATCATGTGTTTTTTTACATTTAAAATAAACAGACGACATTTTAAATTCTTAAATGCATCATATTTGTATTTGATTCAGAAACCATACCAGCCCGCCCAAAAAATCATCTGATTATTAATAATAATAACACCTGGAGAGTGGATAGGAGTAATCAGTTAGAACACTAGATAGTGACACAGCAACAGAACAAGAATGACAACTAGGGATTCTGTGAAAGATCGTCTTTATGTTAGAAACAGGATATTCAATAAAGTCATCGTGAAAGTAATCATGATTACATTCTAATGTAATCGTACTCGTACTCGAGTACATTGTAAAGTAATCGTACTCGTACTCGAGTACATTTGTTTTCTGAGTACTCGTACTTGTACTCGTACTCATGCATGTTCAAAGTAATCGTACTCGTACTCGAGTACATTTGTATTGTACTCACTCCATCTCTGGTTGGCGAAACAAATATCATAATTACACAACTAGCAATGTTCGACGTACTTCTATGTTTCGACCATCATTGGAGTTCCTGAAGAAGGCCGCCGATGGTGGTCGAAACGTAGAAGTAAGTAGAACATTGCTAGTTGTGTAAATATGACATTTATTTCAAATATATATAATTAAATATATATATATAATTATATATTATAGTAATACATTAGTGTATACATATTATATAACATATAAACTAAATGTTACATACATTATTACATAATACATCATATATAGTACTTACATAATATTTACGAACGCACCAGCAAATAACAAGGCTTGTAAATATGTCACAAAGTTTATCAGCGTCTTTGACTGTGAATGTGGGGCGCCTGGGCCGGGCCGCCCGGTCGTGTATTAATGAGAGCCCCTATTATCGTTCAACATCCGACAGTGTAAACTGGTGAAATCATCGCATAGTGATGACATTTTATTAAACACTGCATATCTAACATGTGTTTGTGGACGCATAACAAACCTCAGAATATTTATTTATACAATAAATCCATAGGCGGCCGCGCGCTTCTTCTTCTCAACGAGTGTCCACGGTCCTATCTACCCTAGCCTCGGTTACCCAGACTCCGTGAGGTGGCAGCACCTTTAAAGCCCCTCAACTCCGCCTGGGACATTAATGGGCTTAAGTTTCTAAATCCGGGTAGCCTTACCCGAGATTAGGGTAGAGACGCTGATTGGCTCTCAGGCCAACTAGGAAATAAAAATATACTTTTTCAAGATAGTAATATCATATGAAAAGTATTCAACATTGAATTTATATTAACACAGAAGTAAGTAAAAATTCAAATTTACAGTTGTTTATAAAATAAGAATTACGGCAGGATTAACCAGTATCCGTGAGGTGGCAGCATTGTCTAGCCCCACATGGATAGCATACCGATTAAATAAGGATACCTTTTATCAAATAATGCTGTATTATAAAAACTATTCAGAATTAAACTTATATTAACACAAAATAAATAGAAATACAAATTTGCAGTTGTTTATAAAAGGACAAAAAGACCACGGTTTCGTGTCATACACCTAATAGAGTTTATACAAAGTAACAATTTCCACATATACAATTTTTTTTTACGTCAGCGGTTTACTCAGAATGTGACTTTAAAGTCTAAAATTCTAACGAAATCCACGATGGTCTGGACGCCGCCATAGGTGAAGGGTTAACTTGGCTTGGCCATTCAGCGCGCGGCATTCTATGTCTCTCCTGAAGCCGGTCAGCTTCCTGCGACGTTGTCAAGGGGCAACAACTTCGAGTCTTCGACAGTTCGTTCAGTTGGCGTGACATCTAGCAGCTGCTTATAGACGTATATTGAAATCTGTGGTTAAATCTATGGTAAACTTTAGTAATTATGCCTTACTGTTCGGCATACGGTTGCAATAATAGTTGAAACAACCGGTAGTATTGAAGCAATGGATTCACACTGGTGATTTGCGGGCGTACTGTTTGGAGTCCAAGTACAGTTCACTTTGCTCGGTCCATTTTGAGGAGAAATGCTTTGATGTAGACATGTATCATCAGTTGATGGGATCATTTCAGCGATAGCAATAATAGACAACTTTATATTTACCGCCATCAGCATGTTACGCGCGTTGCCGAGTTGCAGCCATTTCATGACAACATGCAGGGAATCTACGCGGAGAGCGCCTCACCGTCGTGACGTCATTCTTCGTCTAAGATGGGGTAGCTCATAGTATTTAGATGGCTGGGTGTTAAAAAATATTTTTCTGGTAAACCGCTGGCGTTAAAAAATTGAGTATATGTGGAAATTGTTACTTTATATTAACTCTATTAGGTGTATGCCACGAAATGGTTGATTTTTTTGTCATTTGAATATAGTAGCTAACAATAGTTTCATATAACAATAACAAGGCTAGTAAATATGTCACAAAGTGCAGCGTCTTTGTGAATGTGGTGGGCCTGGGCCGGGCCGCCCGGTCGTGTATTAATGAGAGCCCCTAATGGGCCCTATTATCGTTCAACATTCGACAATGTAAACTGGTGAAATCATCGCATAGTGATGACATTTAATTAAATACTGCATATCTAACATGTGTTTGTACCCGTAAGGACGAGACTATTCGCAGAGCAGCTCTACGAATAAGGTCACAATCGCCACTATTCGCAGAGCAATGGCGTCACTCTGATCAGTAGTGTTGAATATAGTAGCTAACAATAGTTTCACGTTTTTCATGCCAATGCCATGGTAGTGTCAATAGTGGGCAAGCAGCACTTGAAAATTGATCTAAAGTGTTACTGCTGGTCAAACATTAATTAGCAGCAACAAATGAATCAGAATTTAAGCCAGTGAGTGTTATCGCCTATCTATAGAAGAAAGAATCCTGCTGTCAGTGTCACCAGCTGTGTAAACATCCTGGGCTAGCACATAAGAAACCAGGTTTCTTCCAATGCAGGGATAGAACTACTGACTAGTTATAATAATAATAGTAACTTCTTTTGCGCCAATATCCTCGAAAATCAAGCTCAGTGGCGCGACAAAACCAGGGGATTAATCAATCTCATAATCGAAAGCAATGCGTGAGTCGTCAACGGATGGATGGATGGAAAAGCTAGGAGGCTAAGGAGGATAGGCAGCATTAAAGAGATAGGTTTTTAGATGTCGGCGGAATGAAACTATATTACCTTGTGATTTAACACTGGCAGGAAGCGAATTCCACACCGTTGGTGCGGCAACCGAGAAAGCTCGGGTCCCGGCTTTCGTTTTCACCCGAGGGATGTAAAGAGGGTTACTACTGGTTGAGCGTAGCTGTCTGGAATTTCTTGTTGGAGTTAGCATTGAATTTAGATATGCTGGTTGTGTAGATGAGAGTGCTTGATAGGCTATTGTACAAATTTTGAAAATGATGCGATAGTGCACAGGTAGCCAATGCAGTGATTTTAGAAGCGGCACTGAGCGAGAAAAACGTGGAGAACGCGTGACTACCCTTGCTAAACAATTTTGGACACGCTGAAGTTTTGCTATGTCCTTGTTTGCGGTATTGTAGAGGAGGGAATTGCAGTAGTCGAGTCTGCTGCTTACTAGAGCTGTGGCGATGGTTTTAGCAACGGAAAGTGATAAAAACCGGCGGATACGGCGAAGATCACGGATATGGTAAAAACAGCAACGGCATGTTTTCGAGATATGTTGTTTGAAATTGAAGTTTTCATCAAACGTTACTCCGAGATTTAAAACTGAGGTGGCTGGTGTGATACTCTGACTCAGAATATGTGTCGGGAAAAAGCCATTGAGTTTTGCCCGCTGCGTTGAGGTACCAATGATGAGAAATTCAGTCTTATCTGCATTTAGTTTTAATTTACTATTTTTCATCCAGAGGGAGACATCTTGGAGACAATCCCTGAGCTGGTTTAGGGAGCGACAAGTATCTGGTGTGGTCAGAGAAACATAGATTTGTGTGTCAGCTGCATAAAGGTGATGATCCAGGTTATGACTCTGGATAACTGAGCTTAATGGTGTTGTGTACAGAGTGAAAAGCAACGGACCCAAAACAGAACCCTGGGGGACACCACAAGAGGTGGGCAGCATGTCTGAGAAGCAGTTACCTATTTTAATGGCTTGCCGTCTGTCAGTAAGGTATGAAGTAAACCAGCTCAAGGCTGTGCCAGATATCCCGTACCACGTTGATAAGCGTGTAATGAGAATGTCGTGGTCAATGGTGTCGAAAGCGGCGGATAGGTCAAGCAGGGTCAGTGCAGTAACTTTGCCATTATCAATGTTAAGGTTTATGTCATTGTGTACTTTTAAAAGAGCAGTTTCTGTTGAGTGAAATTGTTTGTACGCAGACTGTGATGCATTGGTTAAACCATTTATGTTGATGTGAGAAGTAAGTCGATTTGCAACAACCTTTTCGAGTATTTTGGAAATGAAGCTAAGGTTAGAAATAGGCCTGTAGCTGTTTAGATCTTCCTTTGACAGAGTTGTCTTCTTAAGAATTGGATTTACATGTGCACATTTAAAGTCTTCAGGGAATAAGCCGGAGTAGAGTGATGCATTTATTATATCTGTTATTGGTTTAATTAAAACGTCAAGGCATGCTTTCAGTAGTATGGTCGGAAGTGGGTCAAGATCACAGGATTTATTTGGGGATGACATGATTATTTTTTTCACTTCAGTAGTTGTGGCTGGTTCAAACGATGTGAGTTTAGAATTTAGTTGTGGAGAGTCGGCATTTATAGTCTCTGAGGTGTGATCTGTGAAGGCTGAATGTATCAGGCTGATTTTGTCTTTAAAATGACTTGAGAAAGAGTTACACAGTGACTTGAATGATGCATGGGTTGGTAGAGAAGGAGCAGGCCGCCTGTGTAAAATCTGATTGATGCATTTCCATAGTTGTTTTGGTGTAGCAGAGTTATTTGCGACCATGTTTTCGTAATAATATGACTTTGCTTTTGACATTTGTTGGTTACATAGATGACATTGCCGTGTGTAGCGTGACCTGTCTAAGGATGAACGAGATTTACGCCAAACACGTTCCAGATAGCGACGGCGCCGTTTAGATTGGATTATTTCCGGGGTCATCCAAGGAGCTGGCGGCTTTTGTGACACAGATTTGGATTTAGCGGGTGCATGTTTGTCAAGCAATGTCTTCAGTATTTGACGGTACTGTTTGTATAGGTCTGATACATGTTCTTTAGGATGTGTGACAAGGTCGGATGTAATTATATCAGTCATAAATGATGCAATGTTGATACTGTGAATGGCTCTGTAGAACATGTTGTGTTTGGACACGGCTGGGGCTATAGGAACTTTAAGATCTGCAATTACAATACAATACAATACAATACAATACAATACAATACAATACAATACAATACAATACAATACAATACAATACAATACAATACAATACAATACAATACAATACAATACAATACAATACAATACAATACAATACAATAAAACGTTATTGTCCCGAACCGGGAAATTCATTTTGCAGCGTTCGTCGTCATAAAAATATAAAATACAGAGTAGAGAAATAAAAAAAATGCTAATAAATTCATTATTAAAACAGTAAGTGAACATCAATCATAATAAAATACAAGATAAATTCTATAATATAATTTTAAAATTAAAGTTAAATTGTAATTGTGGTCTTCCTTTTACAAATAAAAAAATAAAATACAACATACACACATAACGCCAGAGGTGATTATCGTTTTGAATTTAGGAGTCGTACTGACATTGGGATGAATGAATCTCGCTTTCTGTTTGTTTTGGATATTATTGTTCTGAACCTTCTGGACGAGGGCAGAAGGACGTACTCGTTATATAGGATGTGTGTGCTGTCGTTAATTATTTTATTGGCTTTACGGAGAACCTGCTTTTCGTACAAAGCAGTGACAGAGGTTTGTTTGAGGCCGGTTATTTTGCTACTAATATTTACAACGCGCTGCAATTTATTCTTGTCTTTCTGGCTAACGTTCCCAAACCAACATATAAAAGAAAATGTCAAAACACTCTGTATACAAGATTTGTAAAAATGGATAAAATGGTGTTATCAATATTAAAGGATCGAAGTTTTCTAAGGCAGTAAAGACGCTGCTGGCATTTCTTGTACGTGACACTGCAGTGGCGGTCCCATTTCAACTTATTGTCAATTGTTGTGCCGAGGTATTTATACTCGTCAACTACCTCTACCTTGTTATCGTGGATGACAGTATCAGACTGGGATGGAGGGTATTTCCTAAAACCAATGCACATGTCTTTGGTTTTTGTTGCATTCAGATACAAATACGATCTATCACACCATGCAACAAAGTCGTTTAACACAGGACCATGGCCAACTTCATCGTTAGACAACAGACTGAGTAAAGCTGTATCATCTGAGAATTTAATAAAGTACCTATTCGGACGGATGCTCCTGCAGTCATTTGTGTATAAAATGAATAAAAGAGGGGATAAGACACATCCTTGGGGTGAGCCAGTGGAAACAACCTTCACGCTAGAAGTTGTGTTATTCACTCGAACCTGTTGGGGTCTCCCCACCAAAAAATCAAGCACCCATAGCGCCAATTCAGATTCAAGCTTAAATTCGGAAATTAATTTCTTAAACAACAAGTGAGGCTGCAGCGTATTGAAGGCAGAACTCATATCCAGATAGAGAACTCTGGCATGGGTTTTGGCGTCCTCAAGATGACAAAGTACATAATTGATTAGAGTAGCGACTGCATCCTCCACCCCTCTCCCAGGCCGATATGCAAATTGCAGGGGATCTAAAAGATGGTCTGTACGGGTCATGATCATGGTTTTAATGATTTTTTCAAAACTCTTCATTACGTGCGACGTCAACGCTACTGGACGAAAATCGTTAGGACTAGCAGGACGAGATTTCTTGGGGACAGGCACGACAATAGACGTTTTCCACAAGGTAGGGACTTTATGTAAGCTAAGGGAGGCCTGAAAGATGGAGTGGAAGATACCGGACAACTGAGTGGCACAATTCTTCAAAACCTGACCAGAAATACCATCAGGTCCAGGGCTTTTCCGCACATTTGTGCACTGGAACACCCTCAACACGTCTTTTTCATCGATATGTAGGTTACAATCTGTCTTAGTGGAGCTTATGATATCATCAATGACAGAACGAAAATCGTGATTATCAAAACGAGAATAGAAAGAATTCATATCCTCTGCAAACGCCCCGTCATCTTTACCATTACTGTGTTATGGTCCGATAAGCCATCTACAACTGTGGGTGTCTGAATGTTTTTACAAGAGGAACGAGTTATCAAGATGTCAAGCCAATGTCCATGTATGTGTGTTGGGAAATTGACATGTTGTTTTGTGTCAAATGATGCCAGGATATCATTAAACGTGGTAGTTGTTGCAGATGGTGTATCCAGGTGAAGATTAAAATCGCCCACAATGTAAAATTCTGTGTGCATGGTTGCAACATTTTCCAAAAGATCTTGGAATTCTTCAAAGAAGTTAACTGGATGACCTGGAGGGCGATAAATACAAATGAAAACCCCACAGAAGCACGAATTAGATATGTTAAGACAAATAGATTCAAATGTGGTATAGTCCGGGCTGGTGTACGGGGTTACGTTAAATAGTTTTGAAATAAGGAAACCGACACCTCCGCCTCGTCCAACTGGACGTGGTCGATGGTGGAAGGTATAGCCAGGAGGGGAGATGTCGGCAATACATGCATCTGTGTCATGCGGTCTGAGCCAGGTCTCAGTCACAGCGAGAATGTCTATTGTTTTGGAAATTATAAGATCAGTGATAGAGGCAGTTTTTTCACGAATTGAACGAATGTTAGTGGTGGCCAGGCGGATGTTATGCCTGACCACAGGTCCAGGATTAAGACTAACATCTCCCGCTAGCAGTAAGATCAAGGCCAATTTAAATGTTCGCCTGGAACGGGGTATAGGTAGTAATTTTCGGTTGAAACACAGATTAAGGCATGGCAGACTGTGCAAGTATGTCAAGGATTCTTGTGTGGTCATGTATTTGGAAGGTGTTGAAATTACATCCGACCATTGTGCCAGTGTGTTACACAAGGTGAAATCATGGCTTCTAGAAGCTGCAGAACAGGATAAAAATAAAACACACAGTGAGAACAATGGTGACATTTGACAAAATCTGCTCAAGTGATAAAATTAATGTATCATAAAATAATTAGTGACTGAGAGTGGCCAGACGTTCTAAAATAATGTAAATGTTTGGCATGGGTCAACAGCACCAAAACTTAATAAATAACATGTAATAAATAAGTATATGAGAGTATAAGATCACACTAATTCTAAAATTACAGTAGTTTCTCAGATGCAAGACTAATAAATCTAGCGAGAAAAATAAAATAAATAAATAATGTGTTATAAAATAAATATTACATAGACATAATCAAGTGGTATTTTAAATTATTAATAAACTAAATCAGTAGTTTCAAATGAGTTTGTAAAATGCTAAATAAGTCTGTAAAATGCTAAATGTAGAATGAGTTTTTAAAAGGCTAAATACAAATCAGTTTAACAAATCAGTTTAAAAGGCTAAATACAGATCGTTTAAATCTTCGCGCTCAGCAAAGCCTGTGCAAAAGTAATAAGACGTTTAGTGCCCGTGCAGATGAAACGTAGAGGTCTTCACCCCCAGGGCGATACTGGGTGTAAAGTAACGTCTTATGAAAAGGCCTGTTAGTTAACAGTTTAAAAGGGCTACCCCTGTCTTTGTATGTTATTTGTAATGTAAGACCGTACCGAAGCGCGAAAAGTTAACTATCTGTATTATCGCCCACTATGTTGTAAATGATTAATTTTAGCGGCGTAACTGGTATGCTGGTATTGCAGTACCTCAGGTATTGCAATACCTCAGGGAGTTTGACGCCCCTGCCATGCAGAGTTGTAAACCACTGCCTTGTGGTATAGGTTCTTGTCAGAACCGAAGGCTAAGGGAGCAAACCCTAAACAGAAAACCATGTCACTGTGGCAGCATCAAGGGCGGTTGGTGTATGGAACTCCCAACATCTCTCGACCAGCCACTGCAGGGACAAATAGTTTGTGCCTGTCTTGACATGTTCTTGCCGGTGTGAGACCTCTATTTGTTCCCCGAGAGAGTGTCGCTAGTAACTTGCAAAAGCCAGCGGTACTTCAAAAGTTTTTGCTAGCAGCTTCCATGAAATGTACAACTGCACGAAACATGATACCGGATCGGCCGTCGCCCGGGTTACCAAGGACCGCGCTGCTCGACCTCATCTTCCGTCGACAGTGGAAAATCAGCTAGGAAGAAGAAGACAAAGAAGACAACTACTGACAATTGGACAATGGAACGTCAGAACTCTCCTCGACCGAGAAGGAGCTAACCGACCAGAAAGACGTACGGCACTAGTAGCAATGGAACTTGCCAAATACAACATCGACATCGCCGCCCTATGTGAAACAAGGTTCTCAGAGTCTGGTAGTCTCGACGACTTGGAATACTCTTTCTTCTGGAGTGGCAAACCCGAAGGAGAAAGAAGGGAGGCCGGAGTGGGCTTTGCTATCAAAAAGGATATCATCACAAAGCTGACAGAAATGCCACGGCCAGTAAGTGACAGAATCATGACGATGAGACTACCTCTGAGCAAGGACAACTTTGCTACAATTATCAACGTGTATGCTCCGACAATGACAAACCCAGACGAAAACAAGGAGGCCTTCTACAACCAGCTCACAAGTGTGCTCAGGGGCATCCCTCATACCGATAAGCTACTGCTGATAGGAGACTTCAATGCGAGGATAGGAAGAGACAATGACAAGTGGCCCTTGGTCATGGGCAAACATGGGATTGGGAAATGCAACTCCAATGGCGAACTTCTACTGGCTCTGTGCTCTGAGTTCGAACTGATAGTGACGAACACCATGTTCAAGCAGAAGGATGAACGCAAGACCACCTGGATGCATCCTCGTTCCAAACACTGGCATATGATCGACTTCATCATCACGAGGTGTCGGGATAAGATGGACATCCACAGCACCCGAGCCATGCGTGGAGCAAACTGTTGGACCGATCACCAGATGCTGAGATCAAAAGTGGCTTTCAGAATACGACAAAAGCACAACAGGCAAGGGACAAATAAGCCGACCAAGCTCAACACTGCAAAACTAAGTACCATCAGCCATAGGGAGAGTTTTGAGCAGGAGATGGACAGTGCTCTCGCCCACTGGGAGGAGAAGGAAAACTCAACACCAGACGAGGAATGGGCAGCTCTGCAGCAGGTTGTGTACAACACAGCCAAGACATATCTTGGCAAGCCAGACAGAAAACACCAGGACTGGTTCGACCCCAACGACCAGGAGCTACAGACTCTTATGAGCAGAAGAGATCAAGCCCACCAGAGAGTGTTGCAAACCAGGAGCACTAGATCCACCACTGCAGCATACAAAGATGCCTGCAGACTGCTACAAAAACACACCCGTGCACTGAAGTCGGACTGGTGGGAAAGGAAAGCAGTGGAGTTGCAGAGAGCTGCCGACAGTAACAACATGAAGGGCTTCTACAATGGACTGAAGGAAGTGTGGGGACCCAAAAAGAAGGGACCTGTTCAACTAAAATCAACAGACGGAATGGAAACCTTCTCTGACAGCAAGAGAGTTGTGGCAAGATGGAGTGAACACTTCCAGAAGCTACTCAACGTCCCTGGCGACATAGATCACGAAGCTCTGGACAACATCCCGCAGCGCATTACCAAGACAAGCCTTGATGAGATTCCAACTATGGATGAGATGGCTAGAGCAATCGCCAGCCTGAAAGATGGCAAAGCACCTGGAGGAGATGGAATTCCTGCAGAAGTATGGAAGCATGGAGGAGACAATCTGTTCAGCAGACTGCACCAACTAATCACCAATGCCTGGGAGGTGGGTTATGTACCACAAGCATGGAAGGATGCCAGCATTATAACCATCTACAAGAAAGGTGATCGAACAGACTGTGGGAACTATAGAGGAATCTCTCTTCTTTCCATAGCAGGCAAGATCTTCGCCAGGATCCTCCTCAACAGACTATCTACCCACCTAACACCAGAGGTAGTTCCGGAGACACAATGTGGCTTCAGAGGTAACCGGAGCACCGTGGATATGATATTTTGTCTCCGACAACTACAAGAAAAGTGCATTGAGCAGGACCGACCACTGTACATGGTATTTGTCGACTTCAGTAAGGCGTTCGATACAGTTGGGAGGACCGGACTATGGCAGCTACTGAAGAAGTATGGCTGCCCAGAGAAGTTCACAACAATGATCGAGGCACTACATACCGGAATGATGGCGACTGTTAATGTTGGAGGGGAAGTCTCGGAATCGTTCAGGGTCACAAATGGGGTCAAGCAAGGCTGTGTACTGGCGCCCACGCTCTTTTCCATCTTCCTATCAGCAATGCTCGACAATGCTTTCCGAGACATGGGGGATGGCATCTACATACAGTCCAGACAGAGCGCTGACCTATTCAACGTCGCACACTTCAGAGCGAAGACCAAGACTACACGGATACTGATGAGGGAGCTGCTATTCGCAGATGACAGTGCACTGGTTGCACACTCTGCTGAAGAGATGCAGAAAATAGTGGATGCTTTTTCCAATGCGTCAAAGAAGTTCGGCCTGAAGATTAACATCAAGAAGACCGAGGTGCTGTACCAACCCAACTCTACAAGAACCCGAGAGGAGGATATCATGGTTGATGGAAACAAGCTGAACTCTGTTATGGAATTCACCTACCTCGGAAGCACTATATCAAGTGACGGATGCATTGACGATGAAATACAGAGGAGGATGGCCAAGGCTAGTGCATCTTTCGGCCGACTACGCCAGAGACTCTGGAACAACCACCATGTGTCCATGCGGGTTAAAGGCAAGATATACCGTGCAATTGTGCTGTCCACCCTCCTATACGGAGCCGAGGCCTGGACAGTGTACAGACGACAGGTGAAAAAGTTGCATGCCTTCATGATGCGACATCTGCGTTCGATCATGAGGATAACCTGGATGGACAAAGTGACAAACAAGGAAATACTCGAACGGACAGGGCTGCCATCTATGGAAGATCTTCTGATCAGAAAGAATCTCCGGTGGACTGGACACCTCATGAGGATGTCATCAGACAGGCTACCGAAGCAGGTTCTCTACTCCCAACTGTCTTCTGGTCACAGGAAGAGAGGGCGCCCTCGTCTCCGGTTCAAAGATACCATCAAGAGAAACCTGAAGCTGAGAGACATAAAGATCGACTCCTGGACATCACTCTCACAGCAGAGAGACAAATGGAGAGCAAGAGTCAAGTGATGGAAGCAGTCTTTGTCGCTTCGCGACCGACAGCATGATGATGAACTGGTGTAATTTATAAAAAAATTCTGCGTGTCCAAATAAAGTAGTGTGTTGGTCTTATAACTGCAGTAATGTCGAACACAAAAATTCAGAATTTAGATTAAAAATGTAAATTTGAACGAGCAGTGAAATAGAAACATGTACCACCTTACGCCACCTAGCGACCAACCGTTGTTACACTTGTAATGATAAGGGCTGCCCAGTAAACCTGCCTGCCAATTATTCTGGTTGATGGTCTAGTTAAATTCTAGATGTCATGTCATTATGAAAAATCAATATTTATTCGTAAAATTGTATATTTTATTTCAAAGTACTACATTCCAGTAAAACTCGCAAAAAAGTCTAAAATTACATAGAATGCAGAATCTAAAAGGTGAACATTAAAATAAACATATTTTACACACTATACCAGTTTAATGATTTACTAACAAAATTACATTGTCTTCTTTGAAAAAGATATGCGATAATTTTGAAGTTGTAGAGCGGGTTTAAGCTGTACACCTAATTTAATGTATTTAGAGACAAAATTCCATCTATTGATATACTTGAATTAATTGGAAACACGGGCAATGTTTTTGGGGAAAAAATCAATGTATACGAATATAATTTGAATCAAAAATTGCAATGGATTTTTATTTAAATCTGGAAAAACAACATATTTGTATTTGATTTGGCCGAATTGTATTTGATCCCAACCACTACTCTATATAACACAAAACACATCTTTTATTGGGTCTAACCTAAATATCTACTCCATGGATAGATGACACAATATTTGCAATTTACTCTCACACACCATAGAGTTTTGGACATAACCTTACAATGCCGAACATATTAGGTATGTGTGGATACATCTGACCAGGCATTTTTCATTGCATGGTCAAAATGGCTACAGAAGGGAACAAAATCTATGTGGGACAAATATGTCATAAGGGGTTCTTACAATATCTGACAGAAAAACATTGTGGCACTTTCTATCCCTTGAAAGATTTAGTTAATTGTGCACTACCTTTGTATCGTAAGGTATGCCGATAAAACATTTGAAAAAAATACACCCGTAGTGACAAGTTTTAAACAGATTTGAAGCCTTCAGAACGATCCAATCAAACAAAAATGCGTCACGAACACTATAACTGCCTAAGACGCCTAAACCAAATGATAAACACAGATACCCAATGGTTTCTAAGATATGACAGCAAACGGTGCATGCATCGGACATTGAGTGCTGTCATAAGCCCCTTCAGCCCAAAGGATTAAAATACCAGTCAGAAGGACCGACATGTGCCTTAAAATGACAACACAGTGAGGATTCTCCACCACAGGTACAACATTTGTAGCATTTCTGAACACAGTTGAAATGGACATGATTCTTCAATATACATTTGTTTGGAGAATTATTTACCACAGGGATCCTATTTGTAGGATACATATGGATATGGACACGTTTTCAAATTACTACTTTTGTACGAATTGTGCACCTAATGTTTCACATTTGAATGGTTTATCGCCTGGTTGGATCCGGACATGTATCTTCAAATAACAACTTTGCGAGAATTGTGCTCCACATATTTTACACTTATATGCTTTTTAATTCTCCAGTGTGGATACGGATATGTTTCTTCAAACTACCACTCCGTGAGAATTGTGCACCACAGGTATCACATTTGTATGGCTTTTCCCCCGTGTGGATACGAAAATGTGTCTTCAAAGTACCATATTTTGCGAACTGTGCACCACATGTGTCACACTTGTATGGTTTCTCCCCTGTGTGGACACGAACATGGGCCTTTAAACGACTACTTTGTGAGAAATGTGCACCACAGGTGTCACATTTGTATGGTTTCTCCCCCGTGTGAATACGGACATGGGCCTTCAAATGACAAGTTTGTGAGAATTGTGCACCACAGGTGTCACACTTGTATGGTTTATCCCCCGTGTGGACACGGACATGTCTCTTTAAACCACCACTATGTGAGAATTGTGCACCACATGTGTCACATTTATATGGTTTATCGCCCGTGTGGATACGGACATGGCTCTTCAAACTACCAATCTCTGAGAATTGTGCACCACAGGTATCACATTTGTATGGTTTATCTCCAGTGTGGACATGGACATGGGCCTTTAAATGATTCCTTCGTGAGAAATGTGCACCACATGTGTCACACTTGTATGGTTTGTCCCCCGTGTGAACATGGACATGGGCCTTCAAATGACCATTTTGTGAGAATTGTGCACCACAGGTGTCACATTTGTATGGTTTCTCACCAGTATGAATGCGGAAATGCCGTGTTAAGTTACTATTGCGTAAAAAAACCTTTCCACACATGTCACATTTGAAACGTTTCTCAGTGGTACGAGTGTTCACATTCAAAGCCATATTAAAAATACTTGTGTTGCTAACCTGTTTACATTCACCACACTTACTGGTTTTTACCACAGCATGATGCACACTTGTCTCTTCAACGTTATGATCTTCACTGCATGTTATGTTGTGTCACAATCGACAGAGCACTTGTACGTGACTGTATAATATTCAGTGAGACATGTAAATCATATGCACCACATTTGAAGTTTCTCACCAATATTAGCATCAAAATGCAAGAGTGAAGACACCACCTTTTGTAAAACGTTTGATGGTTTCCCACAAATGTCAATGTATATACACACCATTAAACTGAACACTGAGAAGAATGTCTCGTAGGTGCATCAACACAAAAAGGTGTTTCTTCTTTCAGTTTCTGAGAGGATTTTAGTCACGATTGATTCTTTCCATCCATGAATGATTTGGTGTCTTCAGATATGAACATAAATGATTGTTCCACAAGTGACAATCACAAGGTTTCTCTTCTTCTTGAAGTCAGTAGTGTGGTCGTTCAATGATATGACTTAAAATTGATGCATTCCATTTTATAGGACCCAAGGCATGACACTTGTTATCGTCAATGTGTGAGATGTTTGACATCTGTCATCACAGACACTTCCGATGTGAACACCTTTCGTCAGAAGTGACATTTGTCTGAAACAACAACAGGAAAACTTAGTGTCTCTACCTGACACGTATCACATAGCAAACTGTTAATTTTATTATCTCAATCTATAGCAATAAACAATATAAAGAGAAAATATGCTCACAGGCAATACTGGACATAGTTTATCACCTTACAATCATACAATGTTGTTGCTACCATCTTGTCACATCAACTACAGTAAGTAATAAATGACCTGTGACAGGTCATATTATCAAGGGTTGACATGGTAACTCAATAAAACAAACATATTGAAGTATGCTGTGCAATGTGTGGACATACAACTTGTAACCAGTCACAAACAGCCTAACAAAATAAAATTAGCCCACCAGAATACTGATGGCCCACTAAAATAAAGATAACCCACCAAAGAAATCAGATTTAATTGCTTTAATTAGTGTTTTAGAACAATTTAAACACGCCGAGTCGAAGTAAACAACGCGATGTCACCGATCGCTGCCAATATGGCGCGGGTTGTAAGCACCTCCCAGAGGCACCAGAACTGCGGAGGCGTGAGCTGTTTAAATTGTTCTAAAACACAAATTACTTTTTTTTATTCTTTGTACCGGAAGTGATGTAGAATCACATTGCGAACACATACACATCGATATAAGGTGAAACAAATGGGTTTAAAAGGCCGTAATAATTTAGGCCAGTTAAGTATAAGATTACCGACAGGTCTGCATGTTGACCAAGCTAAGACACCTAAAACAACAACAATAAAAAGAGCGTTAGAATATGTATGGTGACTAACTGAAGAGAGTAAAGACGTTGAAAACAGTTGTTACACACGCCCACATTATATCACCCCATTGGTGTCAAATCCGAAGCCATAAACCCCGCAGCGGTGCCGTCGAGATTACTCTAAAGAAACTGGCATCTCTTGGCAGCGTTCGGCTGCGCGGCGTAATCCTTCATTGTAACTGATTATGTTTGCATCGTCCCAGCGGAGGACATCCATGCTGCCTTGTTATCGCGGTACCCGGTGATCTCGGACTTTCGCGATCTCGGACTAAGTGATCTCAGACTGTTTCGGTGATCTCGGCCAGTGTGCGGCAGTGATCTCGGCCTGTTTCGGTGATCTCGGCCAGTGATCTCGGCCTGTTTTCGGTTAACTGGGCAAGTGACCTCGGCCTATACGGCAGTGATCTCGGCCTGTGGGGAAGTGATCTCGGCCTGTTTTCAGTGAACTCGGCCAGTGATCTCGGCCTATGGGGAAGTGATCTCGGCCTGTGCGGCAGTGATCTCGGCCTATATTCATGATGTTGCCCAGCGTTTTTGTTCAACATACTGTGTTAAGTTGTTGGTTGCATGAGTTTACATTTTAAAGATTTTCTCTCAGAAGGATCAGAATCTCACGGGTAATCATCAAGCGTTTAGGGTGTGCAGCCTCTTACGCTAGCTCTTGCGTGTACCGCAGTACATGTCGTCGTCTTTATTTTTGACGTTTAACACAAGCGAATGGTTGTGTTTATCGTACATTTATGCGACGGCTAACTAATTCCAAGATAGGAGTGCGCCAATGTAATACAGTTTAATTAAAACATTTCTAAACTGTAGAAAAGCACTGATAATCTAAGTATGTGTTTTGGTGAGTTTCACCTCTGAAATATTAAGACCGGACCGTTGCCTATCGTATGGTACTATATATAAAACATACCCCTTCATAAATTATTTTACCATTACACAATCATAACAATTTTTTTTACTCGTTTGTATTCTTATCTAAGACGTATATGTACATAATATTATGTGTGAGGATAAAGGTATACATGGTATGCAAAATCATTGATTGATCACAACTTGTTCCCAATGCATATGCTTCTATAGCATGCCTGTGCAATTTATTGTTGATAGAACGGCATCAACGGTTTCGCTCTTGCATTGAACCCGTGATGCCATCATTCGACGTCGTTGTTCGTTCTCTGAGAAGTATTTCTAAATATGTGTGAGGGTTATGGGGGTGAGGTTATTGTGTGCAAATTATTTATTACAAGTTGTTCCCGTGGCTTATGACGTTTGTCCAAAACCATTTATTGTGAGAAAAATGCGTGCCAATTTGCTGTCTCTTGTAGGAGATCTATGTTTAAAAAATAGTAACGGAGTATATCATCAGGCACGTATGCTGATTTGAGGCACATTTGACACGCCTCAGCTCCTCTTTAGCATCGGAAGAAAGGGATTAGGCATAACGGATTTCTTTTGTTGTTACTCGCCAACATCAAATGGAGGCATTTCTCACCCAAGTGTAGAGCTTTGAGTAAATGAAAGCTTTCTGTGGTCGAATCCAACGACCTATTTCATATGTGCTCATGGCGTGATTACATCGTTTAAAGTCACTTATGTAAAACCACAAACAACGCAACAACAACAAGGGTGTTAACTCAGTTGCTGTACGTGGTTTCCATGCGTCGTAACAAATCAAAGAAAACTCATGAAAGAAAGAATCTGCTCAATACCGCTGCAGTGTACGAGTAGACAGCCGATTACTATGGCCTGCCTCAAAACGTTCATAAATCATAGAAAGATGTGCCCAATATAGCAAAGCAAGTCGATAATGTTCGCAACTCCCAAAGGATACAAATCAAATTTAATATAAACTATTGTGAATCAAATTACCACGCCGTCTACCCATTATCATTGTTGTGTATTGCATTAATAACTTTATTATTAGGAAATAAATTAGAATTAAATCACAAATGATTGTCTCAGCGTCTTTATAGCATTGCATTAATTTTATGCCTTTGCGTTTGTAGTTTGATTGGCTTATAGTTTATTATATAATTTTAAGTGTCGATTGTTCTAATAGTTAACAATTTTGCATGATCGATGCTATTTTTCTGCTTTGAAGTCGCTTGTGTGCTTACGTGCGAGCATGCGTGTGTATGCGCGCGTGCGTATGTGTTTCAAACGAGGAAGATGTGATACATCTTTTCTGCTTCCGATTATAATTTATGTTGTAATTGAGATGCCACAGAGTCCTGGAATACTTTAAAATCTACGCTGCATGCAGTGATTATACCTTTTAAGGTAACGGCTCTGTGAAACAATAAACAACATTAAGGGTGTTAAGTCAATTGCCGTACATTGTTTCCATGCGTCCCAACAAATCAAAGAAAAAACATGAAAGGAGGAATCTGCTCAATAACGCAATGCACGAGTAGACAGCCGATTACTATGGCGTGCCTCAAAACACACAGCCCATAAATCAAAGACAAACGAAAATATGTGCTCAATATAGCTCAGCAACAATTGGAAGTCGATTACGTTCGCACCTTCCCAACGGACACAAATCAAATATAAACAATAAGAAAAGGACTATTGCGAAACAATTAAATTACCACGCATTGTACCTTTTTAATTAATGTATATTGCATTAATAACTCAGTTGCGTTGTTATAATGCCAAAAATTAAACTACGTAAAACCTGGTTCTTAGAAGAAGACTATCAAACAGAATCCACTCAAACAGATTGGTTCCTTGCTCAAAACTTGGCGGATTTTATTGCATTGCAGGCTCAATAAGTTCAATGATAACACTTGGAGATTTATCAATAGTCAATAAATAAGAACGAAATAACGACTGATCGTTACAACTTCTTTATTGCATTGCATTGCATATTTTTGCAACATGAAGAACGAAACAACGACTGATCGTCACAGATTCTTTATGCATTGCATATTTTTGTAACATGATACATATGCTGTACCATCATATCACTTCATTATATTGGTGAGGGTATGGTGCGCATCACTCCCTATACAGGCCGAGATCACTGTTGCATAGGCCGAGATCACTTCCCAACAGGCCGAGATCACTGCCGCACACTGGCCGAGATCACCGAAACAGTCCGAGATCACTTAGTCCGAGATCGCGAAAGTCCGAGATCACCGTGAAGCGTTATCGCTCACCCCACAGATGTTCACACAATCCTAGCGTTTGTTAGCATAACGTACCAACGGGAATGATGTTGTCAGAAACTAGTTAATCCCACTAACAAATAGTTCGTACTGATGACAATGTATTTGTTTAATTACTAACACCGAATTAAAATGTTAGAAAGTTTCACGAATGTTTTCAGACTAACTACCCCTGTCGGAATTATGTTAAACTAAATTTCGTTCATGAGAAATCCGTCAGATGGCTTCACTGTGGGTAAGTTCGATAGGAAGAACTTGGAACAAGTAAATGGTATGTGCTTGATTTAAAATCGAGCATATCCATATTTTTTGCGGCCATTTATAGCAAAGGACCAATATATTTTATTAACCTCTTTCAAATGTCCTATGCCAGTACAAATGCCACTCTATATGGATGGTATTTATAGGATTCGGTCATTATTTTCAAGACTCACCCAAAGTCAAAAAGTGACTAAAAAGTAATCAATGGTTTTTAATAGGTGTGAGCTTATGAGAAATTTAAACGCTTCATCATATACAAATATAAAAACTCAACAATATGACCTTAACTGTGATGTAAAACACTCGTCTTTTTCAGTGTAACTTCAAGGAAAGTGGCGCCACATGGTGTGAGGAAGATCACCAACAAGTAATTTTGTTTCGTTTCTCAATGCCTCGTTATTACTATCGATATTACACAGTTCAAATTAATATTATTTATAATTAAATATAAAATAGAGTTTCATGTAAGCTTAAATGTTTCATTTTATTTTCCGCTCATATTGAAATGATTTAAATGTGTGTTTTCGCGTGACACGTGATTGTATAACTGCAACTGATCCAAAATGGCTGCACTTTGATATGCTGAAAGAGTGGATCATCTATTTGATAAACAAACGTATCGCAGTAATCTTCAAGTGATTTACATGCGCGATTGCTGCAGGTGCTGTTCGAGTATTTATTATAAACACACTACTGTCTTGTATGTACAGCAACCTTTCAAATATCATAATCTTGTTGTTTCCCGCCCCGCCTAAACTGGTCACACATCACAACGTTCGGTATGACTATGAATTACCGGTTTTTCTAGTTCTACTGTTTTCCAGCACTTGGCAACGTTTTCTTAACTTACGGCTGTGCAGACGTTGTCCCAATTAACGTTTTAATTAACTTTGTTATTATACTGTTCTTGATATTAGTGACATTTGGTAATATTCTCTAGTCATGTCATCAATTTAAATTACTGACACTCCGATTCAGTGGGGACTGTTTCAGTGTCAGATTAGCATGACTCGTGTCATGATCTTATAAGTCCGATTTTGCTCTTCACAATTTAGTTTACTTCTTAACAGTGATCTTGTATAGGCCTACCTAGAATTGTCAGCATGAGCATATTGCTTTGAAATTCACATTCATGCACAGCACCCGTTTAGGCTTTGCAAGACACACTGCTAGGTTAGCCAAAAGAGCCAAAGAGGGGCTGTTTGAGTTCATCAACAAACTGTAGAACAGGATGTACAATGGGGACACTTTCAAAAATGTGTCACATTGTAACTTCAGTGATAGAGTCGCAACTTTTAGCATTTTAAAGTGCTTTGCTACCCAATGAACTGATTCTGTTTATTGAAGTTATGAGTTCATTATCTGGGTGAAACTGTACATAGGGCCTGCCCTGTGCATGTACAAATAACTTTTTGTGTGTGTGTAAATGTGCTAATATCACCGTGACAGTCTTTCATACCATTTACTAGGTCACATGTTTTTCTGCAATCTATTTTGGATTAAACAGGTGTTTAAAATTGTATTTTAATGACGTTGCAGTACAGGTAGTTCTATCAATGCATACAAGAAATATAATAATTGCTATTGGGTAATATTGGTGTTTCTGCATTTTCGTAAAACAATAAAAACATTTCTTTATAATAAAACTTCAACTACAGAGATTATATATACATCTAGAAGAGCCTGAAGTCACATGAGTCATAGTTAATCCCTCAGTATTTACAAAGTGAATACATTCATTTATTTGATCATGACAGCCTATGAAACTAAACGTCATCAGGGCCTTTCATACATATTTTACATAAATAACAACAATTGTTTTTAGAGGAAAATCGGGCGAATGATAATTTTTTTATAATAATGTTAGTATATAATAATAATGTTAGTTCTTAACATATAGATACCACCTACAAGTACAAGGAACTGTATTAAAAAAAGCTGTTAATAAATTTTCCGAAAGACACAGCTTGTGTATGATAAACAGTATTGCCAAAGTTTGAAATTATACCTAGGTGACACAACCCAACATGTGTGTACTACTGTGTAGGTGTATAGTTTTCCCAGTGATTGGTTTATTTTTCCTGTCACAGTCATGCCTTGTCATAATGCGGTAGTTCACGTAATTGGGGTCCACAAAATGAAACCGCATTATAAATGGGGCACGTTAGAGTCTATTCTGCCAGGGGCCACCAAAAATGCTAC
Source organism: Oasisia sp. SBJ-2009 (assembly GCA_964017155.1). Classification (NCBI taxonomy): domain Eukaryota; kingdom Metazoa; phylum Annelida; class Polychaeta; order Sabellida; family Siboglinidae; genus Oasisia; species Oasisia sp. SBJ-2009. The sequence continues at coordinate 8,894,970 of OZ024865.1, read as the reverse complement.
AAAAACAACTGGTGCCAATGTGCTGTTTGCACGTCTAAGCTTGATTTTTAAAACTAATTGAGATTGACAACCAACGTCAGTGTGTATTGTGTTACATACTGTCGAATGAGTAAATCTCGCCAATGGTGAGGGAAAAAAAAATTTGAAATAAATTAAGAACCAGCACGCTTTGTCTGATGATGTGACCTGAGCAATAATACACTACTACTGTTGCTGGTCTAAAATAATAACCTTGCTTTCAGCAGCCGAAACATACAAATGAATTGAAAAGTTGCAGAAGCCGGCAACATATTTGAACCTATAATAATTACACTCGCTACTGGATTGACTTCGTCTATCAGTCAATAAAAAAGAACACTGATTCATACGCAGTTGACAAATTCATGTTCTGGCGCACAAGTTTAATGTTTTTTTTCATAGACGTAGTGAAAACCTAAGTTGTGCACCTTTGGCGTGCCAGTTCAATCTCGTTTTATATTGTTCTTATCCCATACAACTCATAAACAGTTTAATTACAATTTACAAGCCTGCGAAGGCGCCTGTTCGCAGAAACCACCGCGAACTGGCAGGAGACAAACACCATTGAGTTAGGCACAAAACAAATTATGATGACGGCAGTTGTACATCTACGTTAAATTTCTTGTTAATCAATAAATTTGTTTCAAAATACACCTGTACAAGGCAAACACGAGAACTTCATAAAATAAGTAACAGCTCATTACAATATTATTGTTACATGTAGTGCCCATTTCCCCCGGGCAGCAGAAATTTGGGATCCATGACTGACCACTTTGTGTCCAATTCACGTTATAATGAGTTGCGTCATGTTACTCATGTATGTTGTCATGAATATCTTGGGTCTTCATTGCAGTTTGATATCGTGGAAATGGATTTGCATCGTTATACAACCTTGAGCCGAGCCCAGCTCAGCTATGACTATCTACACACAAACTCGTAAGTTATTTTTATACTTATCATACCAGATGAGTGCTGTCTGGGAGATAATGTTGATCCGTGCAATTTACAGTTTTGTGTTACTGGTTAGAAGCGAAGCAACTTAAACAAATTTGTCTTTTAAAAGTCGTTTGTTATTTGTCCAATGATTTTATCAGGGCTTGTAGTACATTTGCATAACTGAAGCAGCAGGGACCTGTTATTCATACATTTACATTCAGTATCTATTTCTCATAATTTGTCGACATTTTTAATAGTACAGTGTCTCTGCAGTATTCTAGCACAGATGATTATAAGATCAATAGTGAATGTTGTTCCCGTTGCTTCCAGGACCACTCACGAGTTCCTGTTTGGTGCACTGGCTGAACTTGTTGACAATGCCAGGTAGGTGTAAACAGTTGTGTTCTGCCATATGTTTCATGTTTGTAATCAATTATTGCAAATAGACTTACAAAATACACCATAAAACACTAATATACCACCAGGATTTGTTTGGATAGAAAGTCAGATATATTTGGTGATATATATATATATATATATATATATATATATATATATATATATATATATATATATATATATATATTATATATAACTACAAGTTTCAGTCTAGTGATGTCTACCTCAAAAATACTAATTAGTTCCTAAAATGATCGTTTTCGACCTATAAAATTGTACACTGTACCAGTTGCCAAACTGAAATTGTGGCATGGAAAAATATCTGGCAATTTCTTAACAAACTAATCACCTGCTGTATTTTTGGTGATAAATGAAGTATGAATGTTACACGTGAGCAGGAGTTACAACTTGTACAACTGTTGTCTACTGTCTAGGCTGTGCATTTTTTTCTTTATTCACATTTACATGTTTGGTTTCCAGGGATGCGTCTGCCACCAAGTTGAATATATATACTGGTGAGTTCGCATGTCACACTTGGGTTTTCATGAAAGTTACCGTGTATTTACATCTGATTTATTTGTAAATATACAACAAATAATCTCCTAGCTTGGGATTTAGGATGTGGTAAAACACATTTTGCATTGATGACATTCATTTGATCTGTTGAAGTAAAAGGTCAGTCTTATTGAAACCATTACTTATAACGATGTCCTGGTTTATTGTGCAGTGAAAGATGCATCGGTGCGTGGGGGATACTTGCTGTGTTTCCTTGACGATGGCGAAGGCATGGATGCAAGTAAGTAAGCTTCATCTTGGCCCGCACAGATACAAGTTCCCTCAGAGTCTCAGACTGTACATTTAAAATGTGTGGTTGAATTATAATTTTTTGTCAGACTTGCACTTCATTTGTTTTGACTTTGTGACAGAAAAATTGCTGATTGAATCACTTGTAGACTCTAGACAAGCAGCTGAAGTTAAATGTTGCATTACCTAATAATTTGTTTTATTCTTGCTTCATATTATTCCAATTCAGGTGTCTTTGTTTCTTGCCTATTTCTTTAGATAAAATGTTACAGAAGTTGTATTTGATTTTGACATAACTGACTCCAATGACAATGTTGATTTTAGACGAGGCTGCAGATATTATAACTTTTGGGCGATCGTCAAAAAAATCACTTGATTCGCAGTTGATTGGCATGTACGGCAACGGCCTGAAATCGTACGTATCTGTTGTATAGTTTACATTCATTTGTCAACCCTTGGTGGGTGGGCATGGTATTTTATGTTTTCTTTGGCTGTCAACAAAACAACGACAACAAAAACGAGAAATTTTATGTTGTGATGTGAACTGATCTTCAAAACTTACCATAGTGTTTAATTTCATTCTTAAAAGTAGCCGAAATTAAGTCAAATTTTGTTTGGATTCATCCATGCTTTTTTACCTCATTATACTCATTTTCATTAAAAAAAAAGTGGTTCAAATTTGTCGAAGTATTATCAGATATTACAAGCAACAGTAGCAAACTACTCATTTTATATATTCATGTTTAGTAGTACAGACTTGGTGATGTCTGACAATATGTTTAATTTGATCTTGACAATTCTTTTGTTGTATTTTGTTGCAAAACTATAAATGATGATGGTAATGATGGTTATTTTAAATGATCATGGTGTCACTGAAAGACGGCTTTTAGCCAAGTGACATCCATGCAATGCAACACGCTGACAATATATACATTAGTTTTGTTCTTGTACATGTTGCGTTGTGAAATAAAAGTTACTTACAGAACTGGATTTATGTTATTTGTGTTGTTCTGTCACAGAGGCTCCATGCGGATAGGCAATGATCTGATGGTGTTCACAAAGAAAGGAGCACAAATGTCCTGTGTGTTCCTGTCACGCACGTTCCACGAGCTGGAGGACATTGACGAAGTAATAGAACGTTCTTCTGTCAATAGATTTTTGAATATGACTGAGAGTGTCGAGTCTACAGACTTTTTCCAGCACTTGAACAACTTACAGCACTAGTGTTTTCTTTTAATGCTGTCGTTGTAGTTTTATTTCAGTACAACACAGTTGTTGTTCACAGTTGGTTTACTTTTACAATCAATGTAGGCCCACATACACATGTATCAACATGACAAGTTTAATATATAATGAAAAGTAAGACATTTAATAGTTGTTTGATGTATTAGATTTATCTTGACTACCCGGTGTTTGCTTTCAGATTATAGTACCAATGCCAACCTTTGATTCACAAACAAAAAAGCCTATGGCTAAGACACACAAAGAAAAGGAAAAGGTACGTAGTTGTACTATTCAGTGGTGTACTAAATATGCAAGCCACAGTCTTGTGTGAATGGGATGGTACAAATGTGCAATGGCTCATATGAATAATGTTGTGGTAAATGTGCCTATTGTTGGACAGTGACAACTGTCAGACACTTTGTCTTAGTTTCCTGTAAAAACAATGTAAGAAGGACTGTTGCCGAATAGTATCAAGTTTAACATCACTTTGAATTTTACATGTTGGTATTGTCAATTGGTGAATGATATTGGTGCCTTGGTGATGTCACTGATCTGTTCGGAATCCCACTAACTACCTTGTAACTGGTCCATTTACCCTACTGTATTTCAAAGAAACCATAGTGTTGCCGTTCCTTCGTTGCGTGGCAGATGAATACCTGAAATTACTGAACATTACTTTTTCCAATCCAAAGTTTTAATTTTTCATATCCCAAATCAAGATATTTCTTTTTACCTGTAAAGGCTTTCGTCTGACGTTACACGTCGACTTCTTAGACGAAACCTTTTCAAGTGAAGAAGAAAGATCTTGATTTCGGATGTGAAAAACGAAAATTTGATTGAATACTTGATACGTTGCATTCGAGATGGAAAGCGTATGGGAGTAGCATAACATAGCTATAGTAGCATCTTTTCATGTACTGGCTTAGTCATTTTTGGATTATCTCTACACCGACTGTCGACACTTTCAGCATGCGCTGGAGATGGAGCTGATCCTCAGGTATTCACCCTTCAAGACAGAGGCAGCCTTCATGCAGGAGTTTGACCACATGGACAGTACGTCCGGCACACTGGTCATCATATACAACATGAAGCTGCTGGACTCAGGCGAGCCGGAGCTTGACCACAAGACCAACCGCTTCGACATCCTCCTGTCAAATCCAGAGGGCCGTGATTTTGACACAGATGAAGGGTCAGTGAATTGTTAAAATTTATTGGGCAACCTACAAATAGCCAGGAGGTGCAACGCAGGCCTGTGACGTAATTGCGGTCTTCACGTGCACTGTTTAGTTTTTTTTCAGTTCCTCTGTGAATTAATTTAGACTCCAACTGTTATTAAGGACACAGGCTCCTCGTGAACTGGATAAAACCCGGTATACGTCATATCTCGACAACTACTCATTGCATCTTGGCCAACATATTTGCAGGGTATTATGTTTGTATAAAAAGAAGGTTACCCACTAGGTTATAAGCAATTTGCATAACCGTAACCATGACAACCAGAAAACCTTAACATTTCGGATGTGTCATTTTGTGGGAACCCCCATGAAAAAATTCAAATTGTATGTCTCATTTTATTATTTATTCTAGTAAATGATATGCCAAATTGTGCAATGATGTAGTTTGAATAAACAAAAATAAGTACTTTTAGGGAAAAATTGTTGAATAATATTTTTTAAATAATTTTTGTTTTTATAACAATATTATTAAAAAAATTATTTTCTTTTTCCAAAAGTACTTATTTTTGTTTATCCAAAATTCGTTTTGTGTTTATGTTGTAGGTTGATGCCGGAGCGGCGGTCGTTCCGAGCGTACGCGTCCATTCTGTATGTCGACCCACGTATGCGCATCTACATTCAGGGCAAGAAAGTGCGCACGAAGCGACTGGCAAACTGTCTCTACAAGCCTCGCATATACAAATACTCATCCAGTCGCTTCAAGACACGCTCGGAGAGTGAAGCCCGCAAATCACAGGATGAGGCCCGAAACGGTGAGTTGTGGATAACGTAATATAGTAATCACCCATTACTATGTAATAATGTAGTATAGTAATAACCCATGACCCATATGGGTGTTTTGTGAGAATTTTATGTATATATATTTGATAAACAAATCAGATTCTTGTGCTATATTCAGCTGATATTTTCTATAACAGAGAATTTTTTTTTTGGGCCAAAGCTGTTTAGTTTCAGCAAGTAACATAAGAAAATTAGTTTTGACAAAATATTTATTTCACGATTGTTTAAATCTGGATTACACTTGCATCAAACATAAATGAGTATAAATTATTGTCTTGAATTATTGCCTTTCTGTTTGCAGCCGAGAACAGGGCAAAGGAGGCTGAGAGCAAAGTGAGGTATGTGTCGCAGGGTTGACATTGTCCCTTACTTTGCAGGTATTTAAACTAAGCCTGACTTCAGTTAAGCATGTAATGTCGGGCTAAATTGTTGGTGAAATGCTTTATAAATGTTGCTTTTCACTTATTGTACCAGATTAATTTTTATAATGCATTGTATGTACAGAAGCTTTAAAAGTGTGTATGATGTATTGGTAGAAAATAGAAACATAACTAAATTGATGTCACATTCTCTTAATGTAAAATGTTCTATAATTGCATGTGAGTTACTACTCCGTCGTGTAACTGATGCTATGTCTTACAACTCTATTGTGCATGTGTGTTTGCCTTACGCAGGAATCTCGAACACAAATATAGCGGTGGCACAAACAAAGAACAGAGGGTAGGTAGCCAAACAAGGAACTGTAGACAATGCTTCAGGTTCAGGTTTATTTACATTTTGTAAAGAAAGTCATGATTATTTATTACACTGACTAATTTGATGTTACAGTACAGTTTATAACAAATAAAGCATGTGTTGAAGCTTATTTTTGGAAAATAAAACATTTGCTATGGCACCAAGAATGACAGTGGAGATCTCAGAAAGGATGAATCACGCAATAAAGCTTCTTCACACAGCACTGCCTGTGGTAGTTCTCTGACACAATTATTATCACCCATTCACACTAGTCTTTGAATGAATGAATGAATGAATGAATGTTTATTTATTTATTTATTTGAATGTTTATTATTATGTTCTTTCAGTTGTTTAGTTTGACCAACAACAAAATTCAAGTCAGCGTTCAAAAAATACACCTATTTACTGTTTACAACTAACTGATGCATGGCATGAATAGGTCTTTATTGTGTTAGAGTCATGTATATGTATATGCAGACACCTGCCGTCCACCTGTCAATTGGATTGTAAAACCCCTTGTGGCTGTGTGGATCAGTAGAAATATCACTGGATGTGTGGACTGAAAAAGGTCTTCAAAAATCGTAGATATTGTCAGTTATGCCTTGGAAATGGGTTCACATGTGCATGTTTGTTTGTTTGTTTGTTTGTTTGTTTGTTTGTTTGTTTGTTTGTTTGTTTGTTTGTTTGTTTGTTTGTTTGTTTGTTTGTTTGTTTGTTTGTTTGTTTGTTTGTTTGTTTGTTTGTTTGTTTGTTTGTTTGTTTGTTTGTTTGTTTGTTTGTTTGTTTGTTTGTTTGTTTGTTTGTTTGTTTGTTTGTTTGTTTGTTTGTTTGTTTGTTTGTTTCAGTACAAAGCACTGGCTTGTATGTATATGAGTTAACATCCATGTGGTGTCCACCAAAAAATGTGTGACTGGACAAAAAATTATCCTCCATAAAGTTCTGAATTCAGAGTATTTAGCATGTAGGTTTGTTATACGCATGTTATGTGTTAGTGTTGGATTCATGCGACCAAGTATGCTGTATCATTTTACAGGCAGAACTGAGACGAATGCAGCAGTTGGCCGTTGAGCTGCGAAAAGATGTACAATTGAAGAAACAACTATCAGAACGCAAAGTCAAGTATGTATATAATATCCCTTCTGTTTTTACACCATGTAAAAATGTTCGTGAAAATGTTCATCAAGTTGGAAGTATATCATTCAAGTACAATTTCTGATTACACAACTAATAATTTCTACTCACTTCGACGTTTCAACCGCCATCGGCGGCCTTCTTCGGGAACTGAATGTTCAGTGGTCACTGCTCGCTAGATGGCGTGGCGAGCAGACTGTCCCACACGTGACTTAGTCTTACTTGTGGAAGCATAGCTTTATGTAGAGACCCGTCCACCTGTCATTTGGACGGGTAAAAACGAATATGGACAGGTAGAATATGGGTGGACGGGATATGGACGGGTAAAAACGAAGGAGCAAAAAAAGGTCTTCCAAAACCATAGATGTTAGTTATGCCTTGAAAGTGAGTGTAAATGGTGTCGTGTGTGTAGCCCATTTCAGGTCATCAGGCCATTTGAAAGTTTGTAAACTGACTTAACAGTTAACACCCGTGTGTCCACCAAAACATGTGACTGGTGATAGTTTAATCCTGCATAAAGCCCTGTGTGGAAGGCATGTTTTATATTTTGGTTTTGCATCAGGTCATTGCGAGAACCCAAGACGTTAAACTTCATCTTTGGCGTGAACATCAACAACCGCAATCAGGACGGCATGTTTGTCTACAACTGCAGTCGACTCATCAAGATGTACCAGAAAGTTGGACCACAGGCAGATGGTGGAGTGTGCGTGTCTGGCTCTTGTCAATCTTCTGTTGCATGAGTGTATTAGTGTCTTGTGTTTTTCAATATTTGTGTTTCCTGATTTGTGACGATTTTATTATTTGTTGTATCATTAGTTGTCTTGATAAGATAGTTGGAAGTCTCTTATTCATTTGAGAATTTAGATGTTAGTTAAAAAAACTATTAGCTAATGTGACCTATGATTGAGAAATATTAAAGTAATTTTTACTGTTTGTTATGTGGAGTTACAGGTTGTTTGTATTTTTATTGTAAAATGACGAGTGCAGTTTATTGGTTGGGGATTTTTAAAGGTGTATATATTTTGTTTTCAGATTCTGCAGTGGTGTTGTGGGTAAGTTCTAGTTGCTCTTAGTTTCTCTTAGCTCCTGTTTTTGTCTACATATTATAGTAGATCTGGTTAGATCCAGAGTAGAAAAATCAAAGCCTTTTTAAGCACGAATTAATTACCTGAATGCTCTATAAATTAGCACAATTATAGGCTGAATGATTTACAAACTAAAATAACAGGCACATAACTAAGTTTCATGAAACAGAGATGTTTGTAGTAAATGTTCATTGAGTACTGTCAATGGATACTGTGTATATGAATTCTATTTACCCCAAAGCCTTATCAATACGTAGAAGAGTTTTCTGTGAAAAACTTAAATTTGATGTAGATGCCAAATTATCCCACCGAAACCTGACCCATCTCACATGAAACCAGTACATGACCAAGACTCAGGGCTCATACGTTTCACAAATTATGCTCTGAAGTAAGTGAATTCCTTACAAAACACAAACATGAGCCTCTCTAAATATGTAGTGTCTTCCAAGCCATGGTGCAGTACCGAGAGCTGCAGTCTAGTTGTCTTTGTTCCGCCAGGTGTCGTTGACGTACCGTACCTCGTGCTAGAACCAACCCACAACAAACAGGACTTTGCAGACGCGAAGGAATATAGACACTTACAGAAGGCGATGGGGGAACACATGGTGCAGTACTGGAAGGACCTTGGCATTGGTGAGACATCCACTCTGTCGTGTAGATCCACAATGGATATGTTTGGTCGGTCGGTCGGTCGGTCGGTCGGTCGGTCGGTCGGTCGGTCGGTCGGTCGGTCGGTCGGTCGGTCGGTCGGTCGGTCGGTCGGTCGGTCGGTCGGTCGGTCGGTCGGACGGACGGACGGACGGACGGACTCTTAGATACCCATAAAATGGCCAGCCAAGTAACTGACTAAACCCCAAATAAAGGGGATGGGTGGATTAAACAACCAGAAACTCCTTTCTGCTATTTTTAATGTTGTCAGCGTTCTCAGAATACTTGTCCAGAGTGATATGTATGTATTATATATTTCTGTCATCTACAAAATTTTGAATAGATTTAAAATAACAACATGCATTGGGATTTCCATCTGGAAATATTAATATTACTTATTCATATTTTGCCATTCGGCAGAATGTACATTTGGTGCTCTGAAATAGAATGTTTTTTATGTTTGTTGAAATACCTATTAAATATGCAAACAGATTGTACTTACGAGATTATGTAATTGGTATGGAATTGAGTGGCTGAATTGTTTCAGTGACATTGTTCAATTTCTGTGTACAAGTTTTGATATCTGTTTTTTTCTTTCAGCACAACAAGGCGTCACAAAGTTCTGGTAAGTTTTCCGTTTCAGTTATATCAACTGTTAATGTACTGTGACAAACTCGGTAGCTTCTCCCATCTGTACATTGACATACTGTTCCATTTTTAAGTCGTATTCTTAATAATAAAATATATATCCTCATAGGTATATAGTCCACCAAGTTCAACTTGATAAGCCAAAAACATTACTCCAAGTCTACCTGGAAAATGTGCAACAATGCACATGGCAAGCGGCTGCTACTGGCATATATTCAACAGACGTATCCGCACCTGAACTTGGATGGTTCTTGACCACACATTGGGACATTGTATGACTTACACAACAAACGTCTTGGTAATGCCGACCACCCCAGGCCGATGTGGGTAACTGAATCTGTTTCGCTTTGCACCGTGCCTGTGTCTACCCGGGGCTGGTGTTGGCTGTGTTGTGTAGGGAGACGTTTGGCTACATCAGCCCCAACTGGCGGGACGCGCCCTCCCTCGACGCCAAGTACATCCGCAAGCGGGCCATGCAGGTGCAGGTGTCACTGCAGTGTGGTACGTCAACACGCCTCTCTCTTCGGCTTCTTATCGTCATCTTTCCTTTGATCTTGTGTCAGGTCAGGTACATATAATAATATTAATATTTATTATTTAAAAAGCGCAATATCCAAATATGCTCAAAGCGCTGTACAATAAAATATAAAGCTATTTATTATGTGTAATAATAAATACAACTGGCAAATTAACTTTCAGAAACAAATGTAGAAACGTTAAATTATTCATATTAAAACTGTTAAGTAAACATTATATAGAATTTATACGATGAGTAAAATAAATAAACCAATAAATAAAACTAATTAATACTCTACATGCAAAACAAAAACTAAACGATGGCATATATAAATTTCAATACATATGTGTTAAGATAAGATGAAATATTTCAAACAAATATCTGTAGGTTTTTACTTGCATTTTGTGTTTTTTAATGTTAAACTTCAGATTTTCTATTTTGCTTATTGCAGCACTATGGGTGGTCAAGATGTTATTTACACTGGGATGGGTGGACGATCTAATTTCCTGGCTTATGTAGTTGGACGGGTCATTAACGTCTCAAAAACTTATTTCCCGAGTATTTCGGCAGAGTAGCTTAGCTTCTGTCAAATATAAAATAAAACAACAAAAATCCCAAGAGATTAATGACATAACAAATAAGCAGTTCATATAATACAATTTTTTTAATTAAAATAACAATCAGGGTTTGTACAAGTAAGATGTGTAAGGTAGGAATGACTGACGTGATGATCTGTGTTGTCTCTCGTCAGATCTATGTTTGAAGTGGCGCATCCTTCCGTTCTCTTCCAACAACATCGGCAAGATGTTTCCAGACGACTGGGTGTGTTCCATGAACCCTGACCCCCTTCACAACAGGTCAGTCAGTCCCCCTTCACAACAGGTCAGTCAGTCCCCCTTCACAACAGGTCAGTCCCCCTCCACAACAGGTCAGTCCCCCTCCACAAAGGTCAGGCCCCCTCCACAACAGGTCAGTCCCCCTCCACAACATGTCAGGCCCCCTCCACAAAGGTCAGTCCCCCTCCACAACAGTTCTGTTCATTCCACAAGAAGTCAGTCCACTTGCATAACTACCAGTCTCCCTCCACAACAGTCCTTATTACAATCTATCAGTGTAAGTCATAAGAACTCATGTTGATCTTCAGGATGGTTAACTTATAAAACTAAAATGGAAAATAGCCTTGTGCCATAAAACAGGATCACTTGTAGTGATGGTTTGCCATACTTCAAATCTGTCTGGTCCAAAAAAGATGTCATACTTTGTCTGATGAATTGCAAATAATGGTGTACAAACAAATTAGCCTGCTACAGTGGACATTACATAGAGATATTATAGCATTTCTAAAGCGAATCTGTAGGTATGATGAATGTAAACTGTGTAGGGAAATTTAAAACTGATGAAGTTTTGCATGTTTTCTGTATGAAGAGATTTAGTTGTTAAAAAGTTAATTGTGAACTGTGGAACTCAAACTTGTTAAAGAATCATTGCTACGTGCTGCTCTCTTCCACTGCAGATGCTCATCCGCTGAGCAAAAGACAAACTTCCCAGACGGTATTCTCAAAAAAGAAGTGAAAACACACGAACAGAAAGAAAAAGACCTTGAACAGGTTGGTGTAGTTAGTAAGGAAGCCCTGCTTTAAGTTGGCACTATTTAAAACATTTGTGTGTGAGACCTGTTTCCTTTCTTTAGCTACCTGTGACTAGAATATTATTAGTGACATTTTTCACTGGTTCCACTGCGTGGTAGGCAATGGCTGTGAAGGGTAAGGCATGGAGAAAGAGGGGAACTAGTGAGATTGCTAAATCTAGTGCAAGTATCGTGTGAACTTGTACCGAAGTGACAGCAGCCATTTTGTTTCATGTTATAGTTTTATCAACTTGCCTTGTTTGGTTTCTTTAGGAAATCCGAAAGAAACAAGAACAACTCGAGAAAATACAGGTGAGTGCTTACTTTTTAAATGCTTGAATTGACAGTTACAATTATACTGTGGCTCAAATGCTTGGAGAAGAATGTGGTCCAATTTTGTGTGTAAAGCCAAAGTTAATTATTTGATCAAAGACTGATTTTCTTTGTAGTGGCAGATTTTACCCCATTAAAATAATTTCTGTTAAAAATCAATTATTTGTGGAGAGCCACGTGTGGCAGTTAAGAAAAACACTGAAGTGATAGAAACCAAAATTGGGATGAGCTATATTATCATGTTGGAAAGAATGATTGGAATGTTTGCTGTTTGTGATTTATTTTTATTTTCTAATGCTTGAATCAAGCCAAATATAATAATGATAATAATTATTGGGAATGCGTGTGATCGATTTAATAAAAGTTTAACATGCAATTAATATTGTTTACATACATTTTTCACAAGAAAAAATAGAACTACTAATATCTTTAGAATTGAATAAATTAGAATAAAATAGTTACCAATTAACAAAACGACAAGAAGTCGGTCATTGATGAAAACAGGAGTTGTTCACCACCAAACATTTGTTTCCTGGTAGAAAACAAAAGTAGTGACATCATCACGGCAACTGAGGGAGATAGAGGAAGATGATGATGAGGAGGAGGAGGAACTGAGGCCCAAGCCCCGGGGCAAGAGGGTAGGTTCAATTACGTATATAAGAACAGGGTGTTACTTCACTAAAGTTTTTATCAGCCTGTGGCTTATTGTGGGAGCACAATTTATCTCTGAGAGCATGTTTCTTTTTAGTGCTTTGGTCCAGTGGACTCATGCCATCACTTTGTGTCTGCCGTGTGTCAATAGCTCGCATATATCAGAAACCATTAAGAATCTATTGTTTTATTTGGCTTAAACGTACATTAGGGCACTGCTACTAAGCACGAGAAATATTTATTTAATTGGGTTGTTCTGACGGCACTGATACTGGTAAAAAATTCAAAAACTCTTGGGTAACCTTTTCTCTAATTTTGCATAGGCATATCTTATGGTGCATGTGTAGGCCTAATACAAAAGAAATTTGTGGTTGACTGAATATTTCTATGGGCACCCCAGAGCTTCCCGAAGGGTACATGTCCACATTTTACTTGTAATTGCCTGGGAAATAATTGTTGTGTATTCGTGACTGCCTCTAGAGGCTAGGTGGCCTGCCAGGAACCATGGCTAATTGGGTATTGGAGGCTGCCACACACTGGTGGCCTGCCTGGAAAGCCTAGCTAATTGTATTCCATTTGTGGCAAGCTGCTTCTACACGTTTTAATTAAGCTATTTTGTGAAACCCTGATAATAACTTGGGCAATGTCATTTAGCTTGTACCTTCACTTCAACTACTTGTACATTTACTTCATCTACGTGTACATTAATTTTACTTCATCTACGTGTACATTTACTTCATCTACGTGTACATTAATTTTACTTCATCTATGTGTATATTTACTTCATCTATGTGTACATTTACTTCATCTACGTGTACATTAATTTTACTTCATCTATGTGTATATTTACTTCATCTATGTGTACATTTACTACATCTACGTGTACATTAATTTTACTTCATCTATGTGTATATTTACTTCATCTATGTGTACATTTACTACATCTACATAGGTTTCTTTACCTCTCCTAATTTCAGTCATCTACAACAGCGAAACCAGCACCTCGAAGACCATCGAACCGATGGAAAGAGGAAAGTGAGGAAGAGGAGGAAGATGAAGAGGAGGAGGAGGAGGACGAAGAGGAGGAGGATGAGCCACCAGTGAAAAAGGGTCGTCAGAAGATGTCAAAACAACAAGTAAGAGATTGCTCCTTTGTGAGATATTATAAACTACCTTGTCTACGGCTTTCGGAAAAAGAATATACAATGGCCAGTGTGGGTATTTCAATCAAATTTCGGCTAAAAGAACGCAATGGCCCAGGGACAGAGCTTCGGACTCTCGACTAAGAGAACCCGGGTTCGAGTCCTGTGCTGCGGTGTTAAAACCTTGGGCAAGTATTTTCCAGTGCATTCAGCATTAATTGTAGCGTATGGCTGGAAGCTTCCCCCAAAGGTTGAGACTGTGTTTGATTGAACAGGTCTGCCAGGGAAGTAAAGTGTAAAAGCACTTTGAGCAGTCCTGAGAACCAGATACTGCGCTATATAAGAACTTACTTTTAAAAACTGTTGCTGGTTCCATGTTTGGGCTAACATAGCTAAGTGTTGCAGGCACGGCCGTCGAGAAGTAATGGCGTAGCGCCGGCCCGAGTGAGCACAGTGTCCAGCAGTAGGAAGACAGCAGCGGCCACACCCAGTCGACGGAGCAGTAGTAGAGAGGACTTGTCAACAGCCACAAACAAACGCACCCATACGCCAGCCAGACAGGGCCGCATACGTGTGAGTAGTTAGTTGTCTGCTACACACGCAACCACTTACAGGGTCCGTATGGGGCCTTGAAAGTCTTGAATTTGATTGGACCAAATTCAAGGCGTTGAAAAACCCTTGAATTTTACAAAGTAGTCTTGCAAAGTCTTGAATTTAATCAAATATTTAAAATCCTTGAATTTTACAAAGTAGTCTTGAAAAATGTTGAAATTAATTGTGGTGAATAAAATATTGTTTTGACTCAATTGTTGTGATGAATAACAGCCAGAAAAGGAAACGCCTATGCACAAAAATAACTTGTGTGCACATTGGGCAATGGGAATTTCATTGTGGTTGGCGCCAATGTTTTCTTAGTTGAGTAAAAATGTTAATGTTAACTTAATTTACTGCGCTTAAAAATATGTATGTTGTTAACAGTCTTGAATTTCATTTCAAATAGCCTTGAAAAGTCTTGAATAGCCTTGAATTTCAAGTGTCCAGGTGTGTATGGACCCTGCACTTATTTCACCTGATGGCTGACGTATATGTTGAATTTAGACAAATTAATTGTTTAACAGTAAAATGCCATTTATAATATGTGCATTGTTTTGTGAACACAAACTGGAATAACTGTGATATGTTCACATCAGATAGTCACTCCTGTAACAACAGAAATGTCTCGTAGCAAATAGAGATGTAAAGCCAGAACTACCTACGATTAATGCAGTTTCGGTGTTGGTTTGAAGTTATGGAATAGCATACCACAGGGCATTCAGTATTATTAATATGTAAACTAAGTAACGCAAACCAATTAACAGACAGCAGATACTTATATTTTAACTCTGATACTATCTTAGTAAAATCAGCCTATTGTACAATTATGCCAAGACAAAAATAAATGGTTTTCCGTGTCTTGCTGACGCCAGGAATCTCCGATGTTGATTGAGTCAGACAGTGAGATGGACGGGGGCGGCATGGACACAACGGAGCCAGACGATGGCAGTCCCGAGCACAGTAAGTCAAAGTCCAGTCATACATAAGCCCAGAGTTTTATGTTCATGTCTTCATTGATAACGTTTTATTTTTAAAATGAATTATTGAAATGTGTTGTTGTCTTTCTCCCTCTCCTCTCTCTCCTCTCTCTCCCTGTCTCTCCCTATATATCTCTCTCTCTCTCTCTCTCCCTCTCTCTCTGTGTCAAGAACAATATTTGCCTCAATACTCTCTCCCCTTTATCCCTCATTCTCCTTCTCCACGCCCATGCCAATCTCCCCAAAACTCTCCATATACCCATTGGTAGTCCTACTGTTACAGCCAAAGTACTTCTCTTTTATTTCTCCACGCTGTCCACTCTTCATTAACCCACCCCCTTACAATTCCCCTGTGTCCAGCCCACCCCTATTGACCCCCTCACCAGTTTCCTCGGATTTTTATTTTATTTATGAAGCTAAATTTAATTTCCCATAATTGTTTTTATTTTTCTAATTGTTTTGTGGGTTTGGTCAGATGTAGTCCAGCCAGGAAGATTTTTACAGTTATTAATTACGAGTAACTAAACAAACTATTATTAAAAACATAATATTTGCATAAATAGTGGCCAAGTATCTATCTGATTGTAACTAAACACAAAGGCAGAAAATACTTGTGTGTTTTTAACTGAAATGTCATTACTATATATATATTTTGTAGGTGATTTGGGCAGCAAGGTAGAAGTGAAATCTGAAAACAAATGGTGAGTAACCATACTTTGCAATATAATGCTCCAAGGGATTGTTTCAAAACGTGGATGTATGTCACTGCACGATATAAGTGCTTATATGCATACACAATTTGCCTGGTTACTTCATGTGCATACCCAATTTGCCCAGTTACTTCATATGCATACACAATTTCCCCAGTTACTTCATATGCATACACAATTTCCCCAGTTATTTCATATGCATACACAATTTCCCCAGTTACTTCATATGCATACACAATACAATTTCCCCAGTTACTTCATATGCATACACAATACAATTTCCCCAGTTACTTCATATGCATACACAATACAATTTCCCCAGTTAGTTCATATGCATACACAATTTCCCCAGTTATTTCATATGCATACACAATTTCCCCAGTTACTTCATATGCATACACAATTTCCCCAGTTACTTCATATGCATACACAATTTCCCCAGTTACTTCATATGCATACACAATTTCCCCAGTTACTTCATATGCATACACAATTTCCCCAGTTACTTCATATGCATATACAATTTCCCCAGTTACTTCATATGCATACACAATTTCCCCAGTTATTTCATATGCATACACAATTTCCCCAGTTACTTCATATGCATACACAATTTCCCCAGTTACTTCATATGCATACACAATTTCCCCAGTTACTTCATATGCATACACAATTTCCCCAGTTACTTCATATGCATACACAATTTCCCCAGTTACTTCATATGCATATACAATTTCCCCAGTTACGTCATATGCATACACAATTTCCCCAGTTAGTTCATATGCATACACAATTTGCCCGGTTACTTCATATGCATACACAATTTGCCCAGTTAGTTCATATGCATACACAATTTGCCCAGTTACTTCATATGCATACACAATTTGCCCAGTTACTTCATATGCATACACAATTTCCCCAGTTAGTTCATATGCATACACAATTTGCCCGGTTACTTCATATGCATACACAATTTGCCCAGTTAGTTCATATGCATACACAATTTGCCCAGTTACTTCATATGCATACACAATTTGCCCGGTTACTTCATGCACTAAGTGGGTTATGCAATAGGCCAAAAAATTGATACTGGTATGTAATCAGTGATAACGTACTGTTTTAATAAAAGAGAATTAAGAGATATTTGATATTTAAAGAAAATAATATATTTTGCATGATTATAAAAATAATACAGCACACACATAAACCATAGATTACACTACATATTTTTAATAGATTCTTAACATTGCGTAGAATTGTGCAACTTCCTTGAAGCTGCGTTCCATAAGTCATATCTGTCTGTCTGAAACCACCTGAGCATCTATGCTGCAAAAGTAGGATCCATGCAGCGGAGCAATTTCATGTGCGTAGTGTTAGTTGTCCTGGTACAGAAGATGGTCCGAGTCACTTCAGGGTGGCATCACACTCCAACAAACACCATCCACAGAATACACATTCAACAAGTAACATAGTAAGGCTATATTTTAATTTTGTCATCAAAAATCTGACAATTCATAATTAGCATAATATTTTAATATACTGCAACAGTTAGTTGCAGATTTGTTTTCTCCATCCGTGATGTTTATAAACTTTAAAAAAAAATCCATGTAAGTAAGCTGTTGTTAAGTCATCATTGCTGACATAGGTAATGTCTGCCATTATCACGTCAAAGATTTTTGTACTAACTTAAAATATTTAACTTCGATAATCCATGATTGACATCAGCCTCAAACAGGATAATGCGCCTCCATGTGATGGATTGAAGAAAAACGTGAAATAAAAACGATTGGATTAGTGGACATTGTCAGTGCCACTTTTGCCAATAAACTGGCTCACAGGGTTGTCCAATTAAAAATTAACGTGCTATATATTTTTCATCTTTGATAATACAATAATCTGTCTGCTAGTGATCCACTAATGCACCAGGTGGAGGCACTGCCACATTATCAACATTTTAATGGTGCCTTATTGAGACAGTAGGTGGCAGGACTGCTGCTATGGGTGTAATGATGTATTGCGGCTGAAGGTGGCAGCACTATATGTTGCTTTCTCCAGCTGTGTGCAGTGTCTTATCGTTTAGAAAACAAGAACCTTGTCCTGTTTTCTTAGTGAGTTTTCCAGAGTTATTCAGAAACTACTATACTCTCAAGAAAGAAGAATCCTTGACTTGTAGGCTCTTAGGTTTTTGGTGAGTGTAAGAGGTTGCTTTTGAAGTTCTTTTGGCGAGGTTAAACTTGAATTTTGAGACACAAAATGTTGGCTGGTGTAGATTGTTAGTAATGAATCTAATGATTTACTAATGCAAATAGTGATTACAGCCACTTCACACATGGCATCTGTTGTGGAATTTGTATATTTGTAAATGAACTGGACATGCATATGTTGTGAAGGATTCACTAATACATGGTTTATGTATAATCAGACTACATTATGACCTTAGAATCCATGGTGTTGTAATAAATTATAACAGAAGAAGGTTTAGATTTGCAACAAAAACAAAGTGTGTGAGAAAACTTGCAGGATAAGTGAGGAATGGAGGGGTGACACGGGAGGTTGGTGTGGACAGGTTCATGAGGAATGTGGTGGGGGTGGGGGGGGGGGGGGTGGATACAGAGAGAGAGAGAGAGAGAGAGAGAGAGAGAGAGATGGTGAAATGGTTGTTGGAAATAGAGAGGTGTGGAATTGTGGTGGAGATAGAGGTGGGAGAGTAGTGGTGGAAATTGAGATAGGGATTGGTGATAGAGAGAGGTGGAATGGTAGTGGAGAGAGAGAGAGAGAGAGAGAGAGGTGGGAAATGGTGCTGGATAGAGAGAGGTGGAATGGTGATTGGGGGAGTGGTGGGGGGAGACAGATCGGAGAGTGGTGGTAGTAGAGAGAGATGGGAGAGCAGTGGTAGTAGAGAGTGATGGGAGAGGGGTGGTAGTAGAGAGATGGGAGAGTGGTGGTAGTAGAGAGTGATGAGAGAGTGGTGGTAGTAGAGAGAGATGGGAGAGTGGTGGTAGTAGAGAGAGATGGGAGAGTGGTGGTAGTAGAGAGTGATGGGAGAGTGGTGGTAGTAGAGAGAGATGGGAGAGTGGTGGTAGTAGAGAGAGATGGGAGAGTGGTGGTAGTAGAGAGTGATGGGAGAGTGGTGGTAGTAGAGAGAGATGTGAGAGTGGTGGTAGTAGAGAGAGATGGGAGAGTGGTGGTAGAGAGAGATGGGAGAGTGGTGGTAGTAGAGAGATGGGAGAGTGGTGGTAGAGAGAGATGGGAGAGTGGTGGTAGTAGAGAGAGATGTGAGAGTGGTGGTAGAGAGAGATGGGAGAGTGGTGGTAGAGAGAGATGGGAGAGTGGTGGTAGAGAGAGATGGGAGAGGGGTGGTGGTAGAGAGAGATGGGAGAGTGGTGGTAGTAGGGAGAGATGGAAGAGTGGTGGTAGTAGAGAGAGATGTGAGAGTGGTGGTAGTAGAGAGTGATGGGAGAGTGGTGGTAGAGAGAGATGGGAGAGTGGTGGTAGTAGAGAGAGATGGGAGAGTGGTGGTAGTAGAGAGAGATGGGAGAGTGGTGGTAGTAGAGAGTGATGGGAGAGTGGTGGTAGTAGAGAGAGATGGGAGAGTGGTGGTAGTAGAGAGAGATGGAAGAGTGGTGGTAGTAGAGAGAGATGGGAGAGTGGTGGTAGTAGAGAGTGATGGGAGAGTGGTGGTAGTAGAGAGAGATGGGAGAGTGGTGGTAGTAGAGAGAGATGGGAGAGGGGTGGTAGTAGAGAGAGATGGGAGAGTGGTGGTAGTAGAGAGAGATGGGAGAGGGGTGGTAGTAGAGAGAGATGGGAGAGTGGTGGTAGTAGAGAGAGATGGGAGAGTGGTGGTAGTAGAGAGAGATGGGAGAGTGGGTGGTAGTAGAGAGAGATGGGAGAGTGGTGGTAGAGAGAGAGATGGGAGAGTGGTGGTAGTAGAGAGAGAGTTATACTCTCTCATTTCTCTATTATTACTTACCTCTCTCATTTCTCTATTATTACTACTCTCTCTCATTTCTCTTATTATTACTCTCTCTCATTTCTCTATTATACTCTCTCTCATTTCTCTATTATACTCTCTCTCATTTCTCTTTTATTACTACTCTCTCTCATTTCTCTTTTATTACTACTCTCTCTCAGTTCTCTATTATTACTCTCTCTCTGTTCTCTATTATTACTCTCTCGCATTTCTATTACTACTCTCTCTCAGTTCTCTGTTATTACTACTCTCTCTCATTTCTCTTTATTACTACTCTCTCTTCCTT
>OZ024865.1:8829224-8874320 GCA_964017155.1 Oasisia sp. SBJ-2009 | reverse complement strand
GGTAGAGAGAGATGGGAGAGTGGTGGTAGAGAGAGATGGGAGAGGGGTGGTAGTAGAGAGATGGGAGAGGGGTGGTAGTAGAGAGAGATGGGAGAGGGGTGGTAGTAGAGAGATGGGAGAGTGGTGGTAGTAGAGAGAGATGGGAGAGTGGTGGTAGTAGAGAGATGGGAGAGGGGTGGTAGTAGAGAGATGGGAGAGTGGTGGTAGTAGAGAGAGATGGGAGAGGGGTGGTAGTAGAGAGATGGGAGAGGGGTGGTAGTAGAGAGAGATGGGAGAGGGGTGGTAGTAGAGAGATGGGAGAGTGGTGGTAGTAGAGAGAGATGGGAGAGGTGGTGGTAGAGAGAGATGGGAGAGTGGTGGTAGAGAGAGATGGGAGAGTGGTGGTAGAGAGAGATGGGAGAGGGTGGTAGTAGAGAGATGGGAGAGGGGTGGTAGTAGAGAGAGATGGGAGAGGGTGGTAGTAGAGAGATGGGAGAGTGGTGGTAGTAGAGAGAGATGGGAGAGTGGTGGTAGTAGAGAGATGGGAGAGGGGTGGTAGTAGAGAGATGGGAGAGTGGTGGTAGTAGAGAGAGATGGGAGAGGGGTGGTAGTAGAGAGATGGGAGAGGGGTGGTAGTAGAGAGAGATGGGAGAGGGGTGGTAGTAGAGAGATGGGAGAGTGGTGGTAGTAGAGAGAGATGGGAGAGTGGTGGTAGAGAGAGATGGGAGAGTGGTGGTAGAGAGAGATGGGAGAGGGGTGGTAGAGAGAGATGGGAGAGGGGTGGTAGTAGAGAGAGATGGGAGAGTGGTGGTAGAGAGAGATGGGAGAGTGGTGGTAGTAGAGAGAGATGGGAGAGTGGTGGTAGAGAGAGATGGGAGAGGGGTAGTAGAGAGAGATGGGAGAGTGGTGGTAGAGAGAGATGGGAGAGGGGTGGTAGAGAGAGATGGGAGAGGGGTGGTAGTAGAGAGAGATGGGAGAGTGGTGGTAATGGTGGTAAGAGAGATGGGAGAGTGGTGGTAGTAGAGAGAGATGGGAGAGTGGTGGTAGAGAGAGATGGGAGAGGGGTGGTAGAGAGAGATGGGAGAGGGGTGGTAGTAGAGAGAGATGGGAGAGTGGTGGTAGAGAGAGATGGGAGAGTGGTGTAGTAGAGAGAGATGGGAGAGTGGTGGTAGAGAGAGATGGGAGAGGGGTGGTAGAGAGAGATGGGAGAGTGGTGGTAGTAGAGAGATGGGAGAGTGGTGGTAGAGAGAGATGGGAGAGGGGTGGTAGTAGAGAGAGATGGGAGAGGGGTGGTAGAGAGAGATGGGAGAGGGGTGGTAGTAGAGAGAGATGGGAGAGGGGTGGTAGTAGAGAGAGATGGGAGAGTGGTAGTAGAGAGAGATGGGAGAGTGGTTGTAGAGAGAGATGGGAGAGGGGTGGTAGTAGAGAGATGGGAGAGGGGTGGTAGTAGAGAGAGATGGGAGAGGGGTGGTAGTAGAGAGAGATGGGAGAGGGGTGGTAGAGAGAGATGGGAGAGGGGTGGTAGTAGAGAGAGATGGGAGAGGGGTGGTAGTAGAGAGAGATGGGAGAGTGGTAGTAGAGAGAGATGGGAGAGTGGTGGTAGAGAGAGATGGGAGAGTGGTGGTAGTAGAGAGATGGGAGAGGGGTGGTAGTAGAGAGAGATGGGAGAGGGGTGGTAGTAGAGAGAGATGGGAGAGGGGTGGTAGTAGAGAGAGATGGGAGAGGGGTGGTAGTAGAGAGAGATGGGAGAGGGGTGGTAGTAGAGAGAGATGGGAGAGGGGTGGTAGTAGAGAGATGGGAGAGTGGTGGTAGTAGAGAGAGATGGGAGAGTGGTAGTAGAGAGAGATGGGAGAGTGGTGGTAGAGAGAGATGGGAGAGTGGTGGTAGTAGAGAGATGGGAGAGTGGTGGTAGTAGAGAGATGGGAGAGTGGTGGTAGTAGAGAGATGGGAGAGGGGTGGTAGTAGAGAGAGATGGGAGAGGGGTGGTAGTAGAGAGAGATGGGAGAGTGGTGGTAGAGAGAGATGGGAGAGTGGTGGTAGTAGAGAGATGGGAGAGGGGTGGTAGTAGAGAGAGATGGGAGAGGGGTGGTAGTAGAGAGAGATGGGAGAGGGGTGGTAGAGAGAGATGGGAGAGGGGTGGTAGTAGAGAGAGATGGGGGAGTGGTAGTAGAGAGAGATGGGAGAGTGGTGGTAGAGAGAGATGGGAGAGTGGTGGTAGTAGAGAGATGGGGAGGGGTGGTAGTAGAGAGAGATGGGAGAGTGGTGGTAGTAGAGAGAGATGGGAGAGGGGTGGTAGTAGAGAGAGATGGGAGAGGGGTGGTAGTAGAGAGAGATGGGAGAGTGGTGGTAGTAGAGAGAGATGGGAGAGGGGTGGTAGTAGAGAGAGATGGGAGAGTGGTGGTAGAGAGAGATGGGAGAGGGGTGGTAGTAGAGAGAGATGGGAGAGGGGTGGTAGTAGAGAGATGGGAGAGTGGTGGTAGTAGAGAGATGGGAGAGTGGTGGTAGTAGAGAGAGATGGGAGAGTGGTGGTAGTAGAGAGAGATGGGAGAGGGGTGGTAGTAGAGAGAGATGGGAGAGTGGTGGTAGTAGAGAGAGATGGGAGAGTGGTGGTAGAGAGAGATGGGAGAGTGGTGGTAGAGAGAGATGGGAGAGTGGTGGTAGTAGAGAGATGGGAGAGGGGTGGTAGTAGAGAGATGGGAGAGTGGTGGTAGTAGAGAGAGATGGGAGAGTGGTGGTAGAGAGAGATGGGAGAGTGGTGGTAGAGAGAGATGGGAGAGTGGTGGTAGTAGAGAGATGGGAGAGGGGTGGTAGTAGAGAGATGGGAGAGTGGTGGTAGTAGAGAGATGGGAGAGGGGTGGTAGTAGAGAGATGGGAGAGTGGTGGTAGTAGAGAGATGGGAGAGGGGTGGTAGTAGAGAGATGGGAGAGTGGTAGTAGAGAGAGATGGGAGAGTGGTGGTAGTAGAGAGATGGGAGAGGGGTGGTAGTAGAGAGATGGGAGAGTGGTGGTAGTAGAGAGATGGGAGAGGGGTGGTAGTAGAGAGAGATGGGAGAGGGGTGGTAGAGAGAGATGGGAGAGTGGTGGTAGTAGAGAGAGATGGGAGAGGGGTGGTAGTAGAGAGATGGGAGAGGGGTGGTAGTAGAGAGATGGAGAGTGGTGGTAGTAGAGAGATGGGAGAGGGGTGGTAGTAGAGAGAGATGGGAGAGGGGTGGTAGAGAGAGATGGGAGAGTGGTGGTAGTAGAGAGAGATGGGAGAGGGGTGGTAGTAGAGAGATGGGAGAGGGGTGGTAGTAGAGAGAGATGGGAGAGGGGTGGTAGTAGAGAGATGGGAGAGGGGTGGTAGTAGAGAGATGGGAGAGTGGTGGTAGTAGAGAGATGGGAGAGGGGTGGTAGTAGAGAGAGATGGGAGAGGGGTGGTAGAGAGAGATGGGAGAGTGGTGGTAGTAGAGAGAGATGGGAGAGGGGTGGTAGTAGAGAGATCGGAGAGTGGTGGTAGTAGAGAGATGGGAGAGTGGTGGTAGTAGAGAGAGATGGGAGAGTGGTGGTAGAGAGAGATGGGAGAGTGGTGGTAGAGAGAGATGGGAGAGTGGTGGTAGTAGAGAGATGGGAGAGTGGTGGTAGTAGAGAGAGATGGGAGAGTGGTGGTAGAGAGAGATGGGAGAGTGGTGGTAGTAGAGAGAGATGGGAGAGTGGTGGTAGTAGAGAGAGATGGGAGAGGGGTGGTAGTAGAGAGAGATGGGAGAGTGGTGGTAGAGAGAGATGGGAGAGTGGTGGTAGAGAGAGATGGGAGAGGGGTGGTAGTAGAGAGTGATGGGAGAGTGGTGGTAGAGAGAGATGGGAGAGTGGTGGTAGAGAGAGATGGGAGAGGGGTGGTAGTAGAGAGATGGGAGAGGGGTGGTAGTAGAGAGAGATGGGAGAGTGGTGGTAGTAGAGAGATGGGAGAGGGGTGGTAGTAGAGAGTGATGGGAGAGTGGTGGTAGAGAGAGATGGGAGAGTGGTGGTAGAGAGAGATGGGAGAGGGGTGGTAGTAGAGAGATGGGAGAGGGGTGGTAGTAGAGAGAGATGGGAGAGGGGTGGTAGTAGAGAGATGGGAGAGTGGTGGTAGTAGAGAGAGATGGGAGAGTGGTGGTAGTAGAGAGATGGGAGAGGGGTGGTAGTAGAGAGATGGGAGAGTGGTGGTAGTAGAGAGAGATGGGAGAGGGGTGGTAGTAGAGAGATGGGAGAGGGGTGGTAGTAGAGAGAGATGGGAGAGGGGTGGTAGTAGAGAGATGGGAGAGGGGTGGTAGTAGAGAGAGATGGGAGAGTGGTGGTAGTAGAGAGATGGGAGAGGGGTGGTAGTAGAGAGTGATGGGAGAGTGGTGGTAGAGAGAGATGGGAGAGTGGTGGTAGAGAGAGATGGGAGAGGGGTGGTAGTAGAGAGATGGGAGAGGGGTGGTAGTAGAGAGAGATGGGAGAGGGGTGGTAGTAGAGAGATGGGAGAGTGGTGGTAGTAGAGAGAGATGGGAGAGTGGTGGTAGTAGAGAGATGGGAGAGGGGTGGTAGTAGAGAGATGGGAGAGTGGTGGTAGTAGAGAGAGATGGGAGAGGGGTGGTAGTAGAGAGATGGGAGAGGGGTGGTAGTAGAGAGAGATGGGAGAGGGGTGGTAGTAGAGAGATGGGAGAGTGGTGGTAGTAGAGAGAGATGGGAGAGTGGTGGTAGAGAGAGATGGGAGAGTGGTGGTAGAGAGAGATGGGAGAGGGGTGGTAGAGAGAGATGGGAGAGGGGTGGTAGTAGAGAGAGATGGGAGAGGGGTGGTAGTAGAGAGATGGGAGAGTGGTGGTAGTAGAGAGAGATGGGAGAGTGGTGGTAGTAGAGAGATGGGAGAGGGGTGGTAGTAGAGAGATGGGAGAGTGGTGGTAGTAGAGAGAGATGGGAGAGGGGTGGTAGTAGAGAGATGGGAGAGGGGTGGTAGTAGAGAGAGATGGGAGAGGGGTGGTAGTAGAGAGATGGGAGAGTGGTGGTAGTAGAGAGAGATGGGAGAGTGGTGGTAGAGAGAGATGGGAGAGTGGTGGTAGAGAGAGATGGGAGAGTGGTGGTAGTAGAGAGATGGGAGAGGGGTGGTAGTAGAGAGATGGGAGAGTGGTGGTAGTAGAGAGAGATGGGAGAGTGGTGGTAGAGAGAGATGGGAGAGTGGTGGTAGAGAGAGATGGGAGAGTGGTGGTAGTAGAGAGATGGGAGAGTGGTGGTAGTAGAGAGAGATGGGAGAGTGGTGGTAGAGAGAGATGGGAGAGTGGTGGTAGTAGAGAGAGATGGGAGAGTGGTGGTAGTAGAGAGAGATGGGAGAGGGGTGGTAGTAGAGAGAGATGGGAGAGTGGTGGTAGAGAGAGATGGGAGAGTGGTGGTAGAGAGAGATGGGAGAGGGGTGGTAGTAGAGAGTGATGGGAGAGTGGTGGTAGAGAGAGATGGGAGAGTGGTGGTAGAGAGAGATGGGAGAGTGGTGGTAGTAGAGAGATGGGAGAGTGGTGGTAGTAGAGAGAGATGGGAGAGGGGTGGTAGTAGAGAGTGATGGGAGAGTGGTGGTAGAGAGAGATGGGAGAGGGGTGGTAGAGAGAGATGGGAGAGGGGTGGTAGTAGAGAGAGATGGGAGAGGGGTGGTAGAGAGAGATGGGAGAGGGGTGGTAGTAGAGAGAGATGGGAGAGTGGTGGTAGAGAGAGATGGGAGAGTGGTGGTAGTAGAGAGAGATGGGAGAGTGGTGGTAGTAGAGAGAGATGGGAGAGGGGTGGTAGTAGAGAGAGATGGGAGAGGGGTGGTAGAGAGAGATGGGAGAGGGGTGGTAGTAGAGAGTGATGGGAGAGTGGTGGTAGAGAGAGATGGGAGAGGGGTGGTAGAGAGAGGTGGGAGAGGGGTGGTAGTAGAGAGAGATGGGAGAGGGGTGGTAGAGAGAGATGGGAGAGGGGTGGTAGTAGAGAGAGATGGGAGAGTGGTGGTAGAGAGAGATGGGAGAGGGGTGGTAGTAGAGAGAGATGGGAGAGTGGTGGTAGAGAGAGATGGGAGAGGGGTGGTAGTAGAGAGAGATGGGAGAGTGGTGGTAGAGAGAGATGGGAGAGTGGTGGTAGTAGAGAGAGATGGGAGAGTGGTGGTAGTAGAGAGAGATGGGAGTGGGGTGGTAGTAGAGAGAGATGGGAGAGCCGTGGTAGTAGAGAGAGATGGGAGAGCGGTGGTAGTAGAGAGAGATGGGAGAGCGGTGGTAGTAGAGAGAGATGGGAGAGTGGTGGTAGTAGAGAGAGATGGGAGAGCGGTGGTAGTAGAGAGAGATGGGAGAGCGGTGGTAGTAGAGAGAGATGGGAGAGTGGTGGTAGTAGAGAGAGATGGGAGAGTGGTGGTAGTAGAGAGAGAATGGGGAGTGGTGGTAGTAGAGAGAGATGGGAGAGCGGTGGTAGTAGAGAGAGATGGGAGAGGGGTGGTAGTAGAGAGAGATGGGAGAGTGGTGGTAGTAGAGAGAGAATGGGGAGTGGTGGTAGTAGAGAGAGAATGGGGAGTGGTGTTGGAGAGAGAGAATGGGGAGTGGTGTTGGAGAGAGAGAATGGGGAGTGGTGTTGGAGAGAGAGAATGGGGAGTGGTGTTGGAGAGAGAGAATGGGGAGTGGTGTTGGAGAGAGAGAATGGGGAGTGGTGTTGGAGAGAGAGAATGGGGAGGGGTGTTGGAGAGAGAGAATGGGGAGTGGTGTTGGAGAGAGAGAATGGGGAGTGGTGTTGGAGAGAGAGAATGGGGAGTGGTGTTGGAGAGAGAGAATGGGGAGTGGTGTTGGAGAGAGAGAATGGGGAGTGGTGTTGGAGAGAGAGAATGGGGAGTGGTGTTGGAGAGAGAGAATGGGGAGTGGTGTAGTAGAGAGAGAATGGGGAGTGGTGTTGGAGAGAGAGAATGGGGAGTGGTGTTGGAGAGAGAGAATGGGGAGTGGTGTTGGAGAGAGAGAATGGGGAGTGGTGTAGTAGAGAGAGAATGGGGAGGGGTGTTGGAGAGAGAGAATGGGGAGTGGTGTTGGAGAGAGAGAATGGGGAGTGGTGTTGGAGAGAGAGAATGGGGAGTGGTGTTGGAGAGAGAGAATGGGGAGTGGTGTTGGAGAGAGAGAATGGGGAGTGGTGTTGGAGAGAGAGAATGGGGAGTGGTGTAGTAGAGAGAGAATGGGGAGTGGTGTTGGAGAGAGAGAATGGGGAGTGGTGTAGTAGAGAGAGAATGGGGAGTGGTGTTGGAGAGAGAGAATGGGGAGTGGTGTTGGAGACAGAGTGTGTGGAATCATGATGGAGAGGTTTAAAAAAATGCAGTGAAGCAGATAATTTGAACCACCCAGTTTTATAAGCTTCTGTCCAAGGAACACCTGAGAGTAATTGGGAACTTAACTATTGGAAGATATCCTAAACCTTTGCTGCCAGTAATGCATCTGTTTCCTACTGGGGCTATTCTTTATGACACAGATTGAGGTATCGTAATGGATTAAATAATTAATCGGGAGTTTGATGCGTCATCAGTTTAAGTGATCCAGTAAATCAACTCAGTTGCTAATTACGACAAACTAGATGCTCCAGTAATGGTGGCAGTAGCAACAAGGTTTGATATAATGTACCATGCTCCTCAACTCTTGTTTTATTGTGTAATAACATGTAAAGTTAGACTAATTCATTTCACTTTATGGAAAGAAAAGTAGGTTTTCATAATGAATCAAAATCTTCATCAATTAAACTTTTTGGGAGTAACTACTCCTCCCCGGAATCCTTCATTAATGCTAAGCTATGTCTAAACAATCTGAGGTCAACGTGAATTTACAGTATAAAAATCCCCACATAGAATACATGTTTATCCAGTCTGTGTCAAACTAATAATGCCAGGGATAACGTGTCTATGGATTTGAAAATTTGCTGCGTCTGACTGTTGATGCAAGCACGCAGTTATGCAACTTAAATAGGGTGTACGACTGCACATATTGCAGAAAATGAACTCGTTTCATGATGAGGGGAACGTCAAATTAGCCTGACCTCAGCGCCACAGTGTTACTAGTTTGCCGGTTCATTATTTTATCGTGTTCCGTTTGGAATAATTCGGCGCGTTCGAGTCACACCTCGACGGCGGCGGCCCCGGCACTTTCTCATTACCATTGGGCAGTCGTTTATTGGAGACGGTGGAAAAGACAGATAAGTTGATTTGCATTGTCAGCGGCTCGTTTTTCTTGCACGAAGACGGCACGCAACGTGTGAATTTATGCGAGAGCAATCTGCATGTGGAAGCCGCCTCATGCCGAGCCAGTCGCCACTCAATCACGCCGTTGTCTTAGCGGGAATGGATTGGCGCGGTGCACATCAGGGGTTCGTGTGTGGACAAGTCCCCGCGGACTAGGGTGTCGATGAAATCTCGACGACGGTGTACTTGGTTGTGACGGCGGGGAGGCAGGGGGCCACAGGTGGTGGCCTTGTTCCTTTTGTCGCGGCCGGCACAGTCGCTGCTGTCTGTCTGTCTGTCTGGCGCAGCAGTACAGCATGCTTCTTGTTTTTACAGGACGCCGCGATCTGAAACGGAGATAAAAATATTAACACACACATATATATATATATATATATATATATACATACATATATTATATTTAATTTAAAGGCTTGTACACTACACACGTATGCTATATATATTTGTATGTATACACCATACACATATGTATATATATATGTGTGTATATATATGTATGTATGTATATATATATATATATATATATAATATATATATATATATATATATATATATATATATAAGTTTCAACAACTAAGTTTCAATTGACCTGAGCAATTGAGCTGGCATCAGCATCACAAGTTTTGTTGACAGAATTACAATCTTTTATCACTTCATTTTATATATATGTATATATACGTATATACATATAATTTATACATATATACAGTATATATATACACACACACATGTATGTGTATGAAGCAATAAAAGATTGTAATTATGTCAAACAAAAATTATGACACTGAACTAGCAGTGCTCAGGTCAACTGAAACTTAGTTGTAGAAACCTACGCATTGACAGTTAGAAGTTCTAATATTAGAGTTCTAACTTTAAAGCATGGAAGTAAAATTAGCTGTGCTGTCCAAGTTATGAAATAGAATGAAGAACTGTGATTAATGTCTACCTGACAACTAGATCGTGCTTGATGCTGATCAAAGTAGGTAGAAAAGATCACCAAGTGTCACAATCTCTGTGTTTTTCATTTCATATTACCTGATCCTATTTGTATATCTTGTGCAATTTAATCCGGCCCTGCAGAACACTGCGAATGGTGACAAGTAGAACACGCCTTTGTTGTCGTCTCAGTTTCATGGTGGGCCAAAATAAGTACGTTAACGGTTTCTTTAGACAACGTTATGCTCGATGGCCAGGGAGTTATTTTAAAATCATCACTTTTGTTGTTAGCATCATTCAGCGTTTTTATGTAGCCAAGCGTTTACGCATTTTCAGATGAAAGGTTATTTAAAGCTCGCCGGCTCGTTTAGTAGGAACTATTATTGCCATGCGTCGCAGTTTGTGTGCCAAAAGTGTGGAAGTTTCTCGAACTAAACGATGCATCATTAGCTGACTTGCATTTTTAATGAGGCGTCTTTACCGGACATGTTGCATCGTTGTCGATGTCACGCTGTTTCTTACTGTGCTATTGCAAAACATGTCTTTTTTGATCGATGAGAACATTGTGGCAAGTTTTTAATCACCGCTTGTGTCCATAGTGCGATGCATGAAATGTGACAAAAGACGCTTGTTAAGAAAGACAAAGGATCCGTTGTTCTTCGTGCGTCGAATCCGATCTGTGTGGTCCGGCACCGGTTGTTTATTGGCCGTGGTGCCCGATAACGTTCGAGAAAATCATGGTGTTGAGTCATATGGGTAGGCATAGGTGAGTGCTTTACGTCTGCCACTGCCTGTTAACCGTTAACTACCCAACAAAAGAGCCATTGTGCCAAATGGTTGTCATTAGCGATGCTTGTGTACATAAACGACAGATAAATGCGCGATAAACGTCGGCGTTGCCGGAGACTTCCAGGTGGCACGGTCGGGCGATAAAACAAAACACGCAGCGACGCGCTATTGTGTTCTCTGTATTGTTTTAATGCCTGTGCAAGAGGCGATAAGTTCCCGAGTCTGTAGCTTCTTCAGTTGCCAGTGTGTCTGCTCTCAGTGAGACAGATATCGTCGTAATTGTAGTTTCTGTGAATTACGTAACACCTAAAGTTCAACGTTAAAACTCACAAAGTTTGTTTAGCTTAAATTAGCGTGAAATGTTCATTAGCAATAGCACTTGGGTATGTTTGCAGGAATAACTTAACTAGTGTGAATTGTTGGTTTAATAAATTACCTTCATTAAAACTATTCGATGCGGTAGCTCGTAGCAGAGTGAATAGCCTGTTATCTAGTATATACAGCAGGACTACTTTTTTCCACTGAAATGTCAAACATAATTGAATAGTCTGACATGCAAACAAACAAGACTAGTATGTTAGTAGTTGGTATTACCTCCCTGGGTAGATTAGTTTTGAGTTCTCACGAAATGATCATAAAATAGTGAAAATAATAATTAAAAAAATCATTAAAAAAAACCTAATAATAGTCTATAAAAAAACAAAATATCTGCATTGTTTCATTGTTTTTTTGCTCAGGTAGTTAGCGATATGGCAGCCCACTAGTCATTGGTAGTATATTTAGTCAGCCACGGTGTGCTTAGGAAAGATGCGCAGTCAATTAAAATTGACTGCTCTCAGATCGCGTCACACATATCCGTCGATGCGGCCATTACAACGCTTCTGCCGCTTCCTTTTTGGGCCCCATATAACAATGAGAAGCGCACCACTAGGTGGCTATGGTGAGAACTCGGTGGCGGAAATCGCCACTGCACAATGGGGAAGTGGCGCCAATGATTGGGGAGTAAATGGATAATTAGCGGGTGGCGAACAAGTTTACACACGGTATGGGAGTGGGGGTCAGGTGAATTGTCTCTTTATGGCTGTATACTTGTGTGTGGTATAGAGATAATGTGTAGGGAATGCACATACGGGCCTCACATAAAACATCATCGGTCACAACACCAAAGGTCATCTTGGTTCACTGTCGTCAATGTTTGTTTAACTGAACTGAAGACATAATTACGAGAGAACTGATCAGGCATTAAGATTGATTACGTTATGATAGCTATTAAAGCAGGGCTACAAATGATCATCGTAGCGTATTAGGTTCATTTTTAAAAGCTTGTTCAACGTAACATTAGAACAATGGAGCAGGTGAAGGTGTAAGGTTGAAATGTACTTTTTTTTTATGTACATGGTTTGTGGAAATTAGTTTAGAGTTTCAAATGGTTTTGAATTGATCAGATGTGAAGTTTGGTTCAGATTTTGTGCATAGCTGTGTGCAGGCACACATACCTATTTTTCGTTTGATTCTGTAAATAAAAGGCTGTTGTGATAGAAATGGTCTTTATAAAAATAGTTTAAGGTTTGATTCGCAGTATTTGTAATTTGAACTACCCACTAAGGTAGTCAGCCATTTAAATAAAATGTTCATATACATGTTCATTAGAATCTTATTATTTATTTTGGCTGTATATTTTCAATTTATTGTGAGATGGGTTTGTTTGAAATGTAAATAATGGTTCAAATTAAAAGACAAAGTGGGTTCTCGAAGAAGGATGGAAACTAAAGGTGACCCGCGAACGTTTGAGATTGTAGTCAGCAGAAAGGCGTGCAGTACCGCACCTATACGTGGCATACTGATATAACATTTAATCTAATTCCAACTTGTCGTTGATGTTGCATATGGAATAACAATTAAATTATGCGAGAAAAGTGGCGACTTTGCAGCCGACCGACGCGTTATCTATGCGATTGATCAGTCGCAGCGTCACCGCCGACTGACGGGGGAATCCAGTGAGATGTCACACGTGTCATTTGGCCACCGTCAATGTCTGATGTTTCGCCAATTTGACGCGCTCACCAGGCGGCTATGACACTTTCGGTGATACCGTCAGCCCTGGTGGACGTTTTCGCAGATGCCATTTGTAGTGGGTGAATCTCGCCGGACGTTTTTTTGCACGATCAGTGTAGAAACGCGTGCGCGTAATCTTGATGGAGGCGCGGAGTGAAGCGGTTCGGTTGATCGCGTTATCAGTCGCGATGGAAGGAGGGTGACGTGTTACGGAGCGCGGGGCTGTGTGATGTGTATCACCGCTGCTGTTTGTTGTCATTCTAATCCACTGATTCACTGATACCGTATCGTATGTACATTGGCAGCAGTCGGCAAATATTCCCAGGCCATAATAAGACTCATAGAGATTCTAGGAGGACTCCTAAAGATTGTATGACAAATTTAGAATGCATTTTTTCTTGTGAGACAGTCGTACGACAAACTCATAAGAAGGCATCTGTTCCTGAGAAAGATGAACCCATAAAAAGATTAATCAGGAAAAAGAATATGTTAGACAGCTGTTCTCTATTTAATGAAATAACATCCACAAATTGTTTATCATATATATATATATATATATATATATAATGTTCAGTAACAACAGTGTATTCGTTACTGGGGCAATTATTTTCATACGGTTAAAATAAATTGCACCAACTCCTGGCTATGACAATGATATTAATTTTCCAGTTAAGAAACTTCTTTCTTTTATGACATTATATGTCTTTTTATGAACATCGTTTTCGGAAGATATTTCTTACCCGTATTGTTGCGAGTGATGTACATGAGAGGGCGCCACTGTTGCAGGCACTCGGCCGTCATTGTCGAAGTGAACAAGAAGCAGCAGAAATGGCGGGTCAAGTTCGACAAACACCCGCAAGATAAACACGACAAGTGGTAAGTGAAATAGACACTCATTGAAAAGTTTCCGAATACAATATATATAAACAAATTTCTGTCTTTATCAGCTTAGAGAATGTCCGAACATCTGATTGTTTTACCTTTTTTCAGGACAATTGGCAATAGGATTGCAACAAATTGACAGATTTGCATGAATAGAAAGGGAGAAATTAACCAATGGTGTGCTTTAAAACCCTTTTTAAATGCTTTAAATTAATTAAATTATTTAATTAAATATTTATGTAGTTTTTTGTTGTAAGGATAATTTAGTAAATGCTGCAGTTGATTGATTGGTGTCATCTCTAAAGGAGAAGCGCATTTGACAGTAAGACTTACGATTATTCCTTTTCGGTAGCAATTCTGGTGTTAGTTGTGAACATTTCTCAAGACTATTCATTAACGTCGCCCGCCGTGAGAACGCGGCATAGAAACATTGTTTTATTTTGTCGAAAACCAAGCGGAAATGGCTTTACAGACCCCGGAACGAGGTTTTGATGAGCTCTACCTGCTCCGTAGCCTTCCCGCGCAGAGGTTACTTGGTATAGTGTTGTTATCCGATATTGCAATCAAAGATGCGTTAAATCAGACGATCGCACTAAATGGTGGTCAATAGAGCCGTGTGATTTAGAGCGGTGCAGGAATAATAAAATGTAATGTTATTGCGGCGAGGCTGTAGGAAACCAGTAAGCGATCAGGATGTTGGCGACGCCGTGAAAGAATACCGCGCTCAGCGAAGACATATCCTGGGTCTTGTTTTACGTGTTGCCGCAGCAGTTGGCTTTGTCCGGAATTTGTGCCGAGTCTCGGTGGTCATGTTGAAGATTGTGCTCGCTCAAGATTTACAACTGGTTCCGGTGATCGTTAATGTGGTCTCAAGTATACAGAGTGTACACAGATATAATGTATTTAATACTGCTTCAAACCACCCCCTACCCCATCAGTATGGGAGGTTGGACTTGTGATTTATTTTGACCAATGCAGGATGGCATCGCTAACTGCAGCCAGATTCAAATGGCGTGACATGGCTGCCAGTACTTCACACCTTGGCCCTTCATTTTAGGGGAATTTTTCATATTTATGTATTGAACTGTTAATGTTGACTGACGTGATTTTGTCCAAGAGTTGCCAGACTAAATTTGTGTGACACTAAATTGAGCATTATAATATAAAATTTACAAAATGTAAAAAATACCATAACAAAAATGGAATCATGCTTTAGATTACAAGGGGTAATTAAGATGAGTCTTAAGATAAATTTGAAAGGAGTCAAGATTACGAATAAACATGCTGTTAATAATAAATACTATAGAAAAGCTTCATGGCATGTACTTGCACGTTTCACTTGGTTTGTATTGTTAACATGCACTAGGTGGCAGCACTGAATGGTGACTCGTTCCTACCTGGGTGGCAAGTGATACATTTAAACTCTTTGTCACGCCGTTCCGTAGTAGCAGACAGCAGTAGTGACTAGTGACAGAAAGAAGGCTTTGTCTACAGCGCAACTTCCCGCCCTCAGAGAACGCCCCAGCAGAGAGTAGAAGCTCAACACGTAAAAATATCTATGGATATAAGTTTATAAAAGTTTTATTTTAATTTGTGCCATAGTTTTATATGTAAATGTGTGCTGTTTTTACATATTTAAACTGCTGTCTTAATGATAATAATAATAATAATCACTTCTTTAGCGCCAATATCCTCAAAGATCGAGCTCAGTGGCACGACAAAACCAAGGGATTAAGCAAACTCGTAATCGAAAACAATGCATGAGTCGTCAATGGATGGATGAAGAAGCTAGGAGGCTAAGGAGGATAGGCAGCATTAAAGAGATAGGTTTTTAGGCATCGGCGGAATGAAACTGAATTAATGGAGTCTTATTATCCTGTGATCGTCATTCCCTAGATGTGTCTTGACCAAATGTATTAATTGCATGTCATGTAGTGAGTGGCATTCAGCGTTTGTTTGTTGTAGACCAAATCAGTTATGTTCATATTCCCTTCATTGAAGGCAGAGTTCTGCATTCGAGAATGCAACTGATGCATATTAGTTTAAAAATAAATTCAGTTTAATTAGAATAAACTTCACTTTCATCATAATGCACCAAGCCAGTCCCTATTGGATGAAAAAGGATTTGATGGTGGTAGTTAAAGCGATATAATTTTGGAGAATATTTAAAATGTAGACCCTAAAATAAATTATGATTAAAGTAAATGGGTAGGTATGTCTGGGGCCACGTGCTGTCTTTCAGTTATAGTTTTATCCAGAGACCTGTCTGTTAGTTATTTGGACAGGTAAAACCCGATGTGGATGGGTAGAAATATCACTGGATGGGTAAACAAAATGAAGGAGCAAAAAGGATTTTATGAAATTATAGATATACCTTGAACATTTGTGTAAAAGAGTGTCAATCGTGTGTTCGTAGTTTATCTTGGGTCGTGAAACACATCTCAACTGGCTTGTATGTATATGAGTTAACATTCACTGTCCACCCAAAAATGTGTGACTGGCAAAACATTTTTCCTGCATAAACCCTTGCGAACTATTTCACTAAGATAAAGAACTCTTAAGGGAAATTCATCCTTAAACAAAATCCATTGTTAATTATTTTTTTCTTAAAAATGCATACATCCATTGTAAGCAAAATCCATTGGTAAATAAAAAAATGTCAAAATGCATACTGCCATTGCCTTATTACTGTGGACACTATTTCTGTGACACATTAGTGACAACGTCCCGTTGGCGCGTCATGTGTTGACAGTTTTTAGATATTCGTGATCACTGTTAAGATTCAAAATTGATTTTAAGGTGCAAAATTGGCTTTAAGAGCTTGTAAGAGCGTTAGTGAAATGGTCCCTGGTGTGAGGACAGTTAGCACTGCCACAGGTAGCGTGGCCGTGGCTAGCTGTCTCACCTGACAGACGTGACACTCCAGTTGTACCACTGTGTCCTACCACTTAGTGCAGATAATAAAATGATCTTGTCTGTGTCGCGGCCACCGAGTCGATTGTCCACCTCTCCATGTGCCCCCGTTCTCGTCCCTGCGCTAAGAGGTGTAGATTGGGGGTAGAAATGTACTTAATTGTGCTAAATTAGCCAGGGCATCTGTGGCACGTATGGGGTGTCTGGAGGTGCAGTGTATAAACTGTATATAGCACAGGAGGGTAACAGACACAGGTAGAGAATAGCAGAGGTGTGGGGTGATTAGACATTGGCGCCAGAAAGGTTGTAACACGGGGTGAAGGTTGTACGAGGATAGCCATTGGTCAGTGTACTGTAAAAACTATATATTAAGAAAATAATACCCATAGAGATTTGATTTTATAACTGTGTAAACTATATAAAAATTAATTGTTATTTAAGTATTTCGTAAAAGCACAATCACTTTCTTTGGAGCATATTTTTGTGAAACGTACGATGTTTCGACCCGTCAGCTGATGGGTTGAAACGTCATATGTTTAAAAAAAATTGCTCCAAAGTAAGTAAATTTCTTATAAAATAACCAAATCTTGGGACCATGAAGAATTAATTCCATATATTGAAATAGTTTTATATATATATATATATATATATATATATATATATATATATACAATTCA
This sequence comes from Oasisia sp. SBJ-2009, assembly GCA_964017155.1. Taxonomy (NCBI): domain Eukaryota; kingdom Metazoa; phylum Annelida; class Polychaeta; order Sabellida; family Siboglinidae; genus Oasisia; species Oasisia sp. SBJ-2009. The sequence goes on along the minus strand of OZ024865.1, from coordinate 8,857,878 downwards.
CACAATAGTTATAAAAGGTGTTAAGCAGGTTTGATCTTTGTTTTGTTTCTATACAGTGCAAGCTGTAGTCTACACCGTTGCATTAAAAAATATACTGGACAAACATATTCAAAATCATTCAAGACAATTGAATGTTGCGCATGTGTTTCAGGTTAAACCGTATGTTAAATAACGTCCATCCTTTTTGCGTCATCCATCATTTTCTAACATCTGTTGACTTAATTGTCAAGAATCGTGCCCATTGTCCAGAAGTCTTGCCACTGACCGTGCGGTTGACCGTTGCATTCAGACCCGTGCACAGGCACAAGACGTACGACGCACGACACTGACGCAGTGACAAGGCGCTGGTGATGTACTAAGCCACCGTGAAGTGCCTGCGTCCTGTGTCGGAGATATACGAGCGCCAGCACGCGCACTCACACAGTCACACACCCGCGCCCACTCAGCCGTGTGTGTGTGTGTGCTTAGGCCCACACCTCAAGTCTACAGAACTCTCGGTTAATTAAAACCACATTCAGTGGCGGAGGATGTTCATTTCCCACTCGGCTGCGACGTCGCATTGTGGCACAGTCGCGCTTTATAGAGGGCGCTAGCGGTGACGGGACGGGGTGGTCGGCGCGACCGGAACCGTGTAGTGTCGCGCAAATTATCGCCAGTTTATCGCCTAATGAACTGTGCCGTTGAATGAGCCACTACTTTATCTCTGCCTCGTGGAGGAAGTTGGTTTTACAGCAAGACGCTGAAAACCGTGACCTCCCTCTTGGCTGTCGTTGAGTCTCGCACTGAGAAAGACTTAAGCAATATTTGAAAACAAACTGATGTTTGAAAACCTGTGACTGTTTTAAGCAGGCATTTTCAAATACATGAATAAAATCAGTACAAAGATAAATCGGAATTTAAAGTTAAATATAAAAATGTTATGATTGTGCCCTTTTGACAAATAGTGCCAATGAGAGTAGAATTTAAAGAAAATATTTACATGTAATGCCACTATATTCTAACTGTGGCAATTTGGAATATAAATCACTAGGACCTTTGTGGGATAGGCAGAAGGTTATATTCACCATCTTTCTTTACCTATAAAAAATATTAGCAAGTGTGGGTAGTTTAGACTCACTGCACTTTGAGATCATCCGTGTGAGACAAGCTTTAAAGTTTATTAGAAATTAGTGTTTACTTTTGGTATTTGATACAAATGATAGGTTAAACAACTTAATACTTCTGACTGAATTGCCTAAGAGCTGCTACAAAAACAAGTCTTGTCATTACAGAAAGTGATGAACAGGAAGTGTCTCTTTAAATGATGGCAAAGTCGTAGTTAAGTCTCTGAATCCAATATCCCCATTGGTCAGTTCATTTGCTATGCCCTGCAAAAAATAGTTTCGTACAAACACTGCTTATATTAGTTCTCTGAAATAGGACAATCTTTTTAGTATAATATTTTATGAATAAATTAAATGTAATAATTATGATGGTTTACTTATAAATTATTGATACAATAATTAACAATAAACAGTAGAAAATGACTCTGGAAATACGAAACTTTTGCTAAATACAGTTCCCCACACTCAGCTGGCATCTATCAACATTGATCAGTGAGCCCATTTGTAGGAATTATCATAAACAAAACTGGCTTTCTCAGATTATTTCAAGATACACAAAATATTCCGTAGAAATTAATGAATCTGCTTTTACCTGGTATACTACATTTTTTTAATAACCACAAGACAAACCAAATTGTGATAATTACAACAGACTTCAAGAATACTTTTCATTGTAGAATTTTGTGTGCCACACCAGAAAAAATATCAGTAGGGGGATATCTGATTTAGGGGGCATTAAAAATAACAAGAACAATAAAAAATCATTATGTAAAAATGCAATCTATTCATTGTTGTTTAATTATTCTTGTGCAATAAATAAGATACTCTTGCAAACAAATTACAATTTCTGTTTTACAATGATGATTTTTTTAAATAATTTTGTATAGTTTTGTCACAACTATTTTTATACTATACTTTTACATAGGAATTATATTGTAAGATAAATACGAAACAAATTCACAAAATATATTTCACGTTTGGCCGATATTGTTAAAATTTATCGTTATGTAAATCCGGGGGAAAAAGCCAAACCTGTGAATTACCAAATTGTCAGTTTGTTGTTGTCGGAAGGTTACATAATACGAATGAAGTGATTGTCTTACCCCACGGCCGGCTACGTATGGACAGTTGTACCGTGACGAACCTCATTTGCATAACCAAGTGTGAACTGCGAGGCGACGAAAAAAGTTCTCAGGCCCCTTAAGACTTTATTCGCCCGTTTCTGAGGGTTTCCGAGCGGGCCGCTATTGTTTCAACGCGTCGAGCGCGACCCCTCGACAGGAGATTTATGTGTCGGGCAAAGACAGGTCGTTTGCACGGATCGTCAGAGCCACCAAAGCAGCAACGCTTCAGGTCGGATCGGGTTACCACATGAGAGCCGCCTGCTGACACCTACGTGCATGGGAACAAGTGCTATTGTGTCTCATCGGGGGCGCTGTTTGTCATGCGCGGGCCGGCCGGCGGATGTGAGCAAAGACATCACGGTGGTCGCGTACAATGCCTCTCCGACCCGTGGGACGGTGTCGGACCTCTGAACGTCGCACCCGCCGAATCGCGCCGCCCGTTTGATCTTTTTCCCCGTGCATCCATCTTCGCCGCTGTCAGGGATTACATTTCATAATTGATCGGACGGCAGCCAGAGGGCAGTGCTGAATGCCACGGCGGCGGGGCGACGCAACAACAAGTGCGCAGCGGCCGATAGTTAATAATTTCGCCGGGGCTGCCTCTTTGTTTGGTAATTTGTACGAATCGGTGGCGCTCCTCCAGCGCGAAGCCGCAGGGGCGCGGGTCTAATTGCTCTCATTCATTCAGTGACGGTCAAAAGAGCTGATCTTCGCTGACGCGTAACAATCTGTTGCATGGGCAGATCTGTTGGGGGGGGGGGGGTGCCGTCGCAATCTGGAGATTGATAGCTATAAAAACGGGTGGCTTTTCATGCTGTCGGCTCGAGGAGAAAAAAGCGGCGACTTTCCGAAACTGGCCACTTGCATGCCGTGTGTTCTGCTTGTCTGGCAGCAGGCACAGATATGGTAGAAGTACAGGCAAGTCTCACTTATCTGCTCACCCTGGTTCCCAAGGTTTTTGGTAGCTTAAATGAAATGAATGGATTAGCAAGATGCCTTACTATATACATGGTATCAACATGGCTCACACTCAAAATGTTTGGAGCAGAAAACAAGCGAATAACCAAAAAAAGTAGAGGGTTGATATGGGTGGAATATTATGTGTTCAGTTAATTTTAACCAGCACGCGCATATTAAACTATATTTGGAATGTCTTATTCAAGACTTCATGTTCACGATTACAATTGGTTTGTGTTTTCTGCAACAACATAGCAGATTTACAGAAATACCGTAGTAGGTGACTAGACAGATATTTGAGGAATTTATATTGACGAAGGCATAAGGTGGTGATGGCATATTCTTGTAGCATTGTTTGATTTGCTCGGGAATACCACTCCGTCGAAGTTTGAAAGGCATCTGGGGATGAATTGATGGCTTTTATTTAGTGCCAACTTGTCAGACTAGATTGGACTAGGGTCACCCGATGTTCTCTTTGTGCCGAGGTGTAACCGTTTAAGTTGTTTGGAAGCGTTTCTAAAATGTAGGATGAAACCACTTGACGGAGTCACAACACTGTCTGGTGTCTGAATCGAGCGGACGGGTGAAAAACGGCACGCCAAGTATCTCCCCATTGCCAGCCGGGATGGAGGGGTCGGAGGTCATAGAGGTGGCTTGGAAAGGGGAGAGGGGTTAATTCATGGGTGGATCGTGATGTGGCGGGTTATTACATTGTCAGCGCCAGTTCATCTAAGGTGTGTGGCGCACTTCAAACAGAACGCGATGACATTTATGAATGGTTTTTGGAAGTCATTTCCGACGTCGGCCGCGGCAGTGTCGGTGGTATGTCGATGTCGTCTTTGTCGAACTTACAATTTGTTGTTGGTCTTTATTCCCGTGTCAGCATGTGGCAAATTGGCCGCTGCATCGGCCAGCCGTGGCCGCCATGATGAGGCAGTGCTTTATTAAATGCTGCTACGGCCCGTGTTTTCATTCACCGCCCGACGAATTCATTAGAGAATCTGCGGCGACTGATAACGTTGTCATTGCGTCAGTGGTGGTATCCCACTTTGTCATCGTCCTTCCTGCTGTGCCAGCCATGTTTTAAGGACAGTCTTTCTTGCAGCAGCGTCGGTAAACGACAAGTTAGTTTTTAATGCTGTAATAAACTGCAGAGTTGTTACTATAAGTGGAAATTTCTTATACTGTAAATGTTTCTTTTCTGAGCTTCTAAATATAATAGTCACCATTTTTTCAACCAAAGTCTATGATTAGTGTTTTGCAGGCCACACGTAAAATAAGTAACAATAGTTTCTTACTAAGTTAAGTTCTGACAGAAAATTAATCAGATGACTTGTAAATCATGGTCTGTTTGTTCATCAAAGCATTTTGACAAGGATGATATAAACTTAGTTTTAGTGATACTAATAAAAATGGTTAATTACGATGCAATGTTTTGTATGTGACAAACTCTGTGTGGACTCTGTTGGACTGGGTTTCAGATTTACGGTTTTATTCTTTATAGTTTGGTGGGCATTAGGTAATATAAATGTAGCCTCAGTTTCATGTGAAATTCTGTACTAAATTATTACTAAATTACAGGGTGTCTAAATAACTTTGAAACATGTATTTGTGCATGTTCCAAGACTCTCTTTTTACTCTTATCACTGATATTGTATTTAGCAGACGTGTAGATTTTACAAATGTTTGCAGCGGTTAGAGAATGACATCTGTCAGTGACATGCTGACTCTGGGGTAAGTCCGGTAGTCTCTACCACTGGTGCACAAGTCCACACATCTTTGTATGTTCATCTGCTTCCTGGCCTCTCATGTGCCAGTTGACAGTGTGTCAAAAACCACAAATGTGGTTAGTTATTTACTTATGTCTATAAATTTTGCTCACACTGGAAACATTAGTTTTTTTCTGGGAAATATCGTTAGCACATTTGGTTTGGTGTTCCGTGATTGAGTGTAAGTGCTTAGGATGAGTGACTACAAGACAACACACACATACGTTATACGCTGCATGGGCTAGCAGAGGTTCCTTAACACTACTTGAAAACCAGGTAGAAAGAGACGATTTTGAAGAGCCCCTCTATGCATTTTTTTGTGTTTTCACCCGGTATCGTGTTAGCAATGCCCCCTACTGCACGGCCACACCCCCTGTGTGGGGTAATTGCCCCTCTTGGACCCCAGGTGGTCATTGACTCCTGACTTGGTCTGCTGGGCTGGACATGTTGACCAGTGGTCTGTGTGCTGGACTTAATCACCTGGAAGGTGTGGGCAGGGGCTCAGCATTTTCATTAGAGGCTGATTAGTTTAAGTGTTACGCAAACTTGTGTCACATTATTACCCTCCCCGCCCTGTCCAGCTGGTGCTCCATTCCACATATCTATCAGCGTTATTAGATCGTCACTTGTTTTTATTAGATTGCGACATTTTGCGAACATCGAGTCGACGTCGCGCGGATTATGTTTCTTTTAATTCCGGAGTCAATTTTCGCTGCCGTTCACGCCGCTCGTTAAGTAGTTGTTTCATCTTGCCTTGATGCCCGGCGTCGTTTATGTGATACGGTCTTTATCTCGATGCCTGGTGTGCGTAATAACTGCTCCCAGCTGAAAGGGTGGGTGTGTGTTTGACAAATTACATTGATCAGTGTTCATTTCCAGTAATATTTGATCAGCTTGCTTCGGGTCTATTACATCTGTGGAATGTAGCACGCTTGTGGTGTGCGTGGCATAAAGCTGTTTCTTTATGTAGATGGTTATATTTTAAATTCAAAGTTTGGTTGGTGTTATTTAAAAAGAACCAATACATTAACTTATGTTTTGAGTGGAATTGGAATACATTACTGAATACATTAATCACAGAGCACATAAACTAGGATTTAGTTTTAAGTTCTTAGTCTACTGAACATTTCTGGCTAGAATAACTGAGGACAAGTAATAATAATTTATAACATATCTGAACTCATTTGTTATATTAAAATGCTTTACAGTGAATTAATTGCTTGATGGAATAAAAATTGCTTCGGCGTTGCTTTGGCAAATTTTTCTTGATTCTTATTCACAATATCTGAACCTCGTAGTACCAATAAACGAATGCAAAAGTAGCTCATAATAGTGCTCTGTTGTGTGAATTTGTTTATTTATTCGTGGTTACTGATGATCTTAATTTGACCGTAACGTGTTCAATGGACTTCTTTGTGTGATAGCTGGGCTTGAGGGGAGTGCATCAGAGCTTTCGCGACATACGTAACCGATGGGTTTTGTGGACTGTAATCAGCAACACTTGTGTCAGCCTTTTGTAGATGGTCAGGTGATGTGTTTAGTTAGGTGCGTTACTAGAAAACCTGCCGTTTTCAGATGGGAGATCGGGGGAAGGGAGAAATTCAAGGAAAACTCCTGTCCTCCTGACTCTCAGCAGAAACCTTGTATTACATATTTACTATAGACGACAAAGCGAACGAAAAAACGGTTGCAAATTTGAACAGTTGTGTCGCCACATTGGTGGACCCCCTGCAGGGAGTGGCGGGGGTCTCCTGACGTGTCTCGTATGATGAACGACGGTACTTTGTCGAAAACTAATCTTGTATTGACGGTGACGAACGACTGCGGCTTTGTTGCGAAATGCTGCAATAAACATTTTCGTCTTTAAGGATGCAACATCGGGCCAAGCGCTATGAGTATACAAGTGGGTGAATTATTTTTGCGCCGCCGTTCGACCCGAGTTGATGAGAGTTGGCGCGACCCCCTCTGGTGAGCGCTCTGGCAGTTACTGATTGCGCTTGTGGGTCCGATTATGTGCCGGCGGAGTTCGTCGAACGAGCGGCACTGCGGTGACAGCGGGGCAGTGCTGATGTATGTGTGATTCACAGCGAGAAGTCGGCGGCTGTGTGAATGGTCGGTCGGCGGCGTCAATGGTTGGCGTGTTCGCGGCGCTTATCCATCGACAGTGGACAGTGACGCGTCGTTTGTTCCGCTGGCATGTCGTTTGTTGCGACGTACGCGTCTTTTCAGTCGATGAAGTTGCCGTGTGTGTCGGGGCGGCTGTTTGTGTGTATTGGAATACCATTAACATAACCGATCTACCGCCGGCTCCACTACACCGACATGTTATTGTAGCGCATTCAGCGCCCGCCACAGGAGGGCGCTGCATACATCAGTCGGTTGCGGTCGGGTCGGGCAGACGGATGCTACAATATATCACGGTTTAAATTGCACCCTTTCCCTGGGACCGGCCGATCTCCGCTCTTTGTTGGTTGGAATAGTTCCGTAGTTCATAAATTACCCGCTGAACAGCGTCTCTGATTGGAGCTGTCGGTAATTTCATGCACGCCACACTGTTCGTTCGACATACCGAATGTGATTAATTGCGCCCGTGTTTGTTAACTTCGATCGTTTTGCCCGGTCGGAAATAAATCAACATAAGCCCGGTATGCATCTGTTGCCCTGCCAGTGTTCAATGGGGTTTTATCCGCAGCCCTGTACCATATGCCTGTCTTCCGATACGGCCAATTAATCTCTGGCCTGGTCACTTGTTGTGTCTCCAGGGACCGGATGATTGAAGGGTGACCGACCAGGAGCGTAATTGTAATTTTTCTCCGAGCATTCAGTCGGATCTTCATTATATTTAACAAATTGCTGTGTACAATGATTAGACGGAGGCTCAGCGGGCTCGAGGGAGGGGTACTGCCGATAAAGCTGTTGAATAACCGGCTGATCCCCCAGCGACACGGGCACGAGTCGGGCAGATGTGACGGCGTGGTCAGAGGTGTCGAGATCGCCACTCGCCGTCCGACGCTGCATCTGCCACGGCGACGGCACAGAGAGATGTGAGAGCGGCGGGAATTGTCTGCCGGGCCCGAGATGTTTTCGCTCGAGTCGTTGACTTCTGTGTGTGCCCGCCCTGGAGGGGTGTTAGCCCCCTTGGAGGGGCGTTCAAGTGTGCCCCATGTCCTGTAGTCGTCGGCGTCGTACTTGACACGATACGACTCTGTCTTGTTCCTGTCTGAGTCAGCTACGCAGACAATGTGTGCTAATTAGGGGCCGGACATGAGTCTTGTGTCACTCTCTTGTTGCTTCATGTGACTTGTAACGTTTTAACTACTTTCACTTCAGGAAATTATATTTGGGCATTCAAGACATTCATTGTAATGGCAGCCATTTGATGTGTTTGGTATTGGCTTAGCTATTTTAATATAAAAAAAGTTTTGTGTGTTTAATTTGTTAATTTGAAAAATGTAGTTACTTAGTCAGATATAATTACATTTCAGACATTAGAAGATAGAAGAATATGCATAATAAAAATAATCTGTCTTGTTCCTATCTGAGTCAGCTACGCAGACAACGTGTGCTAATTAGGGGCAGCCATTTAATGGCAGCCATTTGATTTGTTTGGTATTGGCTTAGCTATTTAAATAAAATACAAAAGTGTTTTGTATTTAATTTGTTTAACACATTGTTTGAATAAAGATGTTTAATTTGACAAATTTAGGTACACTGCTATTGTTAGTGTATGTCAGATATAATTACATTTCAGACATTAGAAGAATGTGCATAAAATAATCATGTGCAAGTAAAATATGATAGTTAATATAATAAGCGGAATGCAAAACATGTATGATGAATGCTATTAATGTTAATGTTTTAATTTTAATGTTTTTGCATTCAATGAAAATGCTTGGGAGGTAAAAATGTATACAGATCACAGATGTGGTATTTTATATGATAAACGTGTGTAAAACCAGTACATGTAAACTTACAAGAATGTCTACATTTTAAACATCCCCACTGATGTTTCAAAGCTGGTGTATAAAAACATTTCTGTGGAAATGTGGCAAGTGACAATTTGTACATTTAAAACAGCGATACAAATAAATAATTCTCATTTCCATTACCTCTGTAGGGTTGAAGTCAACAGCCCGGATGTGAAACTCACAAAGGTACGGTGCCCGTTTCCTGATCCCTTCCCTTTCCCAGCTTCAGTCCCCCCTTTCCACCCCTGCCTCCCCCGGTGATTCACCCACTAACTGTCAGTTACTCTACAGTAGCTGCTAATTCTAATGAAAACCGTGTAATTAGCAGTGATCTCTCAGCCTGCCACTCACAGCATCCATTGTGCAAACACCACCCTCTAACCACCCCTTAAGGCAGCTTTAAAAATGTTTGTCCCACAGCCCTGTTTTCTGGCTAAGCCCTCTATAAATTCTAATGGTGTTTTCGTCCTACTTGCTTAGTACTTAATAAGCATTCGTTCCCTGTCTTTGCAACCGTCGTCCACGATTATCCTTTTTCTTTAAATCCAATAGTACTACAATTTAGTAGTCTAAATAACCCAGGGGTATATAACTCCCCTCACCCCTACCCATATGACCATAATTATAGGGATAAATAATGTACCAGCCCACATAGACGCAAAATACATATGTCAATGGAACTGTGTTTGAATTTCCTATTGTTTCCGTAATGTATTTGCCCTTTTGTTTCTAGTTCTCAGTGACAGAATAGAACATAAGTTTTGGGAATTTTTACGTTTGACTTGTGAACACTGAATTGTAGCAGCTATAATTGTAAAAATGTCACAAAATAAAAATGCCATTATTATCATATAGTTATTATAAACTGCCATTATTACCCACAAGAAACAATCATATTTGTTATCCTGTCTACATTGCTTGCATGAAAAAAATATTTTCTGACCATCGTTTGCTGAACTGTCTCTTACTTGTAGGACATACAGACACCTGTGGCAGAGTCCACAGTCGCTGTACCGTATTCGCCAGCCTCAATCTCATCTCACGAAACAACCAATGAGACGCCCTCGTCATCAACTGCGCCCTCGTCATCAACCGTGCCATCAGCAGCCACTGCTGCGTTGCCAGGCAACGTAAACATAGAGGACATTGCCAACGGGTACAGGTGAGACACTTTTTTCCATGTAAACATCTGGTGACAATATCTATGTCTCATAATGTTGTCATTTTTATTTTTTTTAAATTCTTTTTTTTTGGACAAAAAGTAACGTGTTGAAAACATTTTAATAGGCAATTCTTGTAAAAGTTTTGTTTGTTAGATAATATATTTCCAGTGGTTCTAATTAGATAATCATAGTGAAGAGTAAATTATCCTAACAGGCTTTGTGTCAAATCAATAACTTTTAAAATAGATTAACTTGAATAACTTCATTGTATTTTTACTTCATGCAGCCAATCATTGCTGGATGGTTTCACAGAAATTAGATACAGCTTGTACAAAAACAGCAGGCATGTCATAATGAATAGTAAATGGGTTAATTTGTTTACAAAATATGTCTACACGGGCAAGATTGAATTGAGGAGAAATTTTTACTCTTATTAGTAATCAAGTCGCATATTTCAAGTAAGCGAGTGGTGAGTTACCATGTCATTACCTAACTAATTGAGTAGCAAGTGAGTGTAAGTGATTAACATGAGTGTGCATTGAACTCATGGGGAGAATAGTGAGTGAGTGAAGTAATAAGTCATGGGGAGAATAGTGAGTGAGTGAAGTAATAAGTCATGGGGAGAATAGTGAGTGAGTGAAGTAATAAGTCATGGGGAGAATAGTGAGTGAGTGAAGTAATAAGTCATGGGGAGAATAGTGAGTGAGTGAGTGAAGTAATAAGTCATGGGGAGAATAGTGAGTGAGTGAAGTAATAAGTCATGGGGAGAATAGTGAGTGAGTGAAGTAATAAGTCATGGGGAGAATAGTGAGTGAGTGAGTAAAGTAATAAGTCATGGGGAGAATAGTGAGTGAGTGAGTAAAGTAATAAGTCATGGGGAGAATAGTGAGTGAGTGAGTAAAGTAATAAGTCATGGGGAGAATAATGAGTGAGTGAGTGAAGTAATAAGTCATGGGGAGAATAGTGAGTGAGTGAGTGAAGTAATAAGTCATGGGGAGAATAGTGAGTGAGTGAGTAAAGTAATAAGTCATGGGGAGAATAGTGAGTGAGTGAGTAAAGTAATAAGTCATGGGGAGAATAGTGAGTGAGTGAGTAAAGTAATAAGTCATGGGGAGAATAGTGAGTGAGTGAGTGAAGTAATAAGTCATGGGGAGAATAGTGAGTGAGTGAGTGAAGTAATAAGTCATGGGGAGAATAGTGAGTGAGTAAAGTAATAAGTCATGGGGAGAATAGTGAGTGAGTGAGTGAGTGAGTGAGTGAAGTAATAAGTCATGGGGAGAATAGTGAGTGAGTAAAGTAATAAGTCATGGGGAGAATAGTGAGTGAGTGAGTAAAGTAATAAGTCATGGGGAGAATAGTGAGTGAGTGAGTGAAGTAATAAGTCATGGGGAGAATAGTGAGTGAGTAAAGTAATAAGTCATGGGGAGAATAGTGAGTGAGTGAGTGAAGTAATAAGTCATGGGGAGAATAGTGAGTGAGTAAAGTAATAAGTCATGGGGAGAATAGTGAGTGAGTAAAGTAATAAGTCATGGGGAGAATAGTGAGTGAGTGAAGTAATAAGTCATGGGGAGAATAGTGAGTGAGTAAAGTAATAAGTCATGGGGAGAATAGTGAGTGAGTAAAGTAATAAGTCATGGGGAGAATAGTGAGTGAGTAAAGTAATAAGTCATGGGGAGAATAGTGAGTGAGTGAAGTAATAAGTCATGGGGAGAATAGTGAGTGAGTAAAGTAATAAGTCATGGGGAGAATAGTGAGTGAGTGAGTAAAGTAATAAGTCATGGGGAGAATAGTGAGTGAGTGAGTGAAGTAATAAGTCATGGGGAGAATAGTGAGTGAGTGAGTGAGTGAAGTAATAAGTCATGGGGAGAATAGTGAGTGAGTGAGTGAGTGAAGTAATAAGTCATGGGGAGAATAGTGAGTGAGTGAGTGAAGTAATAAGTCATGGGGAGAATAGTGAGTGAGTGAGTGAAGTAATAAGTCATGGGGAGAATAGTGAGTGAGTGAGTGAAGTAATAAGTCATGGGGAGAATAGTGAGTGAGTGAGTGAAGTAATAAGTCATGGGGAGAATAGTGAGTGAGTGAGTGAAGTAATAAGTCATGGGGAGAATAGTGAGTGAGTGAGTGAAGTAATAAGTCATGAGTAAGCTAGTAATAATAATAGTTTAATTTCATTCTGGTCCAATCATAGAGATTGAAATTAGTACAAAAAGCATGCAAAGTATATTTGTTAAAAATATATTGAACTAATATATAATTTAAGACATTAGTATAATATAAATTATAATGTAAAGAATATACAATATGCATCTATAAAAATAATAAATAGTTTAAAACATTAAAATTAATAGATTTATAAAATAAATTAAGCCATTACAATATTTTACACGTATCCATATCAGCATGGACATAAGTTTGTTAAGAGTCACTGTGAGTTCTTTTGATTGAACACACACCAGTTGTAGTAACGCGAGTGTGTAACGTGTTGTTACAGGACGTGTCTGCGTTACTTCTTGCCACCCATGTGGATCATGGACAAGGACACAGTGTCCACTCTCACCATACAGGAACTCTCAACCTTCCCTCTCGACGAGTTCTTCGACCACTACGAGAAAGGCCTGCGCAAGGTTAGTCACATGACCAGTTCTGACCTTGCTGTTCTTCGCGGTGGTCGTCTTGCTTTCACTTCGGGTGTTTTGAATCAGGGGTGATTCTTCATGCAAAATTGATGAATGTAAAGTAGAAAAACATGAGTCAAGGGTATTTTTTGTGATGGGTAGTTCTACTGACGGTGTCTTTTTAATTATCTGGTTACTGGTTGCACTGATGACAAAATTGAATTAGTACAGCACGTGTGATTTTCATCACATCCTCAGTGTCTGTGCCTGTAGTTGCTGAGAAACTATAAGAAAAGGTTACAAGGAGTAAGACACCATCGGCCGTAGTGTGGGATAGGGGAAGACGTTTGATTGGATGGCGTTTCCTGGGAGAATGTCAGTTGGTACACAAGTGCGAGAAATTGCACCAGTCGTGTCGCACTCGCTGGTGCAATCATCAGCAACCGGTGCAGCGACCTTTTGTTGTTATTGTCGCGCGCGTGTGCACATGTGTGCACATGTGCACGCTTCCTGTGACCAGAGTGCTAGAACTGTCATTACCGTAATGACTTTGACGCTTTGGGACACGGCACAAAGAACAGGAAGGTGTCCCCCATCAGAACTCCCCTCGTCCCATCTTGTGTGTCTATCCACCTTGTCCCCGGCCAGCACAGGGGGTGTGTGCTTATATAATGGGGCAACAACAGGGCTGGGCCCTTCCTCATTAGCCCCTCCCAGCCTGTCAACATATTCCTCCTCCTGCCTCCCAGGGAACGACTGTTGGGTCACCAACTTGGTGACAATGGCTGGGGATGTGCCGTGACAATGTGGCACACTCCTCCCTACTTCAACCCTATGAGGGGGTGACTGACGGAATCCTAGCCTCCGGACATTCGCTAAATCACCCTGCTTTGTCTCAGGGATTTACTGTCATTTCAGAACGTTGGCACTTAAATTTAAATACTAGTTAGCGATAGCTAGAGAGTCCACATGCTAACACCAGTTTTAGTTTAATTTGAAGTAAAAATTTGAAAAAAGTGTTATGTTGTTGGTTATAGATTCTCTGGCCCAGTATGTAATATTTATGTTATAATGATGAAGATTCAGCCAGCATAATTAGGTTAATTAGGAATGATCATGATAACAATTTGTTTCCATATAGCTAGTATGATTAACAATTTGATCTGTGTTTGCACAACTAATGTGTTTTAATTAATCATTGTTAATGTGTATAGGTTAACTAATAAAGAAATAATTTATACAATTATTTCAGTAACAATGTTTATAATGATTTTTTGCATGGTTTCTTCCAAATTGTGAAGGGTAACAGTTTCACCTAAACACTAGTGTTCTTTAAATAACAAGAATCTTGCTAGTATGTTATACTAAGAAGTTTCAAAACTGTTCAGATTAGTTGGACAATGTACATAGTTAAAACTTATACTTACTCAGTTCTACAAAGGCATAAATGAAAACAATTATTAATCTTTTTACAAGAAACAATTCGTGAAGAGTAAGCCGCCGATTTTGTAATGGATGGAGTACTGTTTTCATTGGTCATTTGCAGATGATTAACACGATTGTTGTATATATTTCTGCCTCATAGCGGACTATGGTTTGCTACTGATATCAATAGCCCGGTGTGTCATATGTTGAACATGGTGAAATATATACGTACACATGTGTTTATAAATATATTTTCATTGACTACTGTCATATATTAAGTCCGCCTCATGATTGACCTTGACAGTTAACTTCTCACCATGGTGTCCATTACAAAGCCAGTGTCATCTTCACAAATGGATTGACAGTGAAAATGTATGACTGTGAATCATAACTGGTCGATTGCGAGTGTCGGATGTGAAATATGAAACCACTGGAAATAGTAATAATTCCAAAATACACTTTGGATCAAAGGATAATCAAATCATGACATCTAGTTCAAGGTTTATTTCATGTATATATTTTGTAGGTAAAAATAAATCGTTGTTGTTGTGTCAATGGTACAATGGACTCGTGCTGATATAAGGAACATCTAGTATTTTAAAAGAACTACTTTTAACATATCCCATTCTTGCCTTCGCTGAATTGTGTGCCCATGGATGTAACGATACATGAAATAGTTTGACCGAGTCCCAACACGTCATGTGTAGACATAGTCTGTTGTGTCACGGAAGTCATGGATACAGGTTTCAGAAGGCAGTGGATCTCGAAACCTTCTGGGAAGATAGTTTCCACCAGTTTATTTGCCACGCCCTACGGAACTAGACGCTGCTAGTCCCGGAAGAATGATAGTTTTCTGCAGGTACAATTACCATGTAGTAGTTGACTTTGTCAGAGGGACTTCCTTTTGAGTCGTGACCGCCCCAACGATACGCTTACCTGAGCATTAATTACCTGTCCGTTGCCATCGGTATGATTAAGCTGGGGCCGTTGTAAAGCCCTTGGCCCAGTCCGCCAGCCCACTTATGATATATGACTGAAAAACTACTAGTTGCTGTCTGTTTCCTCCATTGAGTGTCTTTAACAAATTGTTGTTCCAATTGCCGCGCGGCGCGCTTAATTATTTTAAATGACAAGGGTTGGGGCAGTAGACGTGTCGGGGTAGACACGCACGACAATTAACTAATAGATTGGCGTTAGTTCAAGGGGCCATTTCGCTATGTGTGCCACCGTGGCTCGGCTGCTAATCATTGTTGCGCCCCGCCGAATGTAAAACGACAATGGTTCGATGTCGTTTGATTGAAACGTGGCCAATTACTTCCTCCTTAATGAAGAGGTACATGAGCGATATGTGCTGCCGAAAAGAGGGCGTTTAATAGCGAGCGAGGGCCGCCTTCCCCCATCGTTGATGTACCCCCGGAGCAGGGGTAGCCATAGCGCAGTATCCGAGGCAGAGGAAGTCACCCAGTCAGTGATGACAGGGTGGGGTGTTGGGGTTATTGTCCTGTGTGGGGATGTCGAAGGGCAGATCCTTGGTGTGGGGAAGTCACCACAACCTGTAATTTGACAGACGGGGAATCTATGCAAAGGCGTTCGTTGTCTCACCGTCTACATCTGCTACTGCAAATACATTTTTTGCTTTTCTTTTTTTGGATCATTATGACAATCCACAGTGACATACAGTGATTTGAATAAATGCATTCATAGTAAACCATTTAAAAATTTTTTTTGACTGTTATGTGTTTGTGGATGTCAAAGGTGACATCCAATGTTAATGTAATAATTGAGTTGAAACATCACATTACACAGTAAAATGATAATGGTTAAATGATATCTAAGTAATTTGTGGTTCCAAAAATGTATTTGAGCTGTCAAAATGTTATAATATATATATAGTTCATGTTATATTTATAATGTTGATTATCAAAAGTGTGTGACAATTCATTATATTATAATAGTATATATAATAATATATACATATGTTATTCACAGCTCTGTATTTTAATCAGTTTAATGAGATAATTAATTAGATATGTTGCACCTTGAAACATTTGTTAAAATTTGATGTTGCCGCAGCCATTGAAATTGTAATGTGCTGTGTTCTGTCTATCCAACTGGCTAAAAACTGTCTACATGTTTCATTTTTTCTTCAAATTAAGGTAATTTACTGGTTTTAAAATACACAACAGCAAAATTTACACTGTTTAAACAACTAACTTAAATTAATTTTACTTTTATTAAAAGTGGCGGTTTGCTTTTCGCCCCTACCCCTCATTAACGGACTGTGATCGGTCGGACGCATGTGTCGCGGCTGCTACTTGACACTTCTTTAATTTAAACCCTTAACACTTGAAGTAACCTTTGAAGTTGTCCTGTGAATTCAATGTGTTTTCACTGCCTTGCTCTCCATGAGATGTCATTGCCACTGATGCTTTCAAACTTCACTGGTCGGTCTCTGTCTCCTGACTGTTGGTTAATTATGAAAGAGCACTTAGACTACAATCTGATTCCAGGCAATATTTTCGTGAACATTAGGGCCAGTACATTTAATAGAAATGTTTGTATTTCACTTCCATCTCTCCCAGTTAATGGTGTCAAGTGATTGCATTGCCAAGTGTCTGGCATTGTAAATGTCAAGGCAGTGTTGATTTTAATCATTTAATGTGAAAGTTGTAGAGGTTCCAATGTATTTAAATTAAATTAAATTCTGTAGCTGTGTTAGTTGTCTTTTTGTAGCGCCAGTGAAAAGGCTGTATGTACTAACAGAGTGTGTGTGCAGTGTTGACATGTATAGTTAAGTTGTAAATTTGATTTTCGAAGGCTTTGAAAAGGTGTTTAATTTGTGCCTTTTAAAGTTTTCAAAGATTTACTAAACTTGCAAAGCTACATTTTGTAAACAGTGTAATTTAGTTGCTGTTGCTGAATGAAATACTTTGGTGAAGTAAATTTAATTTGATTACACGGATTATTTAAATATATGATATCATATATATATATATATATATATATATATATCAGAAAAAAGATCTGATATTAAAGAATTGGTCTTAAAATTACACAAACATTGCTAATATAATACAGATGCCAACAACATTTATAATAATAATATGTTATCAAATGTTGCGTTGATAATCCTTCATACTATTATCAGAGTGAAGAATTTTACAAAATATATACTACATACTAATTCTGATTCCAGGCAATGTTTGGTGAACATTACGACCAGTAAATAAACATACTGGTAGTTCATAACACAGTTCATTGGTATATTTAATTAAAATATTTTACACTTATAATTATCTATTTCTAAGCCTTACCATATTTATAAATTTATATGTACACTATGATTATGTTTTATCTGAAACTACTATTTTGTATGTAGCCACTAGCCTAACTATTCTGCATTAATAATCATTTTATGATATCTATACATAGGTATTTTTACTTTATATATATATATATATACATGCGCACGCACACACACGCACGCACACACGCACGCACGCACGCACACACACACACACACACACACACACACACACACACACACACACACACACATTAAAACTTGTTATTAAAAAAGGATAACTATAATAACCAATGTCCTCTGTGTGCCTGCAGTTGGTGAGCAGCTTCCAGATAGAGGCGATGGCGAGACAACAGGAGGGACAGCAGGCGAAGAACAAACTGTCCTCCGTGCGCAAGATGATCGCCAAACTACTCAAGTCTATCAATGAGGTGAGGCAACTGTTGTCATCTTTACCCCTACTTTATAACAAGGTTACACTCGCCACAACTTCTAAATGTAAAAACAAATTTTTAATTTATGAAACATTACAAAATATCAATGAATGCGGTTATACTTTTATCATTGTATTTAATTGTCAGCAGGGAAAGTATCACTTTTGAACCATACTTTCCAGTGTTGAGAGCATTTAAAACCCATCACTTGAGAGGTATTGGACAGTGTCTGTGTAATAATTTTTATTATAATATGTATGATAGTGGGTGTCTGGTGTACAGTTCCCGAGATTTGTAGATCATGGTTCAGTGATAAAAATTGGTGAAACCTGAGCCTAGGGCCAGACGTTTAGTTTTACTTACTTGTGCTTTTGCTTTGTTGAATTTTGTTTGAAAAGTAGTATTTTGTGGTAGGTGAAATCGGGTGTTTTGTTAAATTTGAATTAGCTGGTTCTGATTGGTCGGGTGTCAGTTTCCCTGGAGGTGATTGCTGGCATTGTCTGGCCGGGCTGTGGCCATCACTAAGTTCTGCGAGATCTTCTCCTGCTACTAAACATATCTTGACTGCGATTGTGACATCGCAATAGAAGGGGTTGCACCGGGCGTTTAAGCATTACCAAGGGGGTATTTAGGATCGCTGATTTCCCGGAGAAAGTCACAATGCACATAAGGTGGTAGCCCGTCATTAGGGCGCTTGTCAGATTATTAGGGGGTGTTAGGTAACTTGCCTGGAGGTAGGAAGGCATTGTCCAGTGTTGCCTCGGGTGGACCTTTACAGGACAGGAGATGGACAGTTGACACTTTTTGACAGCCAGCTGTGTGCAGGGAGATGCAGGGATAAGGGTTGACATGATTTCTCCCTGGGTAGTAACCCCAGGAAGATGGCAGGTGCTAAATGCTAAGTTCCTCCGACAAATTGAATTCCTCCCGAGACCCAGAATGTTGGTCAGGAGCAATTGTATACCTTAGACTGAGTTAGTTAAGTATCACTTTTTATCATTGTAAAAACAGGTTAGTGGATAAGTTGCAGGTTATCATTGTGGAAATTCACATTGATGTAAGGAAAGAATAGTTGTGTAAGATTATGTCATCAAAACAAATAGAAAATAAAATGTGCGTTATATCGTTGTATTGGTTAAGGAACATTCCCACAAAATAAAAACATAAAGATAATATAACAGATATTTTATCTGTGCAATAAAAAAAATTGCAACTTGCAATTGTGTATGGATTACAGTGTGTAACAAAAAGGGTCCACAGTGTGTATGTTAAAATAATTATTAGGTCATAATTGTATATCATTTGAATTATTATGTATTTTAAATCATATAATATCAGTTGTTATACACTTGAGTTACACACAATTATATTCTATTTGTCCAGTGTTGCCCTCAGTCATTCACACATACACAGTCATGTCCACATCCACACACCACACCTCTCCATCAAGTGGTCAGCACTGTCCGATCCGAGCCCGTACACCTCCACGTTCACAATGACCACATTAGCCGGACATTTCCGGCGACAAGATTAATTGCCTGAATCAGCGGCGACGCTTACATAAAAACAAATATTAATAGGAGGCAAACGTCAGCGCGCGATTGATGCGCGACACCATTTCTATGGGTCGGCACGGAAATATGATACAGCCGAGCACACTCACGCGACTACCGCGCCCGCACGTCTTGCAGCGACAACAATAGGTAACGACGCGTACCTGTTGTCAGTTGACAGAACATTAGGCCCCATGCCACATGACTTTAACTGTGGGAAAGCTGTCGTCGCCCGTGTGTAAACAAAGTGTCAGCTCGAAATCCGATCCGATGCATCTCCTGCTGAATTTGCTAGCCGTCAGCGCGAGCTATAATTTCTGCATGCTAATGGCTTTAAATTGCAGGTTTGGTTCGCCCGCGTTTGGAACGCGCAAGTGATCGAACGTTGGTGGCAATTAACTTCCCCTATCAGGGCATCAGTGTCCCATGTCCAACTCGCTCAGGTGTTTCGCCTGCGATGTCCGTATTGGGATGTACAGTTGAGAAATCTAGATTAAAGGAGGATGGATTTCAGAACACTGCATGACAAGTGTGTCATTTTAAAGATGAAATAAAGATCATCAATAACTCGCAGATTGCTTCTAAGCAGTTTGTTCGAGTATTAAGTTGCATGATTATTAGGATGTTAAACTGGGAAAGGAATTTTATTGTCGTTTATTAAAAGGTAGGTAGTTTATAATATGCTGTCAGAGTTATTAAAAGGTGCTTTATTGTAAAGTACTATAAAAGTAGCATTATAAAAATATGTTGGTAAACATTAAACAATTTGCCCAAGAAGAAAGGGTAGTTAAAATTGCAGTGCTGTTTGAAAGTTAAATCATAAATAAGGGTATACCTAGGTAAATCCCCAGTATATGGTTCAGTTCTGTCTAACCTACTTTGGCAAGTTACAGACTCTTTCTCACAAGAAACAAACTGTGTATTAGTGTAGTATCCTTCATGACGTTATCTGATTGGTGAAACTTTGTTATTTAATTTTATTGGAAACATCACACACCCTTTATTTTCACTTGTGCAACTTAACAGTCAATGCCAAATCTTTGAGTGATGTTAACACTCCTGCTTTAAAGCCTATTGCAGATGTTATGTACAGATTATATAACTGCTCTTAATGTATGTGCAGTTACTATATAGATGGCACAACTAAAGAGCACTACATTAATAACAGTTGGCAAAAGGAATGCTACCCGTAACATACCAGTGTGTAATCTGTGCATCGTTCTCAAAACGTAAATGAAAACTTATCAAGTTACATGATATTAGAAAATTGAATCCAAAATCGAAGAAACAACTGAAATTTTCAACGTAGATTTCAGCTGTGAAAACTGTTCCACTGACTTCACTGAGATTGGCGTTTATTGCGATTTGCCCTGCAACCCACCATGTGGTCTGTTCCTGTTAGAATCTGGTCGTACCAGACGGTAGCAAACTGCAGCCACAACCCCTGGGGTGACTTCAATGTTAGAACAGAGATTTCATGCGTAAAACTTAGCGATTGACGGCTGATGATTGCGAAGAACCTGTCCGGAAGATGACGTTCTGTGCTGCAAAGATTAGCTGGATGTTGCGTCGCACGCTGGGAGTGATTTATACCCGAGGTCTCGCCGGGACCGCGTGACACACTCATTAAAGCTGATCTGTTACGATAGCCGTAACAATCGGCTCATAATGGCACAATTAGACGCTGCATCGGTCGGCCGTAATGGCAGATTATGTGGGTGTTTCCTGTTCCATCGGGGTTAAGTAGTGTCGGCGAGACGGTGTTGTCTTCCCCTCGCAGGGGTTTGTGACGTGGCACCTTACTATACTCATCGTGATCAATTGTTGTCATGGAAATAGCTTCATAATGTTCTGCCTATAAGTTGACAATGAAAAAATACCATCTACCAATATGACAACCATGTTTCACTAGTCTCAAACCCAGTATCAGTCAGTTTACAGATAAGCATACATTTTGTTTAGATTGAAAGTAATCTTATCACAACTCTGGTATTAGTTTGTGTGATAAATAGTTAATAATTAAATACATAATTATATATTCAGTATTTTTTTCTCTGAAAACTTAACCTGAATACTACAGGTAAAAACACAGTACTGTATGCTAAGTTCATGTGTGATTGCAAGATGTAACATAACATGGAGTTGATCTATCCTGTTCCGTAGATGAGTCTGATCTTGTAGCAGAATGCTACATAAACTTTTAGCGCCGACTGGACACAAGTTGCTTTTTCTGGACACCCAGAGTGTATTCTTCATCGATGGACACAATGCGTTGCTCCCTGAAATGTGTCGAGCCACTGAGCCGATTGCTCGCGGTAATCCTCTGAGTGAAGAGGTTACATAAAACTTAGCACTAATCCGGGCAGGCTGAGAGGAGCAGCTGGGGACAGTGGACGTCTTGAGGTCCATACTGTCCGAGTGGCTGCGTCCGGCGCAGGATTGTAATGGACAAGGATCAGGGTAATACACACTGCAGATTACAACTAAGTCTCACTGGCCAGCTGCCACTGGGCGCTTCGGTTGTTACGCTGAAACACGATCTACGGTCTCGTGAGAGGGGCTTTGGTTGGCTCTGTGACGTACAAGGAAGGATGCGGTGCTGTTGTTTTTGGGGTCTTTCTTCGTGAAATTGGTTTTTGGCATGTCGCCTTGTTTAATCTCCAACTGCCGGTTTGTAGGAACTACAAGTTCAGATGCTAGATTTGTTTCTGAATTGCACCTTTGTTCCTTTGCAAACATTACAGTAGGCTGCTGTGTTGAATCTTGCGACTTTGTTTCTTTTTAGTAACATATTCAGAGTTTGAGATGTTGATACAAGGAATGTCAGTGAATATTGTCATTTAACTGAGAGGAGAGGGACAGGGATGGGGAGGGGAGAGGAAGGGAGAGGGCGAGTGGGATGGGGATGGAGAGGGTGAGAAAGTGGTGGAAAACTGGAAATATCTATGAATGGAAGAAGAAAATACAGAGATTTGTGGGGGGAAATGTAGGATGATAAAAGGTTGGGAAAGGGGTGTTTCCGTGGGAAGAAGGAGGAGGGTTGGTGTAGGTGGTGGCAGCAGGAAGCGGGCCTGACAGGGATACTTCCCGGCTACATCTGTCTTCACACGTCCTCCTGCCTGTTCCCTGCTCAGTCAGCCGTGTCGTCTTTGTGCCCGGTCAAGCTTGCCACAGACTATTGCGTGGTTGAGCGAACTCTTCACACCGGTCCAGCATGTGGGTGGCTAAGTGTGCCTGCTGATAACCACTGTCCACCCCCACTGGTCACCCCCACTGAGTGACCACACACTGGCTCTGCGAGATAGTGTCACCATTGTTTTTAGCCCATGCTATGACATCCATCATCACCAACATTGGAGAGAATGGACACAGCAATATGTTGCACCTACAAATAATGGGCTTTGGAAAGGCCAGTGGGAAGCCTTTAGTAATTAGCCCATACTTTTTCCAACTAATTACCTACCATATTTTTCAACGTTTGTAGAGCATCCTGGCAACAGTAGTCAGACACTGCATTCCAAAATATGTTTTCGCTAAGATAATACTTGGTTTTACCGAATGTGATGGAGACATTTGAACCCATGGGTCTCTATTTATAATAATATGTTTATTTGGTATAGAGCCACATCCATAATCGTTCGTGGCGCTTCACAACATATTACAATTTAAAAGACATAAAAAGATATATGTGTACAATAAGACAAATAAAATAAATGTAACAAAATATGTTTAGGTATATAAATAAATAAAATTAGTACGGCTTTAAATAGCGTAGCACTTTAAAAAATAAAAATACGTATTAGTCATAAAAATACATAATAATCAGTCTACTGTATAACTACATCGCATTGATACTGATAAATGACGGTATATGTATAATTTTTATTAGTAATAAATAGATAACTATTTCATGTGACACTGCTCTTCACATTTGCCTGTGTATATCCCTGCTGTTGCATCTGGTGCTGTATGTTGACAATAATTATACACAACTTTGTGGTGTGTTTAGTATGATTATATTTTTATTTTAGGAGTTTGACATCGACCCGAACTCGGACTCGGACCAAGTGGACGAACTGCTGGCATTGTGCGTGAAACAGGCCACGCAACAAGCACAGGACAGTGCGGAACAGAACGCCACCTAGTGGCATACGACTTGCCCAAGAGATGCATTCCATATGACGTTGCAACTCCAGCAGAGATTTACGGCTAAACAACGCCAGTGATGGACATCTTGCGTGTGTGTGTGTGCGTGCGTGCGTGCATGAGAATATGTGTTGTTATGGGTGCACTAGTTTTGTCTAGGCAACAAAATAGATTCATTGTACAGTCTCCTGTTATCATAGATGTGCGTGCGATAGTGTTCAGTCGACTCAAAACGTGTTCTTGGCCTTGTTGTGTTTTTAGGCAGATACGACAACAGAGTTTTGTGGCATTTTTTATTGTACAGCAAACGGTGTACCCAAAACTGATTGTCGGTTGTGTTGTTTAACGGTTAGGTAGCCTGCGAGAGAACTTAGTTACAGTGTCGCGCAAACATTGCACGCGCTCGATAGCCGTGCAACGTGTCATTTAGGAATGCCATTGGTCGATACGTTGTGTGAATGATGTTTCAAATTGTACAGTGTTTTGTTCCTTCGTTGCTGGACCCTGACTCATATGGACAAGGCCCATGTGGTCAGATAATATATATATTCTCGCAGTCTCGAGTCGAGCCATCGCCGGTGTGTGTAATGACATGTGGATGTGGGTGAAACGACAAATGTTGGTTTTTGTACTTTACATTTAGGTTCATCGGTTGCTATTCAGATATTACGTGTTGATGTTATGCTTTCGTGGGGTGTGAAATAATTTATCAATGGTGGCCCCAAATTGCCATTTCAGTCAAAGGAAGGTGTGTGATGCCAAAAGTCTTGTCATTTTAGCCAGCAACTACTGTGTATAGATATACATGCGATACATTTTCCATATTTCATCCCAGAATCCCATGGTCTGTTCGTTTCCCTCCAGTTTGCCCATTGTTTTCAGGTGTTTTCTCCATGTGAAGATTTGTAGGAGACGTCTTTGAGTCGACATGATGAAGGGTGTCTAAGTAAACAACAGGACCATGTACATACAATGTCTGTATGCATAGCACGGCATGCACAATCACACCCTCTTGAAGTACTTCATTTGTTATACAGACGGACACATTTATTTGACTACAATCTATTGTTCATAACTGCTCATTTGTGTTATAGTTATATTTATTTGCCCCACTCTCATCCATATATTTTCTCAAGAGGTCGTTTTCATTTCAGTAACTAATAGTTCTCTAGTTCCTGTTCAAATGTCGTTTTGTTGTTTATTATCTTTCCTGGACTTGGTCATTCTCTAGTTCTGTTCTCCTACACCTATTCTCCAATCTTTAAAGATAATCTACAATGATTTTCAGTAAGTAATTGGATAAGTGTTTTCCTATACATCGCTAGTTTGCTACTGCAAATTTATTGGTATTTATAACATTTTGGCTGGTTACATGTATATCCAAATTAAACATTATTATGATTAATGCTATCTTTCACTTCTTTTTTTCACACTAAAAAATACATGATTTAGTGATTATTTTTAAAGATGCACGTTTGACAATAAAAATTATATTAAGATAACTATACACAAGAATACATTTTCACTTTTATAACGTTTTGGTGATGATTTTTTTGACCGTTAGATACCATTTTATTTCTCCAATATTACTACAGCGACATTGTTGGTTTAAATGTATTTTGAGGTCAAACGTTATTATTAGAACTTGAGTTATGTAATTACACAAAAATGTCCATCTAGTTACGTGATACCAGAGAAAATTGTTGTAGACACTGTCTAATGCTAAAATGGTTCTATTATATGATTGCCTCCTGACTTCATTCACCTTGTCCTTGCCACAGTTCGGCCAGTGCTGTTTTGCCTTCAGTATCTTGTATCATGTACTTCTGATATGACAAGTTCAGCTAGTGTGAATGATTGACGAGATTACAGAATAGTATTGGATGACGGAACGACAATTTCTTCACTACTGAAGCATAATTAATGCATTAAGGGTAAGGGTAACCTTTAAATATGTCTTGTATATACTCGTTTGATTTGTTTGTGCATATGGTTCCCTGGCTGGTATATGTTAGTGCCTGAACTGTTTATAACATGATTACATTGATCATTTGCAACATGTGGCCCGGTGAGATCTTGTCTTGTGTGAATATGCTACTCCTTGGCTGAATAATCTCAAAGAATAGGCCACCGTGTCACTCAGAGAAGTTGTTGTTTCATAGCAAACGACGATGAATTGGAGCATAGCGTGTTTCTTTATCCCACCAACCTGTTGATAATATCCTATCTCGTTTGGCGTCTGCCCATGGCTTTACTAAAATTGTAACAATAACTGTTGTTATCACGGTCAAAAGTTCTACCACAATACGTTTGTAAGGTATATAATGTTTGCGTTTTCCCCAGCAATTTTATTTTGTGTGTGCAATAATGACTTTCATTTAGTATATTAGTGCATCACCATAAAATATTCGTTTGTTTTCTAAATTAAATTGGACAAGAATAGTTTTCCTTGAACCAAACTGCCACAGTGGGTCAGTATTCAACTGGGGAAGAGGCATGATAATAAATATGGATACTTGGAACGAAACATTTCCTTTGATTTTGTTCTGGTCGCCTTTAGAGTGTTATGTTGAAGAACCAAACTTTTGACAGTTCACCAGTGATAATTTTGGACAGAAGACGGCTTAAATGTTCTTAGCAAATGATCACATGAAAGGACCTAACTGATGCAGAGTTTTGATAGGTCACAAATGTCAAGACCTGACGTCATTAGATTGTCCACTTGCGTTGATAATGCACGCTGTGCACAGCAAGAATATGTCCTCATTCCAGTTTTGTTTTCAAATGAAGCATTTGTTTGACCAAATGATATGCGTTTGTGTCAATCGCTGCCAGTTGTTAAACTCTGCATCAACGTATGTGTGGACAATACGCTGCACAAACCGTCTTCCCCGTCGTGCAGGAATTGTGTGAATCGATGGCGTGTGTGACTGAGTAATTGTGTAAATATTACACGTGTCCATGCCATTGCCTTTTGTTGGTACAGTGTATTAAGAAAATACAGTCAGTTTGATGGCTTGTTTTGAGAAAATCAAGACTTAGGTAGATATGTATAGACGCAGAGTAGCACGCGCAGCCATGTTGTAAGATTGCTATACCAATTTGCTGAAATCCATGTAACACTGACCGTATGACGGTGTAGTGTGATAACGTTTATCGAGTAGTTTATAGAACCGAGCTGGCGGTGCTGTGACATGTTCGAAGTAGATATGGTGAAGTTGTTAATTTTTCTACACAGCCTTCCATACGCGGTAGCTGGTTTAAATCGCTGAAATGTTGGCGGAGTCGTCGTTGTTGAAGAACTCGTGCCGTGGTGGCTACAACCCACAGGACGTTGCCATTATTTGTCAAATATGTCCGTGTCAATAATGACTGAGCTGGAACCAATCGTTTTTTTGTTTTGTTTCGTGGGAATCTCCTTCCTGTGATTCTCTAACTTGCCTGTTCTGTATGTGTTTAGGATGACGCTGTTGTTACTGCAAAACCCACAGAATGTGCGATGCTGGCATGATACGATAATCTTCCAACTAGATGTGTTTTATGGAACGTTCCGCTGGAATATACGCCAGAACCTGGACGGGTTTGAGTAGATACGCGCTTTTGTATCTAGACTGTTCGCTATAGTGTAAATACTATTTAAATGTGTTCCACGTGTCGAACTTGCAATTGTTACATTATACAGAATTGTGTTGGTTGTCGAGTCTTATGATAATATAGTCATTGTAATGTCTACTTTATTAAACAAAGTCAAATGTGTTCACTTGTATGTTGTGTTCGCGTTCGTATTCAAAGACAAATGTGTTCACGAGTACGTTGCGTGTTTTCTTATTCTGGGGTTCCTGTCACACCAAGTGTAAGTGATACTTCAGGCCGAAATCATCTGAGAAGTTAATGTAGATTGGTTTTTATTGAATAATCTATAGGAAGTTGGTGTTATCATGTTTTAACAAATGCAAACGTCGTCGATTCCGTATATATGTAAAGGGGCGAAGAAAGGGTCTACCATCGACAAATCTCAAGCTCACAAACCATACCACAACGGAAAAACACCAACTGTGAGGTACTGAAACTAGTAGACACGAGGAAATTAAGCAATAATCAACACGAGGACAATCACGAACCGTCACAAGTATCGGATGACTGCATGTATGGTATACGGGCGAACGTAATGGACAATTTTTGCATATGCTAAAACGAAATTAATCTTGTATATTGATACCCAGGTTTGTTGTCTTCAGTTTGTATGTTGGTTTCAGGATGTTACAGACCAACCGTGTAAATCCGACGAAGTTCCGTGGTTGTTCTTTCTGGGCTGTCACCATTTCGAATGTACCTGTCTTCGGTTGTGTCTTATAAGATAGTCGTTGTGGTAGTGGGCATATTAGTAAAGATAATTATCGGCAACTATTTCTGATAATACACCGATACTAATGTGTAATATATCAGCAACACACAACTAACGCCACCATTCATCGGCTACAGCGATGTCATTCACAGGCGAACCATCACCCTTGCAATATGTGGTTCGGTCCTTACGGAAGTATAAAAAGGACATGCTGAAACGCGTTATGGTGTACACCACTGTGCCAATGGGAAGACATGGAAAGGAACAACAATTGCTAGGACATTCATATTGTTAATTGGTTAAGTATCAATATTTTTTTATATCTGAGTGTCCCTCGCGCTAGTGGGTTTTTAGCCTAAATGAGTGTCTCCTGGCGTAGACTAACTGTTTGTTCAATTTATATTATTATAATGTTTGTTTAGTGTCGAATAAATTGTTCCAATTCCACGGAATCTACGCGAGGTCGATCCAACAATGTGCTTACTACGCATGCGCGTGCTTGTCCAGGCGGCGACACTTCGTTTTCCACCCGACACTCGAGTTTTACATTTCGTTCAATCAACATGACATTTCCGCGAAAAATAAAAAACTTGTTGAAATGTACCTATTCCTGACAACGTTCCATGCTGTTTGCGCATCAAAATAAACAGTGTGACCTTTCGCAGTTGTAAGACAAAATTAAACGCACCATACTGCGCAAGTTACATACCATACGCCATGGCGTTGTGATTCTTCTGCATTATACACC
>OZ024865.1:8809224-8824224 GCA_964017155.1 Oasisia sp. SBJ-2009 | reverse complement strand
GAAGTTGTAAAAAGAAGAAACGTACCCATAGTTCGACCAGACAAACAAATCCATGAAATGTGGACTTTAGTGCAGCAATGAATTCCACCATTTTACTCCATTAATTAACAGTCTTTAACATGAAATTTGTTCGAACACATTGTTTGACACCCTGATATTGAAGTCTGGAAAAGTGTGAAGAAGATTGTTTTGTAAACAAACACAGATACTAGTACATTGTTACAGGATGGTGTTCGACGTAACATGTCAGCAGCAGGCGTAAGTATGGCGTAAGATATGCTTTTTGTGATAAGAACTGGCACATTTAGTAACAGCACGCATTAACCACATAATTGTACAAGGCACGCACAGCTTTGGGTCCCGAGAAGAGGAGACAATATGGCGTAGATCGTAGTAAAAAAAGACGTCGTATTGACAATGACATCTCAGAATACATACACTAGACTCGAACTGGCGTGTGAATATCGCTATGAATCGCGACTGATACTTTGATATAAATAAATTATTGTTCTTTCGAAATTTCATCACAGACTAAAAAGCCTTGAAATGTGATGTTGGTAAGGTAATGCAACATGAAAAGACAATATGACGAGTAGTATACATGTGCATGGTTTAACACAGGAACATTACTTTATACATTCGTAGTCTAAGCTATATTAAATTTGAAATCACGCAAAAAGAGACGAGTCAAACCGTTTAAAATGTGTATACTCCAATGAGATGCAGATCAAGTTTGACTTATAAAATGCCGTACCATAGTTTTAAAACTAGCTACAGAAATATAGTGCGTGTGATGGCAACTCTATATTATGTCGTCTGCATATTTTTTCGATCCATGCTAACATTTAGTGGTAGAACAAGTTGTATATAAGACAAAAAAAAATGGTTTCGTGCCACCCTAAATACGCCAAGTTACTGGGCTATAAAGGTGTACCGGTTCGCCGGAATTGGCACAAATTGGCGGCAGCGGTCGCGGAAACAGAGGCGGTGTGAGTACCGCTATAAATCCCCGTCTGTCGGACCCGGCCATTGTCCGATTGTCGGCCGGGCGGTTTGTTTGAACGGCATCCACAAAGCGTCGCTACTTTGAAGTGAGTCGCCTCCGCTGTGATGCCGACTGTGGCATTGTCCTGTCGTCGTCTCCCAACGACTGCGCCTGCCCATCGCGCTCAGCCGGACCGCTAGCCTGCATGACGTATGGGCGGTCAGACGTGTAGACAGCGGACAGTGATCGCGACTAATTTCCCATTGGAAACGTCGCGAATGTGTTGACACGCTGACAGCGAGCGCCCACGCGAACGTCGTCAGTGGCCCATGGCGAGGTACAGCTACGCGGTCACCTGCCGGCCGAACGGCATTCTGGGTAGTACGTTTATGCGTGTGTACCTCGGATTTAATATACGTCGTTTGGTACTGGAGAATAATCGCTTCGTCTTATAATTTCAAAGCGATGCTTTCCCCCGAATAAATGAAGGAATTGTGAATACCGCAAAGCGGAATACGTGTGTTTTTTAGGGAAATAACAACATTTAGTGTATATTTATGTCTTTCAATAAGCGTTGAGCCCGGCTTTCCGATGATTTAAGTACGATATGCGTCATCATCATCTTCGTCGTCGTAGTCGTCGTAACCATAATTATCATCATAATCATCAACACCATCAAGTTATTGTTATTGCTTCATTTAAATGTAAAACATACCTACTGAAATTTCGATGTGTTATGTACACTTAATTAAAATATATTGTTTTGTTATATATTCAATTAAAGCAGATTTCAATAGTCATCAGTTATTATAATAGGAAGGACATAAGATAATATAATTAATCACACTTTTTTACCTTGAATAGTCGATTTATAATTATAAATCATCTTACTTACGCCCTTTGCTAGTTGTATCCTCTAGGAAATTACATTTATTCTAAGATAATAACTTCCCAATATGAACTCCATCTCAACTGGGCTCCGGGTCGTGAAAACAAAACGGTCTCGTGCACCCCGGATGTGACGCAGCGAGACTTCACGTCAATTGGAATTTCCCTTCTGATGGGCAAAGCACAGGCGCCTGGCAATTGCTAAATACAAAGTGACAATAGGTTAAAAGAAAGCGACATTTACGGAGTGGACGTTGTGTCCGTGGGAAAATACCGTAGTGTCACGACAACTATTTGAATGTCACAGTCCTCAGAAACACATTAATTAAACATCGGCTTTGCTTTGCCGTAGCCCAACAGTCTGGTTCAGTCGTCACGTGGCATCGGATAGTCCGCCATACGTGTGTCCAACATACGTTCAACGAGATCTGACCAGATAGCCACCCAGCGCGATATGCTCCAGATGTGAAGTGGACAAGAGACCACTAGCTTATCTATGGTCTGACCACCCATCAATTACGTGTAGCCAAACCCTTATCAGACGTCTGTCGATTTTATTTCTAAACAAATTCACACGGCAAAAATCAGCGTTGTCGTTCTTGTCTGTAATCTTTCTTGCTGATCTGTGTCTTTCTTAGAACCTGTTTGTGTGTCGTGTGTATCCAATATTCAAATGAAGCTGAATTGTCATCGAAGTGTAATTGGCTCATTGTCACTGCAAACCCGCCATCCCATTTTGCCGCAAATCGACGTAGCCCTGACACTATTATGTCAACTATAAGTGTTACTCCGATGGTTGTCTTTTATCCTGTGATGGAATAGTTTATAATTGATATTTCGCAACTGGATTTGGAGATCAAGTTGAAATAAACGATGTACTGTTTTTAAAGATTATATTTGTTCGATTATGAGACAAGCAGAACTACGTCAGCCAGAAGCCAGTCAATCTCTGGGACGTCAGAAAATAGACTAGATTTAGTGATTCTCCGGAAGACGGAACAAGAATAGAACATAAATATTAATGAGCAGCTGACTGCCTGAATGTCCAGTAGTAGGGGACACATGGTGACAAACGTACACTAAGAGCTGTACAATAGTGTAAACCATTCATGACATTTGTATGTAGTTACATGTATGATATACGTTTCTCGTTTATTTGCACACATACGCACACGCGCACGCGCACGCGCACGCGCACGCGCACACACTCTCTCACACACACACACACACACACACACTCTCTCACACACACACACACACACACACACACACACACACACACACACACACACACACACACACACACACACGCACGCACTTTAAATAAGTATGTTGAAGACGTAGCCCCCTACTGCGTGCCAGAGTACATTTAATAAGTTAGAAATAAATATCCGCAGCGTTCAATCTGCGTTCATGAAATGTTCAGATTGTTAGGCCGTAGAGGACACTTATTACAGACACACGGGTCCTTGCTCAAAAACCCATTAGGTGTTCTATGTTCATGGTTCCAACGCACCAATCCACAACTGGAATGAGGCTCACGTCGAGTGACAGCCTAGCCAGAGATAAGGCGCAACGGAAACAATAATAATGAATATAAGTTTCCTCTTGCTATATCACTTTTACTGTGTTGCGTTAGTCCCCGTCTAAATGCCACGGAAGGTTTATGGAACCTGATACCTGACAGGATGGAAGAGGCGAGGCAAAACGAGGTGGGAGAATACGAAACAGCTTACAATAAATGCTACATATCACACGTAGACCCTACATATGTTTATACAAATAGGCATATTCGTATAAATCAGACACTCTATAAATTTATTCGGAAACAGCTTTTCCCAACCACAATAACAGAATGTAATTCCCTACCTCCAACCATTGTATCAGGCAAATCACCGAACTCATTCCAAAATAATTTAATTCAAAATGTTTGTAATTAAATCAAAAGAGCAACAATTCGCACTAGCGTGATGTGTCCATGGGACATTTTGCCGGTCACATGTAACAGTTACAGATACGTAGGGGCTGTCTTGTCTTCTCCCAGTAGCACAAAGTAAAAAGTACTGATAAAAAAACTTCAAACAACATATACGCAACCATTCTTTTCTAGGCGTAATCATGCTGATATACATCTATTTTATTAGCTAAAGTCCCTGGACGTACTACTATACATTATTACAAGCGATGCACTTCAAAGTGACACCTTCATGCGCGCGCTTGAGAAAAGGCCTTTCCCTTCCCGACTTCGTGATACCATAGCGTGGGAAGACTCGGTACGCTAAAAACAATAGGAAGACACGGACGTACATTTCTATGAACCCTAACTAGCCGGAAATCGTCGCATCTTTTCCCGATAGAATTGCCGCCGTCACGTGACTCCCCAATCTATTTCAGCTGCGAAGAATCGCGGCTGTTTGTCGTTCGAATAAAGGCGTTTTGTTTGCGTTTCCTGTAATCACCATACCAAAGTGCCGCCCTGCGTTTAGGCAGCTTACAACTGGTTACGAGCGCGACAATCGAGGGCATTCAGTTTGATGGCGCGGATGGTTTATTAACTTAATTACCGAACAATGGCCGCTCCCGCGCCTCGCTCTGAAGTCAACAAGTGGTGGCGGTCGAAATGACTTGCTTGTGAGCGCGCACTTTGAGTTAGTGCACGGAACGCGCTGTGGGACGCGATTAGGGAAATAATTGGAAGAAATACTCTGAGAACTTCGCTCCGTTATAAGATCACAGATTTGCCGAATAATGCAGACCGAAACAGGCTCAAACTACTGTGTGAATGGCCGCTGATTTTTAATAGCGGCACTGATTTTGTGTTAATTGTAGTTTTTATTCTTCAAAAACAGGCTTTAAGGCCCTATACTATGACATGCACAAAGTATAAAACTGGTATATATTTACCACCGATCAGCAGCTTCATGTAAAGGGCAAAAGGCTACAAAGATTGCTAATTTGTCTCATTAAGTAGAAATATTCACTGTTTAACAATAATTTTGGGAAAATCGAATTGCCCGCACGCACGCGCACGCACGCACGCACGCACGCACGCACGCACGCACGCACGCACGCACGCACGCACCCACGCTCGCACGCACGCACGCACACATACGCACGCACACACATACACACACCAACGCCCATCCACATGCACACACGAAGACACACGCAGACACACGCAGACACACACACACACACGCGCACACACACACACGCACACACACGCGCACACACACACGCACGCACACACACACGCAGACACACACACACACACACACACCCACACACCCACCCACCCACCCACCCACCCACCCACTCACGCACGCACGCACGCACGCACGCACGCACGCACTCACACTCACACACACACACACACACACACACACACACACATCCTATTTTCCTTCGTGTGTCATGTTAGTTTCGACAGGTTAATATGTGATGTCAATTAATCTGCCCGCATTGTAAATAATTGCTTATTTATTACCGTTCAATGTTTAGGATTCCTACGGTGAAGTACACAAGAATGATGGATATATTGTCACCAGTTTTAATTTATGTGCGCGATAACGCATTTAAATACCATTTCGACAACGTATTGTGTGAATTTAAGATTTTACAACGACATCCTGTAGACCTGTATAGATCAAAAGTTTTCATTTGTCGTATCTAAATTGAGATGTTTATTTTACCTGTAGACGATGTCATTCATCACGAGTACTGACGAAGTCGACGCGTAATATCTAACAAAAATCTTTACTTTGCTAAATGATAACAATAATAAATATATAAATAAATCAAGTTTCTAAAAAGACTAACAAATAACCTAAACTTATCAGCAATAAATCAATAGGTAAAATAAAATAATAAATGAATAATAAAATAGATCACTAAGTTAATAATAAAGTATACTATATTAAAATAATTCACGTTTGCTTTTCCTATTATAGGTTGGCTTTCAGTACGAGTCTACGTTGAATTGACCACGTCTAAATGTGAAATTAGACATCCAACGAGAAAACAGCCAAGCGATGTAACGAACTATGTAAGAAACCATCAAACTATTCAGGTTTTAATAGGTTGAACATTGTAAATGCATAAAATAAATTATTCGTGGATTTGTGGTAAACAATCAATAAAATTAAAGCTTCGTTTGTGGGCAAAATGGCATCATCGCGATCAATGTGCTGGATGGTAAGTAACACGTATTTAGGCTAGCTTGCGGAAAATAGGACATATATAATGATGTTTTATTTTAATGTAAGCCTATACAGGTGTCTGCGCTCGTCGGACCGGCAAATGCACTGTGGCTATTATAATCTGCTCGCAACATCTAGACAACAGGTGAACAGCCGGTGTAGTCGACACCGCTGTAGCAGGTTCAAATATCCTTACGCTTCAACTTCTTATTTTGAAATATTATCCGCTAGTTTTTATGGACACCCATTTGTCAATCGGGGTCAGCAGGTTCGTCTAACCACACGACTGGCCGCCAGTGGTCACTGGTGTATGATGATGATGAATAATAAGAAGTTGATGGTGATGGTTTATTGTAGAAACTATACAAGCATTCAATAGTACATAGTAAACGTCTGCTCGTGTTGTCAAAGTTACTATAATGAGGGCGATACGCCACACATGACAAATGTTCCCTCCAATACATGTAATACATATGTCGTTATTTTTTCATGTTGCAAGATGACGAAAAAGACAGTGTAGTTAAAAAATAGAAAAGTAGAGTAATAGCGAACATCACAGCAATACCATTCTCGTGAATGCAGGCATTATGATTACAATGATGAATATTAATTATATAAGGCACTAATATTGTTTAATGACAAAACCTTCAGTTGACATTTTAATCTTACGAATGCATAATTATAATCCATTGTTTGTAGTATATAATTCCACAGCTTTACACCACGGTGTCTGTTGATTTTGTGTAACACGTTAGTTTTTTGATTGACCTGTCGTGTATTTATGGATTTCATTATTTATATTAAACATGCTTGTTATTACGGCTGGACAAATTTTTCAGACAATCATGGCACACAATTACAGTTTGTGAATTAACCTAGTACATTTCACCTGGCTTGTAAATTACATCATTATATATTATATATATATACAGTTGGCAAACGTTACACGTACATTCAAGTAAAAACGATGCTGGGATGCCCATGAAATTACGTTCATGTTACTAATATCGATGATCACACTTCCCATCAGCATCCAATTCAAAACTGTAAGTGTTCAATGGAAATTAATGTTATATCATTTACGGTATCTAAAGTCAATACTAACCCCATAGTTTTTCAAGCAGCAAACATGAACCTCCAATTCACGACACCCAGTTACCTTAATTGCCTGTAAAACAAACCAACAAACAAACAAACAAACAAACAAACAAACAAGCTATAACAAACAAACAAACATACTACCTAGCGCAAAACCTCCTGCGTTAGCCCAAGTTTGGGCTGTTTGGAGTAAACTACCTGAGACCTGAGACTGATGTGGTGTGTTTTGTACAGCCAAAGCGGTTGGTCAAGACAAGTGGTCGCTCGCGGCAGGTTGCTGGTCTAACCAGAATATTTACCTGGGTTATGGGTCATTACTGCAGTTTAATATAATTGTATAGAGTAATTGTTGGGTTACTCTTTTGTTGTTTGTTTCGGCGTGAGTCTGTGGTTAATCCAGTAGTTGGACGTGTTTGGCAGGTGGTCGTTTACAACAGGTACACTAATGTCAAAACAATCCGAGCGTAAAATTGTGTCCGCGTCCAAGATTTTCACAAGCTCACGATATATTGGTCATAAATTATTTACTAACAAAATACAATTCACACACAAATTAGCGGTTGGCCTTGTTTGTGATCGATACAATTCACCGTACGTGTTAATCTATCGGCTACATTTTCTCCAAACATTCGCGTGCACCAAACATCTATGTTAAGCTATATGTATACCATTGGTCTAGAGTATATTTAGATGCGTGTTTCGTTTCAAACGCGGGATCTAACAACGCTGTACATATATCACACGCGCTAGCCAAACTTGTGTTCGTATGTTATATTATTGGCATCTCGTGGAATATCAACAATCCAACGGTGTAGCGTTTACATTTTTCCAGGCGTTAAATAATATCCGGATGACATTTCTGCGGTGGTATTTCCATCTAATATTTATTATTTATCTTCTAATTAATATGCCACCATTTCCAATGAATTTAAATATTAATTATTATTACGCTACTGTTACCGACCGAATCGTTACGTGAGATTAATTATTAAATGGTAATCTATTCCAGACCGGTTGACGAAATTGTATTGCTTTAATTGTATATGTCAGCTTCTACGTGGTTGTATGGATCTATACCTGTTTAGGCAACCAGCAGAAACATAAACAACATTTGGACCAAACGACATCATTTGTTGATGAACCTATAGTGCGAAAAAGCTATTAACTATTCCTCCCACTTCTTAAACGGAAATATAATTAATGTTTTATTTTATCCGATGTAAACCAAACACACATATAATTAAATACGTATGAACTGAATGTTAGACAAGCAAATTTTAGTGGCTACCCATAGCTTCTAGTACCCTTTTCTACTCACACAATCGACAAGAGAACATCCGTCATATATCATTGTTGAACGATATCGATAAAGAAAATAGATTTTTATAAGGCGTACATAGGTTGAAGACATTACAACAGTGGTATTTAACTATGCTATTGTAGTGTTATAATAACGCCCCCGTTTGTAAGCGCATACATAGTTCTGTGTTGGGTAATGTTTACACTGGTTGTGTTGATCGTCTGTCGTCACAATACGTTCCTGTGTACCGTCCCACTGTTGATCGCTATCAGCTTTCTAAAACACACGTTGATCGCGTATCGTCTTGCAATGACCTACATACTGCAGCCGGGGTTTTGGGGTCAGAGCAATGCTAGATTTCTTGGTTTCACCCATACGAATGCAGTACCGTAAGGATTGTGTTACTTGAAATTAGGACATTAATTTATACGAAATGTGTAGGCCTACAACAGATCACGTGTACTAGTAGATTCAGTACTTTGATGTAGCTGCAGTATAATGACGTATAGAGTGTGGTTAGCGTAGTGATGTTTACCCATTTCTTGTTGACGTGACCATGCAGATGCCGAAAACGTGGTTAAATTATTTGATAAATATTGACGGGCAGTGCACATGCTTGCATTTAAACAGAGCCAGGGGTATGTGATTTTGATATAATTTTATCAGCACGTCAATGACACGATTGCGGTTCAGTTTCCTTATAATCCGACAAAACGTTAACATGGCCGCTAGTGGGAAAGTCGGCAGGGCTCTGTGTCTTTTTATTCGCGGTACAGGGCGTTGATGACAAAGGAATAGTGTCTAATTGCGGATATTTACCTAACATATGGGCTATGGAGTTCGACAAAGAGTAACCATAAACTATTCGATAGTTTAAACACCACAGTACCGGAGAACGCGTTGAGCTATTGCAATTGTAGCGTAACTGCTCGCGAACATTAGTAAATCCGCACAAAAGATCCTTTGACCAACTTCTAAGTAATAAGTGACTAATTCGATATAAATCTTCCGACATACCGCACAGTTACGGTACGACAACGCCCGTTAATTTCCCCAGTGTCCGGTAGTTTCCGCTAGTCGATCACTTGTCCACCTGTTCGGTTGACGTTACTTGATGGACGACGACGGCCGGACATAGGTCCATCTTCCACGTGACCGTGACCCGGTCAACGGCGGCAGTTCTCACGTCACCAGCAGTTTTTGTAGATGTATCTTTGAACTTGTTTATACCTATCCTTGGTTGGAGCAAACTCGAGGGTAGCACCAACATTAGTCCCCTGTATAACCTTACGATATTCCTTTTCACTTACCATAAACGATTGCTGTCAAAGCATCAGTAGACATTAGCAGTGGCGTACTTTTTAGTAAGGTTTTCTAGAAGAAAAAACACTAGAATAAATAACAACCTTTTTGTTTTCTTCAAAGTCGTTATATCTAGAGGCGAGCGGACTTCGGAACCTGGGTCGAATAGGACCACACCACACTCCCCCAATATATATATATCCAATATATATATATATATATATATATATATATATATATATATATATATTAATATATATATATTAATATATATATATATATATATATATATATATATATATATTAATATATATATATATTAATATATATATATATATATATATATATATATATATATATATATATATATTATATATATATATATATATATATATATATATATATATATATATATATATTAATATATATGAATGTAACCATGGCCACCAGCAGCCAGGACATGTGTTACAGTTGCACTGATGAAATAAAATAAAATAAAAATATTTATTTATATACTTTTGGAGTGCTGATAGTGTAATAAGTAACTCCTACAAATGACACTGTACACCTGACATAGCTGTTTACATTTTTTATTAATTAATGCATCATTGTTTTTATTTGTACATTTGCATGTTACCCTTTTAAGATGTAGATGTGTTTTATTTAGTGTCTTGTAATTCCTCTTTACCTGATTGATACACACACTGCCTGTGTTGTACATTTTGTATTGTTTGTGTTTTAATTAGTGCCTACATTTGAATGTGATGTTAACCATATATCTGACTTACTTAACCCACCTCCGGTGGGTACATATGAGACGCGTACACGAACACCTCAATTCCTTATCGCAAATATAGACTCTCATTGCCTCTAGTCGGGTCATCAGACGTCTCTTATTTATCCATCGCTTCTGTCCATCATTCTCAGTTCACGGTGTCCAAACCAGCACTGTTTTCGCTCACAGCACATATTAGTGTTCGTTACACTGGCTAACAAGTTCAATCTTCTCATTTTCATGATGATGGATTATTTAATTGAACCATATCTTGTATGTGTAAACTATGAAAATTGTTGGCCTGTGACAGCCACCAACCAGAGTGGATGTCAGGAACAGAGAGGACATTGCTCTGGTAGAGTGTGACGTCAGTCATCCCAGAATGGATCACTTAGATTTGCAAACACAAACCCCTGGGATAATAATAATAATTCCGTTTCTTAGTATAGCATTTTAAAATAATTTAACGCCAATCAAAGCGCTTCACATTAAGATGATGTGTTGACTAAAT
Organism: Oasisia sp. SBJ-2009; assembly: GCA_964017155.1. Lineage (NCBI taxonomy): Eukaryota > Metazoa > Annelida > Polychaeta > Sabellida > Siboglinidae > Oasisia > Oasisia sp. SBJ-2009. The sequence continues at coordinate 8,813,166 of OZ024865.1, read as the reverse complement.
CTAAAAGTATTAATTAAATAAATAAGCTGAGATAAAATAAATAAATAAGCTAAAATAAATAAATAAAATAAATAAACAGAAATACATTAGGGTGTAAAATTAAGTGTGTTGTGGTGTTCTGGTGTTCTGATACGTATAATCAGAACGAGACATTCCGCGCATCTGCGTGAAAACTGACATAACTGCCATTGTACGAGAACTCTTTTATATAGTCAAGCTGAGAGTCTGTTATTTTACTTATCCTCGGACATTATATTTAAAATAATTCGTCGACGAGATTGTATTTACAAGATATCCGTCTATATCCAATTTCATCGACGAATTATTTTAAATATAATGCTCGAAGATAAATATAATAATAGCCAATGCGCGTGACTATATCAACGAGTTCTCGTAAAGGAAATATGTTAACCTCGTGTGTTACCTCAGCATTCACGTATGACTTAGAGACGATGGCACTAACAGAGAAACAACACGCGAAGGGGTAGGTTTGCGAAACAAACTGGATAAGAAGAATCATGGGAGTGAAGAGAGTGGATACGAGAAGAATGGAGGACTTGAGAGATGAGGTAGGAGTGAAGGAAAGTTTTAAGAAAGAAAATGGCGAGGAGTAAGTTGAAATGGGTCGGTCACGTGGAAAGAATGGGATATGAAAAACTGGCACAGAGATTAGATGTCCACAAAGTGGAGGGGAAACGGCGGCGAGGAAGGCCGAAAATGTGATGGGAAGACTGCGTTAAGAGAGATCTGCAAAGAGTGGGTGGAGAATGGAGAACAACAGGAAAAGTTAGACGTTGGAGACTGTTGATAGAGAACGTAGTGAGAGAAAAGTGTTGAAACAAAAGAAGAAGAAAAGGACGACGGTAACCATGACAACCTCACCCCCGACGACAGAGATGACAAGAAGAGAACAACATTCGTCAACGTAGCCGTTCATGGAACCAGGAATTAACCTTTACATAAAAATGTATATCTTTCATCGAATTAACTTGTGTTTCATTGATACAAAAAGTAATATATGTTTTTGTTGTATTTTAAATTGTATTATTTTGATTTTTGCATCTAGCGGGACACAGTTTGAATCCATTACGCATCGAAAGACCCTCTGAATAAATTCAATAAATGGATCCGTGTGTGCGATGTAATCATGACAATTTATCGCACGGACATCGTCTTCGGGCACAGACCTAAGCGTCGTGAACAAGAACGACAAGATGCCGTGTCTTGGATCTGCCAGATCCCATTGTTCGACGCATGTTCTACCGCCCCAGATCTGATACCGAAATATATCTATTATTAGAATGATTTCTAACTGGAGAACATCGGTTTAACATCTTTATCAAGTAAAACGGTGTCGTGTGATCCCACGGTCTCAATTCGCGTATCGAAACAAATGGCAGAGTAGGGTTATTTGAGGTCTTGCACGATTGTATTACACCCGATGCAAGTACGTCCGCACCAAATCGCTAGGTTCCGTTATAATATACATTTTTATCCTGGTTCGACTTAATAAAACTTCATAACTATCCATATAGTTCTACTTACAACATCGATACTACCATTCGGAGCAAGAACCTTTATGTTTACCTTCGCAACCTGTTGCGCTGTGTCGTCAAATTCCGGGTTAATCCACGTACATTTCCGTTACACTACATAGTCGAAGTGGGCGGAAATGGCGCTACGCGACAGAACGTTACGTCACTTCCGTTACTCCAGACTCAGATTCCGCCGTACGGCGCCAGAACCCCCGTCAATGCTTAAGAAGATTTCTTGAGAAAAAACATCGGCTGTGACCCCGTCCAGATTTTTGATCACGAATATATTGTCCAGAACAGACGACATCGATTAAAAAACCTAAAGCCGATATCCCCATTAAACAGATTAATTCATTTCTACGGAACTATTCGTCTTTCGTGAACATAATCCGAGAAAGCCGGTTTGGTTTGCAGCAATTTCTAGTAAATCAGCCCTGTGACCAAAGTTGACATATCCTAGCGGAACAACAATATTTGGCGAAAATTTCTTATTTCCACAGAGTCGTTATTAGCCATTTATTATTAATAATTTATCAAAACTTCTTAGATAAACTGTCATTATTATTACAGTTAGCTTATTAATGGATTTTGCGATTTGCTATGGAAGTAACATAACTAATGTTAACACAACCAGTGTTTGTGTGAAACTAACTATTTTGCTGACCAGTGGGGATATTGGATTCAGGGGCTTCAAAAAGTTAATAAATACCCAGCATATCGCATGTATCTCTGTATCGCGCTCATACACTCATGGGGACGCTTACATACATCAGCTGACGGAAGCGGAGGAGGGGAGACGAGACCCAGCGTAACTCCAAACCTACGGGTCTATGATATGACATAATTCTCTCCAACAAAGTATGGTGACAGTACTATTAGTCAAGGAACATGTAATCAAAACATACAGTAATCTCACATTTTAATATCATCGGCTTATGCAAAACATTACATTACATCGTTCTATATAAAACACAAAAATAAACATGAATTCAACAATTTAAATACATAGCAACAAAACCAGAATCAAGCGCCGGTTCTCCTCTCGAAACGGACATCCTGAGCACCTCGTGCAAGTCTCAATAGTTAGTCGTCAATTTCTCCGATGTTTCCGAGTACTTCACCAGTGTTTTTGACTTTCCGTTCGTGGTGAAATCACGCTTGAGACACGGCGCGACATTTTACGATAGTACACCCTACTACGCTCAAAAATAAGCAACTATCGTATTTATAAACTCACTAAGCCGGGCACCATTGAACTATAGGAATGAAAAGCTTTGTACAAAGATAAAGTGCGTGATAAAGTGTCTTGTCTTTTGACAATATCACATGGTATTGGCGTTGCTGGAGAGGCCAATCCGCAAATCCAGGTTATGGATTCGTTCTGTGATCGGAATTGTGACAAGCCAGGCACAAAGTACTGTTTAGACAGTTTGACGCTTAATGTTCCAATATAATAAGGAATCCGATATCATAGCACCGGTCTGGATAACTTCCGTTTTTTCCCGCTTTCCGCTCCTGCGCGTGGCCGCGTAGCGAGCGTAGCGTCTTTCGAACACGTGACGCGTTCGGCTGCGTGACGTCAGGCGGCCGCCGGAAGTTGCGCGCGATCAGGATCGGCGCTCGGCGGCGACGCTATGGCAGTGATTGATTTCCGTCGACGGGCGCGCATGCGCATGCGCAACAAGCGATCATACCATCGAGTTTGAGAACGGCGACGCCGACGGGAAGTTCATGACGGGCATGCTGGGAAGGTGCGCCGGATATCCGGCCGGGTTCGCCTGCATATACGTGCACGATGGCAGACTCGTGTGCACTGGCGTTAGCCCGTACCCGTTGACTCCACCGCCCCCTGCCGACGACGCTGCCATCGCGCATGCGCTGCTCTGTGCCGCCAACTGACAGGAGGACATTTGTTGCGACAGGTTGATTCCCGCCGCGCCGCCCTGCAGCAGACCGGAAGCCGAAGACACCGGCTGAAGCAGACCCCCGTTGGCAGCCATGTGCATGGCGGCCATTCCACCCGTTGACGAGTGGTGCGGGTAGTACACCTGATCGCCACAAGGCGGCGCGTTGCCCGTCAAATATGGCGACGCGCTCTGCCCCATGTACTGGCACTGCGACGCGAGCTGCAGCGACGCCGAGCGGATGCCGCCGTAACTACGCTGTTTGATGTCGCTGGCGCTGTGGCTGCTGCTGCCGCTGCTGCTACTGTTCGACATCATCTGACTGCCCCCTAGCGGCGTCCGCGGTTTCGTGCCGCCCGCGTGACACGTCGGCGACATGTCATCGGAGTCGGACAGCGCGGTCGATTTCGTGACGCCCTGGTCACGCTCCTTGGCGTGTTTGCTCAGCTGTGACGTGCTCGTGACGGCGTCGGACGACTGGTGACGACTGCGATGTAGAGCGT
>OZ024865.1:8786724-8796724 GCA_964017155.1 Oasisia sp. SBJ-2009 | reverse complement strand
ACCGGGGCCCGATAATAGGGCTCTGACGTCACTATTCGACTTAAACTCGTGTTCGGTAAAACGTTTGTGGCTGGACACGAGATCTCGACTGATCGTACTTCGTCTTCGTTAAAGAGAGACTGTCAGTGTCATTATCCGGAATAACCATGTCTGCCGAACTGGTGGCTTCGGGATTGGGAAAACGTTGACACGCATTTCATGAAAGGGGTTTGAATCCGCCAATAGAGGTTATTTTGAATCTGAACATTTTGTTTATAAATTAAACAATTTGCGAGCGCAAATTTCAAATTACGAGCAGGCATAAATAGCTTTGTTAAATGCAATATTACGGCAGTTTAACTGAAATATGTATTCTAGTATTAGAAACAATTAATACAGTAAAAATCTAGGAAAGGATACTGTGCCTTTAATAAAAACAAACTATCGATTGTCAAACGGGCGTTAACTAGAAACCGATCTCCTTTGCATTTTTTAGTCGTTTTCTTTGTTAGTTGTTAGAAGCGTGATGGTTGACGAGTGAAAGCACGCTTAACACCCAATATATACACTCACAAAAACGGGGCAAATCGTGTTAAAGTGAGATATTTCACACAACAAAATATATTCTATTTTTCACTAATTCTCACGCATAGCGCATTGCTGATGTTTGAATTTTTTAAGACAAGCACATTTCGTGCAACACTCTTCTGTATACTGAAATACACACTTCGTGCGCGCACACGGAAAGTTTATGAAACTATAGTGAAACAAACTAACGCAGCATATTCAAAAACGTATTTTCGAGTACACCGCTGTTTTGCGTCACGCGATTGGTCAACGCCGCGAACAGCGCCTCCTGTCGAGGCGACAGAGCGTTCTCCGATCAAACAAACAACGACTGTTGACGGTGTCGTACCACGCCGATAAAAAAAGGTCGCGGTGTCAACGCCGACGACGTTCAAAGCGGAGGTGACGACTGGTTAAACAAACGCGACCCGGGTGAGTCTGTGGACTGTGCCGGCTTCTGATGTATCGGCCCCGGCCGCCGATGTTCCGTCGATCGGGGGTTTTGTGGGACGTCGGTCTCCCGATTTATTGGCGTTCGTCGACTCAAGAGCCGGGCGGATGCTCGGATTTCAGCGGTGAATTAATCACGTCGTCTTTCCGCTATCGATTACACCTAACGGCGGGCGGACACTACAACCGAAGCGGCCCAGGGATGATCTATGTCCATTCGCGTGTGCGTCGATCAGTGTACTATTTTGAAACGCGCATTCACCTTTCCCGGGTTTCGCAGTAGTAATGAATACAGTTTTGTCGGTTTAATTGTTGGTTTATGCGATTCGATCTATCGTGATTTTGCAAGATAAGTTCATGTTTTTCTATCTTTGGATATATGTAGCAACGGATATGAAACCAGCACTGGCTTATAGATTATTAATAATTGTTATTAACTAATAATAATAGTAATAATAAATTTGATATTCATAGTCAGAAAACACTATTCGGGGGTTATTGCGATATATGAAAATAGTAAAAATTAAAATAAAGGTTGCTAAGAATTGGATAAAATAATTAACACATCGAAGTAAAAAACAATTATAAAGTAATATTTAAATAATACAACGACATCCTTAATTATTTGGGCGTGTTCCCCTGAGGCGTTAGAAAATAAGAAACAGCATGCTAAAAAATAACGTTGTTGTTAAACAATAACGTTGAAAGTGTCTTTGGCAAAACACTCAGCCAACCGGGAGTGCATTCGATATCACAAACAGTCAAGAGTTTTCGGCTGTTATTCTTGTGTCACGCCTAAAGCGTCAACGTGAGCGTCTGTCCAGACGCCAGCTAGCGTCAACAAACACGCCATATTGACGGTTTTATTACGTACTCAGCCATCGCGTTTTACGGCCCCAAAGAGGCCAATTATTCGGCTGCGTTGCGGCCATATCGTTAGCCAATCGGCGACATCTCGAACTAGGCATGCAATATTGAGCGTTAATCAACGCATTGCATCTGCTGCATGCAAAGGAATTCTTGCAAGACTCTGGCCATGTAAACTGTCTGATGGATATATCGCTTTGGGTTTATTTTATCATTGTAAATTGTCATAGATATAACCTTTTTTATCGCGGTAATATTACGTGAAGTGTTGAATGTCTCAACGTTGCAAATTGGGGCATACAATCCTGAAATTAATGTATTAAGTAAATATTGAATTTCTTTACATCAATGTGCCAGAAAGAACGGATATCCTGCAGTCGATTTAACGATATAATTATATTGCTTCGTGATATACGGACAGTTGACCCAATGATTAGGCGATTTAATTAATCATCGCATTAGATTGATATGACAGGGACGGCAGTTTAATTAATCATTGGTCGAATGCATTAACGTAAGTTTTAATTGCTTCTCGAGTGAGTTTGTAAGTATCCATATGAATAATCATATGACCGCTTGCATGTAGACAGTAGACACACATTTTTAGAAACTCGAATTTATTGCTATACTGCAAATTAAATAAGCTGTTTTATAAGCATAATAGTGACCTGCGTATACCCACAATAACTACACGGCCTAAACAGACCTAGATATAACAATCGAACCTTTGTCTGACTTACGTAAGTTCGGCAGATAAATAATCGACAAATGACTGCGCATTTAAGACAGTAGATCTATAAATTATGTTAACTGAACAACAACAACGTAATCGAAAACGACCTTTACAGTGTACAATGTCAACGGTAGGTAAATGTGCGCGCGGTGGTTGTGTCCGCAGTATATTTGATAGAATGTACGGTCGACGCTACATCTTTTAATATATGTTCCAGCTCTATTGAAAAACACTTGAGTGCGCAGCTATAATTATAGTAATTTATAAGAGCATTTTCGCGTTGAACATATGATATGATTCGTGTTTGTTTCGCCTATGGCGTTCTACGAATTACAACGTAGGATATATATATATAATTGTGTTATCAAATTCATCGTTAGTAGACCTATGACTGTTTGACGATTTTCAAAGAAAGGATGTGTTTCGTACCGATCTGTTGCTATAATGACATTATAATGACATTATATATATATATATATATATATATATATATATATATATATATATATATATATATATATATATATATATATATATATATATATATATATATATATATATATATATATATATATATATATATATAATGCACATATAATACATGCAAAACAATATTTTACTGAAAATAAGTATCGATAACTTTGAAATGATTTTGCATGCTACACATTGGAGTTTGCAAGGGCATGTTATTGAAGACAGGAATACCTACCTAAGAAAATTAATGAACACCTGAATACCATCAACAAAAAGACGCGCGGACGAATGGTTGTTTTATTAGAAAAAGTAATCATGGATTCCGCCTCTCCCAGCATCTACTGCAGTATCCAAGTGATTAATTTATTTTGCCACCTCTTTATCGTTTTCCTTTTGTTGCGTGAATCACAGTTTAGCTGGACAGTTTTTACGTTACGTTTATTGTCACGAGAAAACACGAGTGTTTATACTCAAATGGCATTCCACGACATTGTCGTCATCCGGATGTAAAACAAATATATTTATGTAACTTGCATTGTAATAGTAAATTATTGACACACACATATTATATATATGTATATATATATATATATATATATATATATATATATATATATATATATATATATATTATATATATATATATATATATATATATATATATATATATATATATATATATATATATATATATTATACGTATATGTAATATGTATATGTATACACAAGGAAAACAAAGAAAACAGTTTACATTAATTAACTATATATCTCTGTCGATAATTGTGTTATCAAATTCATCGTTAGTAGACCTATGACTGTTTGACGATTTTCAAAGAAAGGATGTGTTTCGTACTGATCTGTTGCTATAATGACATTATAATTTGCCTGTGACTCACGTACTACAAACATTCTTCATCGCAAGTGGTGACTGTATTTATGGAGTGCGCGCGTCGTGATGCATTTTAAAAGCGAAATAACGAAATCTGATACGACATACCTCATCGCTAGCGTTACGCAGTCAAGAAACGTTCCCGGACCTAGAGTTTGCACGGAGTCATTCATCCGGAAGCAATGTTTTCTTTGTTCTTACATTTGGTGTCACTTTACTGCCCCGCCAAGGAAGATTTGTAGTGTACGCAAGATAATATAATTTTATTTGTTTTTGTCTCGGATATTTTTGGTATGTTTACGCGTGTAAAAGCGCACGCAAGCATCAATAGGTGCATTAATATACGGACGTATGCCCGCACGCACGCACGCTCGCACGCACGCACGCACGCACGCACGTGCGCACACACATGTGGGTGTACGCATGTCCTAGATATGCTTATAATACAGCTTATTTAATTGTCGTGTGCATTACATTTTTATTGCAGTATAACAATAAACGAGATTTTCTTAAAATGTGTGTGCATGTACAGCCAAGCATGCCATACGATTATTTATATAGATATTTTGATACATACACATATACTTAAATACGCATGCATGCAGTCACACACATGCACACACAAGTTATAACAGCGCTGACTGTATCAGTCAGTTCATGTGAGTGCTAGAAAGGTTTCCAACTTGACTTCCCGGCGAACGGGTTCAATCGAACACCATTATTGCAATCACTGCACGGTGACTATTCGTACACAAATATCCACCAGTGTTAGTAGACAGGTGCTCATTCTGAATGAACTAGAGAAACATGAAGTGAACGAACTGGTTCGAGATGACACCAAGATGTTTGGAGCCCGGAACATCTTGACTAAGTACCTCCTGAAACTGATTCTGGAATCTAGACACTTATATATGCCTACTCCTGTGTCGGACGTGAATAAATTGAGTAAACTGATTAGTCGACATTTTTGACAAGAAATGGTTTTGATAAGGATATTTAGCGGGGTGAGGACATGCCAAGGAATAATGTCACACGAAGGATTGAAATACTCAAGACATTCTCTGCCAATCATTCGAAAATCGGCAACAGCGGCCGCCTATAACATCGCAGGAACATGTTCATTAGCAGTTAGGTAACTGATTTGCTTGTAATTAACTTGGATATTTAGGTATGATGTAATTAAGGTTATTACGCAGTAGGCGGTCTGATAGATTAGATTCGTCACAGGCTATGTTTATGTCGAACTGCAGTGCATCGGCATGGCGTTGACTCGAAATTAATGTGAAATCGACTTGACATGAATAGGAAACCAAAATAAAATAATAGTGCTTCGGTTATTGACTTCCTGTTCATTTCAAGTCGATTTCGCGTTTCATGTTATATATATATATATATATATATATATATATATATATATATATATATATATATATATATTATATATATATATATATATATATATATATATATATATAGTTATAATTATATGTATGTATATATATATATATCCCACGCTCTACCACTTCACTTCTATCCTTCTCTACCTCTCTCTATTTCTTCCCACCCCCCTCTCAGTCTGTCTCCCCCTGTATCTCTCTCTCTCTCGCTTTAGCCACTCGTTCTCCCTCCTCTCTCTCCGTCCGTCCGTCCGTCCGTCCGTCCGTCCGTCCGTCCGTCCGTCCGTCCGTCCGTCCGTCCGTCCGTCCGTCCGTCCGTCCGTCCGTCCGTCCGTCCGTCCGTCCGTCCGTCCGTCCGTCCGTCCGTCCGTCCGTCCGTCCGTCCGTCCGTCCGTCCGTCCGTCCGTCCGTCCGTCCGTCCGTCCGTCCGTCCGTCCGTCCGTCCGTCCGTCCGTCCGTCCGTCCGTCCGTCCGTCCGTCCGTCCGTCCGTCCGTCCGTCCGTCCGTCCGTCCGTCCGTCCGTCCGTCCGTCCGTCCGTCCGTCCGTCCGTCCGTCCCTCCCTCCCTCCCTCCCTCCCTCCCTCCCTCCCTCCCTCCCTCCATCCCTCCCTCCCTCCCTCCCTCCATCCCTCCCTCCCTCCCTCCATCCCTCCCTCCCTCCCTCCCTCCCTCCCTCCATCCCTCCCTCCCTCCATCCCTCCATCCCTCCCTCCCTCCCTCCCTCCATCCCTCCCTCCCTCCCTCCCTCCCTCCCTCCCTCCCTCATTCACTGTACGAAACACGACTTTGACGCTACAGAGAGACGCGCTGCTCGCGACATGTCTCGGCTATTACACGACCTAAGCCAAGGAAAGAGGCAATGCCTCTCGATGACGTCATAGAGGCTAACGTCAACTCTCAAGGCATTCTGTCACCCTCAGGCTACGGCGACCTGCCGCTGGGTGGACGCGTGGCGCCCCCACCCCGGCGCTATTCACCCGATTACTTAACCCTCCAGCATTTAAACAGGGGATTACGTCCCGCCCCCGTTGACGGGGTGACTGGGGGCAGACGACCATTACTAGTGTCGTCTGCCACTACATTTAGTGTCAACCTGTAGGTGACTAACTGGACACCAGTGTTCCAGGTTAGTTCCATACACGATTGGACACTAACGATTGGACAATTTGATAAAAAATTCATTGATAACATTTTCGTTGCGTTGGTGTTAATATTAATATTTAGTGTTACTACCATTATGCTTGCTGCATACTTGATTTAATTAATAACATGAACCAATACATTAATATTGTTTTCCTGACCTATTGCAATATTCCACATGTCTGATTAGGGTACCATTCGTTGACATACTCCGTTTAAGCGTCTTATATTTATATAGTATAGGTTTTCCAGATTGCTATGACATACATTGATATGTTTTATTATGTTTTTCTTTCATAAGTATTATATTAATATATATATATATATATATATATATATATATATATATATATATATATATATACTAAAGAAATCTACACTTAACGCGAACATTGCAAAGAATTATCGGCCAATTACTCTAAGCTCTATACATACTAAGATGGTAGAAGCACTGATCTTACCAGATACTGATTTATCTGACACTCAGTTTGGATTACTAAATGATATTACATCTTATTTTAAATCGCAAAACAGCCCTGTGTTCGTAGCCGCCCTTGATGCAGAAAAATGTTTTGACTCTATATGTCACGTGTCACTGTTTCTAAAGTTAATTCATGTTTTACCTGTACATGAGTGGTTACTATTGTATAACTGGTATGATAAGCTGAATGCTGTAGTCAAGTGGAACGGTTCATATAGTAAACCGTTTGATGTGACACGTGGTACACGACAAGGAAGCGTTCTCTTGCCGTATCTGTTTAACATTTTTATTAATCAACTTTTATTAGACTTGAATAACTGTGACGCAGGCGTCATAATAGGTGATACACTGTACAATTCTATGGCTTACGCCGACGATATTACTCTATTCTCAACTAATGTTCAAGATCTACAGAACCTAATTGATGTATGTGATGCATATAGTAAAAGGTGGAAATTCAAAATTTGGGGTTGAAAAATCGAAATGCATGATTGTTGGAAAGTGTCCGTTATACCAAGACCCAAAGTGGAGGTTTGGTGACAAATGTCTATGTAATGAAGAATCGCTTAATATACTTGGTAACGTGTTTAATCAGGGTGGTAACAATGCCAGCCATGTCACCAACAGACTAACAAAATGCAGACAGTCATTTTATGGGCTTGGTAATGCCGGTATGTTATACCCAGGAGCCACTCCTGGTGTTCAAGCGTATCTTTATAAATGTATATGTCAACCAACGTTAACATACGGTTTAGAGTGTATGGGCAGCACCGCCATCCAAATGCGTCGACTTGAATCTGCACAGGGTAAATTAATTAAACAAAGTCTTGGATTAAGCAAACTATCCCACAACACAGCCTTACTTAAAGCACTAAATATTGAAAAGATCGAAGATATTGTAAATATAAATGTGTTATCCTTGTATAGTAGAATATTTAATGTGGAAAGTCCAGCGCGTCGACTGATGCAGCACTTACTGTCTCGTTTTATATGTTATGGTGAAACGGTACCTGGAACCCTGTTGTATAAAGTAGTATCTATGGGCGAGTCACCCAGTAAACGAGCCTTTAATTTAAATCAACATGTACCCCAAAGTAGTGCGACAAATGATGGTCTTGTTGACTCGATTAGACACCTTTTATTTACTGATAATTTTAACAGACCATATTCACATGAACATCTTTTAGTTCATCTCTTAACCACTGCACTCTAATATATTACGCGTCTCTTTATTTTAACTGATATACACAATATACACTGAATTTTATATATTATACCATGCCACTGTATGTATTGTTGTTATTTATTTTATTTTATCAGGTTTTTATTCTCCAACCTGTGTCTTTTATATGTGATTGCACGTATGAATATATATGTAATGTTTCTTCTCCGGCAACGGAGGCTGAATAAATAAATAAATATATATATTTATATATATATATTGTCTTATGTTCTGAATAAATAATCTCGTCCCGACAAAGACATCATCCAAACACGACTACGCTCCACAATAACAACATTACATTATCCAATAAAACACAATACCCGTATCTCTTAATAAAGAAGTCTAAATACATTTTAATATGTTTTTCTTCATGCATTTGTATATTGTATTATATTGTTCTGAATAAACAAACTTGTCCCGACTAAGCTACCATCAAAACATGACTCCGCCTCCACCAAAATAAAATAACATTATTAAATAAGACACAATCAGCGTATCTCAGAATAACAAAGAAGCCTGAATACTTTTTGTTATGTTTTCTTCATACATTAGTATAATGCGTTGTATTATCTTGTGTTCTGAATAAACAAACTTGTCCAAACTAAGATCCAAACATGACTCCGCCTCCACAAAAACAAAATAACATTATCCAACAAGTTACAATCCGCGTATCTCCATATAACAACGAAAGCCTGCGGTCGGTTATTATTCAAAAGTGTCGCCGTACAGAGTTGGACGTCGCCCAGGCGTGTAGCCAACTAGCCACAGCGCGTGTCCGTCGGACAGAAGGATTCACGAGTGGCGCCACGCGACCACACAATGACCGCTGTCACAGCGACACGTGGCGGCTTAGAGCACAATCCGACAATCACCACCACACTCGAGCGCGCGGCTCGGTCGGAATAACAGCCAAGTGTCGCGATAAAACCACACTCCAAGAGGAGTCAACTCTCGATAACTGCCTAGCACCACTTGACGCGTCCACTACACCCTCTCTCCGTCTACCACACCCTCTCTCCGTCTACTTCACCCTCTCTCCGTCCACTACACCGTCTACTTCACCCTCTCTCCGTCCACTACACCCTCTCTCCGTCCACTACACCCTCTCTCCGTCTACCACACCCTCTCTTCGTCTACTTCACCCTCTCTCCGTCCACTACACCCTCTTTCCGTCTACTTCACCCTCTCTCCGTCCACTACACCCTCTCTCCGTCCACTACACCCTCTCTCCGTCCACTACACCCTCTCTCCGTCCACTACACCCTCTCTCCGTCTATTACACCCTCTCTCCGTCCACTACACCCTCTCTCCGTCCACTACACCCTCTCTCCGTCCACTACACCCTCTCTCCGTCCACTACACCCTCTCTCTGTCAATATATATATATATATATATATATATATATATATATATATATATATAATATTTATATATATATATATATATATATATATATATATATATATATATATATATATATATATGTACATATATATATATATATAAATGTATATAATATGTATATATATATATATATGTGTGTGTGTGTGTGCGTGCGTACGTGCGTACGTGCGTGCGTGCGGGTGTGCGTGTGCGCGTGCGCGTGCGCGTGCGCGTGCGCGTGCGCGTGCGCGTGCGCGTGCGCGTGTGCGTGTGCATGTGTTTCGGTGTTGCTTTTCAGGAAATAATAATATATATAATATTGTTATGACATCATTCTTCTTTTTTCGTTGCTCCGGTGGATTAAGGTACACCAGTGAAAACTCACTATAGACAAGCAATGAAATTACCTGTGTAG
>OZ024865.1:8776724-8779224 GCA_964017155.1 Oasisia sp. SBJ-2009 | reverse complement strand
CCTAAGAGTATACTATTATAACATATACCAAATTACCCATATTCTAACACCTTGACCGGCGAAATATGTTTTATCAAGCAGTAATCAGTTGCCTTATTGTATGGCGTTTTGCAGACATGATATTTGAGTTGAGATATTAAAACAACGCAGATAACAATGACTATTTTAAAAGTGGTTCTTTAACAGATATGTTTACAGTCAATGTGTACTATATAACCTGAGCTTACGACAATAAAACAATCACACACTCTATCTTTAAACTGCAGTGCAACGTAATACACGCAAACGCACTGGACCGCGATGACATTTCGCTTATAGCTAAGCCCCCGGGCTTCCGATCCTGGCTTCTGCTTACAGTTGTACCGAAATTAGCGGCACGCGTCGTAAATATTCACTAACCCATGCAATCATCCATTTTGACAACAGCTATATGTTGTTTTAGCTTCGTCCAGGGAAGAGACTTTTACGAAACGTGCAACTTCGGAAGACGGATGGGAGAGCGGCTTGCGGTGACCCGCATAGCGATTTTACCCGCGGGCCTTTTCAACAGTTAAATTATCGCGTTGTCATTTTTCATGGGCGTCGCCTGAACGGCGCAAACGCGTAATTCAATTACGGTTAACCCTTGGCGTTTGCCTACAACGCAATAGTCTACATTTCTTATTTACCCCAATAATAATTATGTTAATACTAGATATTGGATAGGGTTATTTGTGAGTAGTATTTTATAATATATGTATACCATTCTTTGATTTCTAGAAACAATATGTACTTGGTTATGTATATATTCTTGATTTATTTATTATTTACCCAATGACCACCGACTATAGTCAAGGTAAAAAGTACATCAATTAAAACGAATAATATAATATTATCATTTCATGATGTGATACTCCCAACCGCCTGTCAATATGACAATGCCTATTGTGAACAGACTTAAAGAAGCCGAAGATGTATTTATTGAAATTCAACCTTTATCTCTCTGTCTCTGTGCTAAATATATTTTTATTTGGGAGATATATATATATATATATATATATATATATATATATATATATATATATATATATATATATATATATATATATATATATATATATATATATATATAATTACGTTCCACATTCGTTCGATAGCATCACCATTGTAGGAACAATTGACATTTTGGTATTTAATTTGTCGTTTCTCGTTCTAATCAATATCTATCTACACTTATTCTTAAAATAGTATATACAAAAGTGCTACATAGGGCCTATATTTTAATATAATATGAACATTCTGTAACACAGAAACATAATGTCATAAATTTTGAAATTACACATGACAGTCTCACAATTACACAACATGCCTCTGTATATTGCACCGCCTTGAAAAATACAATAACAAATAAAAATTACAATATATTATCCGCGAAGGTAACTTTTTATTAGAGGGTGATTTATCGGACGGTAATTCTGATATTTGGACAATTGACAGAAAGTTCCTATAATTATAATATTACATTACTATTCGGTAAAACTATTGGGTGTGAATAATTGTTTTTACTTTGATAGAAAATCGATGCAAGACTCATTCGTCATCTTCTGTGATTACACTGTGCATAAAGACAATCGTACTCTGGCTTATTGGGAAGGTTTTTATATAATACATTTCACTGGGAACAATGATATGGGCATTGAGAACAATAAAAACATTTCGCTGTGATCAATTTCAGTGAGAACAATGATAGGGACACTGAGAACAATACTTGCAATTTCCAGACTTCTTGTTATAAATGACCAAGTCTTTAAGCACTTTCCGTGGGGAGTAAACAATGATGCACATGTATTATAAACACATCGCTACGTCAATTGTATACACGTATTTGTTATCATGTAATATAAAATTCACTTACCCGTGAAGCTCATGGCGGGATCGTGGGCCGGGTGCATCGGGAATCCGGCGAAGGGAAAGGGTTGTGGGGCGGCCGACATGAGCCCGTGGCTAAGCGGGAACCCGCGGGCCCTGCTCCCGAGAAGGTCTTCCTCAAACATATTCCCTGCAGCCGAAGACGGTGGGAGTAAGGAAAGCATTAAGTCCGCTGTGTACGTACAAGTCGTCGTGTGGGAGCGAGTCTACAGTACGTGTGTGTCCGTCGACTGAGCGCTCTGTACGGGCGTGCCTCGCACTCGACGCGCGCAATTAAAGAGTCACCAGTCACAGGGACCGCTTTGATGTTGACCGCCGGCGAGCCCACGCGCTTCGGGGAGGGGTGGCGACCGTGTGCCAATCACCTGTCGCCGGCTACACCTTGACAGCAAGGTGTGGCGTCGGAACCGCGGGCTCAGGTAGGACAGCGCCGTGGAGACAGGTGAACTCGTCTCGGCGCTCACACCCACAGACCTGTCGATGTCGCGGCGCTGTTGACGATTTGTCGCCGACCATTGTTGATTTCATTAGTAGAGTTGTCGATTCCGTCAGCCCCGTTAATCGTCGCCTGGTGCAGTTGTGTTGATTTCCA
>OZ024865.1:8766724-8771724 GCA_964017155.1 Oasisia sp. SBJ-2009 | reverse complement strand
CATTGCGCTTAACGTAAGATATATAATTATAGGAAAATAAAATTAATTTAATTCTAAAAATACATAAATTAATGACGTTATTTTAAAAGTTGAAATAATAAATTATATTGCAACAAAATATATAAAATATTTTGATTCAGTCGTAAAACATATAATATAAATAAATAAATTAATTAATTAAGACCATTAAAATCGAATAAATTACAGTAAAATACTTCCATGAATATGCATAGTGTAAGCGTTAATAAAAAAGATGCATCTTTAGAGATGCCTTAAAATATGAAGATACGGTTGAGGAGTGGCAGTAGTCGACACTCGCTATGCATTTCATACTGTTCTACATCATTTACAACTGTTTTATGTACTACGTTGGTATACAATTATGACATCACAAAACGTGATAAACTGATTAAATTTAAAATTATAACTATTCGTCAGTTTGTTCACTTCGTGTTAGACAATCATTAGTTTCTCTTCTAGAGTCGACTACGAGACTAGGACATCCCACTTCGCTTGACCAAGCGTATTGAGTTAATTTTGTGAAATTATCGGCTAATCTAATAAATTAGTTTCGATCTTTACCTTCGAATAAATTTAAAACTGAATGGTTCATTTTTTAAAGTACGTTCACTTCTAGAACTCTGTATGTTTCGCGATACTGATTTGATAAAATATGTTAAGAGTGTTTTGTTAAACACATATTATATCGCATAAATGGCATATAAAAATTATAACTATTGGTCATCAGCCATAATATTATTTATATATTCAATAGGCGCAGTGAAAAACAAAAGTGCTACAGCGATTATGAAATTACGCAAATCTAACTATAACGGAACTTACTGTTAGGTAATGCAAATTGCGAAAATTACTTTTAGGTAATACAAATTAATTAGGTATGCAAATTGCGAATTACTGTTAGGTACTGCAAATTGCGAAAATCGCTCATGCTTGTTAAACCATGCACATATGACAGGAATTTTAACAACAACATACATTCCAAACAAGACAAAAATGTATATTAAAAACGAGGAAAATTACCTTAAAAAACGATAAACATACAATATCGGTTTAAAACCGACATGAAACGAACTACGACGATAGCGAACATATGGCCCACGACTTTGAAATTGCTAAAATAATTATAACTTTGTATTCGGTCTTTTGCTGTAATCGTTCACGCTACCGACTGATTCAGGCAGTTCTCAGAGATTTAGTTAAACATTTGTTGGACAGAGTGAAATATCCACAGATTTAGAACAAGGAAACTCACGGGTCTTTCACTGTCGCTCAAGTTTAAAACTTCACGGCAGCGTGATGCTTTGACGGTTTTGAAAAATGAACATTCACAACTATATAAGTAATACATGCATACTATTATATACCTTTTAAGTTGACCTAAACAGGGTTATTGTCAAAAAATAATTCTTTGTTTAACTGTTAGTTGCGTTTTCGAATAACGTATTCGTTTCTAACCTTTTTGGCTGTTTTTCAAATTTCGTTCGCGGTTGGCGATACATATCAGGTTGGCAACTAAACAAAAGCAACTACTAGTATTAGGCTCAATATATAATAGGCTGTACGCGTCCACTGGCACTTAAACTTGTCATCGTGGTAATGAACGCCCATGATCATCTGTATATATCTACGTGTGCGGTCTTTCTGTCCAAAACAGTTTGATGTCATATGGTTACTATTGCTGAATATGAATATCTAGTCTATCTGATAAACGAGATTCGTCTAGCTTTTTGCAAAACAAGTTGTGTTTCTGTTATCTGCAACATAATTTAGAAGTGGAAATCTATGTGAACATTACATTAATTTTAATTAGTCGTATTAATTTTGTCATTAACTTCACATTTATGCCACAGCAGCGGTTCTTGACTGAGAACCAATGAGCTGCATATATTGTGGTGATATTTCCGTTTTCACC
Organism: Oasisia sp. SBJ-2009; assembly: GCA_964017155.1. Taxonomy (NCBI): domain Eukaryota; kingdom Metazoa; phylum Annelida; class Polychaeta; order Sabellida; family Siboglinidae; genus Oasisia; species Oasisia sp. SBJ-2009. The sequence goes on along the minus strand of OZ024865.1, from coordinate 8,769,791 downwards.
AAGCATATTTTAATAAAATCTTGTGCTTTTGTTTTGTATAAAAATGCAGCTACTAGGGGTAGAATGTTTGTTCCCACCTATATTTTAGAGGGGCAGCTCTTGACTTTCACAAGATAGTAATAATCTTCAGTTATATCTTTGCGGTTTCTTCCCTTAGCGGGAGTTCTCGAATTCAACTGCATGAGCTATGACACATAATCGAAATTTCGAAAACAATATCTACAAAACAACTATCAGTAGAAGCTTTTGCGGATCCGTGTGTTATTGATTAACAATGACATAGCTAGAATATATTGGACCAGAGACCTTATGATATTGATGAGAGCGAAAATATTGGAAACTTGCGTGATATTAGCTTATGTACGCGTGCATGGGTTGAGAACAGTTGAACTAGTAGACAAACTATACAGGCAGCAGAATATAATTAGGTTTCTGGGTCCAGAGAGCGAAACGAGAAGTAAAAATGAAGTCGGTGGATAGAAAAGGTAAATGAATGGAGAAATACCTAGCCACGATGATGTAATAGACCGCGATGGGGAGACTGGCAGAGAGATGAAAAAAGATAAAGGTAAAGGCAAGTTCTTAGCGCAGTATCCAAACCTCAGGACTGCTCAAAAGACGGGAGGAACGGGGGGGGGGGGGGCTTTATGTTGCCAACAATCCTGGATTTGGCAGAGTGCTGTCCTTGTCAAACCCCTGTTTTTAAAATAAAATCACGCACGCATGCTATCACACTCAACACATGCTACCACAAAAAAAATTACACATGCGCACGCACGCACGCACGCACGCACGCACGCACGCACGCACGCACGCGCGCGCGCACACACCCACACACACACGCACACATGCACACCGAATAAGACCTTTTGATGTAGGAGCACACATTATTTTCACCAGACGCAACCGACAAAATCCACCACTCAATTCGAACCAGCAGTCCAAGGACATCGTTTGAAGGACACAATACAGAGGAATTCAGCACATGTTATCTGCATGCTGTTTCTAATGGGCGAAGGAACTTGTCCAAGACATCAGACGCTGTAGCCTTCGGGCTTCGGTTGTCCGCATCAAACCATCGAACCAATCGCAGCAACATCTACCGAGTCTTCTCTGTGGCGATCTTCGACTGGCATCTCGCGAGCTTTCATCGCTGACTGGAAGTAATTGACGGCCCGATGACTTCCGATCTGACGTTGTTAATTAATAATTGGACGCCGCCTCATTGTATCATTAGCGGTGCTCGCCGATCAAGCACTCTCGGTCCTCAGCGTCCTTTGGCAATGTGCTGTGATCTCCCGGGCCTTTCCCTCCAACAGCCTAGTGATCGGTCCACTGTAGGCGTTGACGGACAGACGGGCGATAGTGTAGCTGCGACGGTGTCGTTGTCATTGGTGTCGTCGTTAGTGGTGGTTATCTTGATGCACCGATATTTATAAATTACTCAATAAACGGAGCTTATTGTAGGATATGCATTTGTGATAATACTACTTCCCTTTTAAAGGTGCTTGGCCGGCACATGGAAATACACACATGTCGTCTACGTATTAACGGAAGAAATGCGTTACATAAAAGGCATGAATCCGGATTAGTTCTGTTTCTGAGGTCGTATAGAGGGAATTTTGGAGTCCCGTCCTCAGATCTTGCCTCAAAATTATCCCATCTGTTTGACAGCCAGTGACTACTTGTGACTGTCTGAAACAGTCGGTGGTCGCCAGTAGCAGTCACAACCCACCAACAAATTATAAATGTAACAGAATCTATACCGAAAATATCACGTGAAATAAAAGCGCCCGAGCTGCCATCTGGCGTTGACGTCACGGTGTAGTACCAACACTAATCGCGTGTTTATTTTATATAACAATACTGTCCCTCAAAGGTACATGCATAAGTCGCCTCCCCCGTCTCTTGGCAGATGAGAAGACAGAGCGTGACACACCACGGACAAGGTAAACCGCGTGACCACAGACGACAGGGCTTAGCTCTCGGAATAGCTAGAATCTCAAGAGCCGCAGTCTGTTGTCAACGATAAGCGAAGGACGGCGGGTGGAGAAAATTAAAAACACAACCCTTAAAGATGTGATAAGCTGAACACTATTGTCGCAGTTCGTGTGAACGGGGTTGAGATTTTCAGGCGGTTGGGGGGAGTTCCAGCAGGGAGGTTGTATTGGATAGTTATTCGGATCAACTACGCTGCGATGCACTTGCAGCTCTGATGCATACGTACGCACACGCGCACGCACGCACGCGCGCGCGCACGCACGCACGCACGCGCACGCGCACGCGCACGCGCACGCGCACGCGCACGCGCACGCGCACGCACACGCACACGCACACGCACACGCACACGCACACGCACACGCACACGCACACGCACACGCACACGCACACGCACACGCACACGCACACGCACACGCACACGCACACGCACACGCACACGCACACGCACACGCACACGCACACGCACACGCACACGCACACGCACACGCACACGCACACGCACACGCACACGCACACGCACACGCACACGCACACGCACACGCACACGCACACGCACACGCACACGCACACGCACACGCACACGCACACGCACACGCACACGCACACGCACACGCACACGCACACGCACACGCACACGCACACGCACACGCACACGCACACGCACACGCACACGCACACGCACACGCACACGCACACGCACACGCACACGCACACGCACACGCACACGCACACGCACACGCACACGCACACGCACACGCACACGCACACGCACACGCACACGCACACGCACACACACTCACACACTCACACACACACACCTTTCACGCTAAACTCCCTATGTTAGACAATGGTACGACGCCTCCGCGGTTCAACTCCGACCACTATCCAAGAGTCTACCTTTGGCGGGCTCGTTACTGCTACAACCGACATATCTCCAGGCCCCGTCATAAAATGCTAAACTTAATCTTTGTCCAAAGAGGTTCTCCTTTCGTCGGCACCTTGCGAGTACTAATTCAATCGAATGCGCTACTGCGATTGATTTCTATTCAATGGAGTCGGCCACCTT
>OZ024865.1:8765296-8766524 GCA_964017155.1 Oasisia sp. SBJ-2009 | reverse complement strand
TCACTCTCTCACTCTCTCACTCTCTCACTCTCTCACTCTCTCACTCTCTCACTCTCTCACTCTCTCACTCACTCACTCTCTCTCTCTCTCTCCCCTCTCTCTCTCTCTCTCGCCAGCCAGCCAGCCAGCCAGCCAGCCAGCCAGCCAGCCAGCCAGCCAGCCAGCCAGCCAGCCAGCCAGCCAGCCAGCCAGCCAGCCAGCCAGCCAGCCAGCCAGCCAGCCAGCCAGCCAGCCAGCCAGCCAGCCAGCCAACCAGCCAGCCAGCCAGCCATCTGTTTGTCTATCACTTTGTCTGTCTGTCTGTCTGTCTCTCCCTCTCCCCCCCTCTCTCTCTCTCTCTTTTAGTTAATGCGGAATTTGTTCCACAAAACTGTTTTAAAATAGTACCTTTGATACACCCCGGTATATCATGATGTTTTGTACAGCAAATTCGTCAATAAACCAGGGTGTAGTTGTGACAGTCTGTTAGGATTAGCTATTTATTTTAGGACAGGCCATATTTTGATCATTGTCTCTCCGGAAGAGAGATCGGGATAGAGACATGTTCTTTAAAAACAAAACTGATGACTCGGTCTGTTGGAGAGAAAAAACCGTCGCTGTTAATATTTAATAATAAACCTCATTTTAACACTGATCTCCAGAGTATGATACCGATCAATGGTGTGTACATAGTCTTCTATAAAACAATTTGCCTTGGTTGCGAATAAAGTGGTCATAACAGTACCAACTAAACCATACGGTGGACCCGTTTGACCACCCTCTCCTGGTCGGTAGCCGAAGCCTTCCCCCGCCCGCCGGCGACGTTCACCGTCAGAGCCGGCCTTCAAAGACCGACTAAGCCGACAGCGTCGTTCATCTCGTCGTTAGTCGAGTAGCCGCGGGTTCGTACATCTGATCATAATATGGGCTCATCGGCGAATCAATTCGATGTTTCAAGGAATTAATTCGTCTCGTTAACGACATGTTTAATGACTGGAATCGTTTCTAGAGCGCACCCGTTATTTTCCCGTTTCGCGTGCGTCGCTGTCGTCTGCTTTTGTAGGTTATCGCAGGGGCGTGCATATTATTTACGGCTATCGGAGTTTGACTGGTCGTGTCGTCTGCTGGGTTGTTTGATGTGTTGGCGGGAGATAGACGGGAGAGACCGAATGGGGATGGATACCTATTCCCAAACCGGGCTGTCGTAATGGCGGGAAACATGTGTAGTGGATACGTTATATTGAAGACA
>OZ024865.1:8735296-8757796 GCA_964017155.1 Oasisia sp. SBJ-2009 | reverse complement strand
ATCAGTAGCTAATTTACGCAGTCATTGTGATTAAAGGAAATCAAATGCAGGCAACGTTTCGTTAAGCAACGAAAGGCAGTAATACAAAGCAACCATTTGTAATCAAAATTTTCACGTTAGTGGTTTATAGAGAATATTCTCTCAAAGTAGAATATTCTATTAAAATCTGTGATATCCTGAATGTTCACATCTTATTCGTGACGCAAATAAACGACCAATGAACGAGTTGCGTGTTATTTACTTCGAAATTACTATGACGAGATGCATTCCATCAACGACCTGATCACGGTTGCTTACAAAGGACATGGGTAAATTTTAACTACATTTGTTTGCAATTAAACGTGATTTTGCAATACGTACACACGCACGCACGCACGGACGCACGCACGCACGCACGCAAGCAAGCAAGCAAGCAAGCAAGCACGCAAGCACGCACGCACGCACACACGCACGCACGCACGCACGCACGCACGCACACACACACACACACACATATATACACACACACATCATTTACCACAAATTATGCAATTGTGGAAACTGTCACTGTCTTAGATAAAAAATCCGAGTACTCAATATTTTTTTATTTATATGTTACTCTGCGTTTCACTTTCACAGAATAGTTTAATAGAAGCCTTACCAACAGTGCCACTACACATGCCCCGGTAGTTCCCAAATACAAATTATACACTATGTACACAAAGCTGATGCTTATTGTAAACCGCTACCAGGCAAACGGAATGATCAGAGTTACCAGAACTTGACAGAGCACTTATTAACGTCAGCACTAATAGTAAACAGAATCAGCCGTCAGAGACTGTAGGCCTATATCTTGTCCAGTACCGCAACGCTATAATAGTGTACCGTCTGTTGGCGAATCCGCGATCGTCAGCCATCGCAAGTGCGCATGCGTTGATACCTCCAGTTGTATCGTGTCGCACGTCAGCACAAACTGGCGCCGGCACGTATACTTTTTTCTTCAAAAATCAAATGAAATATATAATAAAATATAATAAAGCGTTTATGAAGTTGAATCACAACTATTATTTGCAAACATATAACTATATTTTTTTTTAACAAATATAAATTCGTATCTTGGGCTATAATACTATGCTCATATGTGATGAATAGGGGAGACCGGGGCTAGTTGTAACAAAAACAACATATTTCAGGATTGCGGGAGGGTTTCGTAACCGATCGAAATTTTGTTTATGCCAAAAGGTCCTCACATATCTCCCGCAGTTAATTGGAGATAATTAATTGTCTGGGATATTTCACATTTACGGTATGATGTATTATATGAGGTGTCCTAAAGTGTTACAACTTACCCCGATACGGGGCAAGTTGTAACATAGTACGAGGTAAGTTGTAACATGTATGTTTTACCATTGGGGTAAGTTGTAACACAACATAAAATTACCCAATTGATGCTACTGCCTTCTGTACGCTATATACATTATTTGAGACTTAATAATAACGATGTATCATTGCATATATAGTATATTCCGTATTGGAGTTTAAACACAGTATCTGACCAAACAAAACATAATTTTATTACCAGAAATTGCAATAACAATCATTTCGATTACAAACATGTGATGGTTATTTATAATTGCCAAAACACAGTAGGCCAAGTAATTAGTCGCATGTTTTAACTAAATATGTTGTAACGTATATTGTGAATGCAATGGGCAATTATGCACACTCGTTAGTTATTCCTTTCCACAATAAAATTAAAAAGAAATATGAAAATCGAAATTAAAAACAAGACTAGTATGACATATATCATCATATCGGCAACGACAGGAACATGACGAATAAGGTCTACTCGCTGTCAGAGTCGCACAAGTGACACAGATATGTGTCGTCGCCTGTGGTGCTTTCAGTGTGTGCCCATCTGAGGAACACTGGATCCACTGTTCATGCGACCTGCTGTCGGCGTAATTCTCGTCACATACTAAGCAGAACCATTCCACTGATTTTGTTTTCTTGACGAGAGCTTTGCCTTTGTCTTTCGCAGTTTTCGCTTACTACTGCATCCTGTAGCTCGCGCTGCTCTAGCGGCCTGTCTGTTTTCGAGCATTTTCTCCCTTGGCATGCACAGTCAAAAGGTGACGTTGACTCGCTTCATAATTACTGGTGATACCGCTGATTCCAGCAGAATATGTACCAGAATCTAATATAGACTTGAGCCACTCCATAGCTCAATAGGTCTCTTCTATTGTTTTATCAGTGTGGCAGCGGATACTGCGATCTGGCAACACTGATAGCCCCAGCACACAGCAGTTTTTCTGAACCAGGGTGCGTTTTCTCAATGTGTTCTAGAAAGTGGCCGTAATATGTGAGAAATCAAGCATAATTCTGCTGATTTGCATGTGGCTTATGCAGACTTGTACCTGTCGTTGTCATTCGTTTTGATTGCGTTGTTCAATGACAAGACGAGCCAGATGCAATCCAAGTATTCGAGCCAGAGGCGCTCAGTTTCTCCCAGTTCTCCATTTCTCACTGAACGGACCATGTTACATACACATCTGAAATCAACTGATCGAAATTGTCCCAATTACTATGGAAAACTACTCCTTCGGGTTGCCTCTTCACCACATCAGAATTGCTAATCACTGAAGCACTTGAACTATATAGCGTAATTCCGTGGTCGCTAATTTGGCAGATATAGCGGGGGGGGGGGGGGGGGGGCAGTATTACATTCAAGGGCCTTTACGACCAGGGTATCCTGCTTGATTGTATGACGAGACACAATCTAGAATCGCCATCTAGATGTGCAGGGCTTCAGAACTAGGTACTACATGCCACATGATTAAGCATTGCTTGATTTCTGCGCCCACACAATCTGTGCGTTGGGGTAAAATTAATTGACCTTGAACCTTTATCGTTCACTTTGACCTTATATAGAATTCAGATATGCTCAGTAAACTTGAACAACACTGATAAACATGAAATCAACTTAAAGATCAAGGTTATTGTCCAAAAATTAAAGATGGTAGCACATTAGAAGACCCGAAATCCGATAACTGAAATTTCAATCATTTAGGGGGTATGTTAGGCTTTTCACCCACAGCGGGCACATTTTTCAAGATAGAGAGGTCATCATGGTACCAAATAGAAGCTTATGGCCTTGGGAAGTTTTCTATTTGGAAAAGAGTCCATGTTGTTCATATCGAAAGGCTTGTAAATATTAATTTCTGACATGAACGTGTCAGGCGGAGGACGAGTTTTCATCATTTTTGGGACGCAATGGCTCAAATTATGGAATTGCTTTGTGGAAAGCCCCTAAGTCATATATGGTAGCCTTCCCTACTATCGATTGATGCATTCTGCTAAATATGGTCTTTCTATGTCTATTTCTGACGTCACACTGACACAATATTTGAATAGACATAATTTTAGGCCAGAAAAGGGGGTTTAGGCCCCCTGAGGGCAAAAGGCCCCGAGTTGGGAGCGGTCATTACAAACTTGTGATGGCCCATGGGATAGGCTAACAGGAAATGGCAGTGAAAAAAACTTAGCAGAAAACATCGTGAGACCTGGACCTGGCTCCCGGCTTAAACGGTGTTACAACTTGCCCCGAGATGAATGTTACAACTTGCCCCGACCCGTCTTTTTTATAAACACGATATTGCATAAAATATTCTTCAAATCCTGTTTAAAGGTTTATGTCAGAGTTACAATAATATACTCGTAAATACATCCATCAATGAAAAAGCAGAAAATATAAATTATGGATACACATACACTTAACTTGAACATATTGAAAAAAATCAGAATAGTACGTGTTTTCTTTAAAAACGGCATTAATTAATAGCGTGTCGACGGATTCGTGTGATATTACACATGACATGCTCAAATATATCGATGCACATGCTGTCTTCTTGCAGAATAATTTGCATTAGTAGTCTTGTCTGCAAGCCCTCTGTTACAACTTACCCCTGTTACAACTAGCCCCGGTCTCCCCTAAGTTAAAGATGGCTATTTTGTGAGATTGTACATGTATTCAATGAATCAATTGTTGTGATTACCTTCGTCATTGTTAAGTCTAGATAAACGATCAAGAACAGTCGTTTTCTAGCCACACAGTGATGTTGCTTAAACATCACCTCGTGACATACAATTACCGGTCAAAATGGGGCCAATCGTTGATACATGCGCTTTATTCATTCTTGTTTCCCTAATAAACAGCAGACATTAAAATCCTTAGGGGTCATCCATAATTATCATCATTTTCACAAGCGTACAAACCGTACGCTGGGGGGGGGGGAGGGGTATGACTTGAACGTACGCTTTTTTAATGTTGAAAAATAATGACAAAAACGATGTGCCCACTTATCGCTCGCTCGCTCATCCTCACACAAGGGAGAGGTAAAGACCGCCAAAACGAAAAGAAAATTGTGCTCGAATGATTCGCTTGTATGCTAGTGATTCATCAGAATGACGCATTATTGCGAAACATGGCAACTGTGAAACATTGTCATCATTTTCACCATTTACATTTGTACACTTTCAAGGGGGGGGGGGTCAGAAAAAGTGAGGTAAAGACCGCCAAAACGAAAAGAAAATTGTGCTCGAATGATTTGCTTGTATGCTAGTGATTCATCAGAATGACGCATTATTGCGAAACATGGCAACTGTGAAACACTGTCATCATTTTCACCATTTACATTTGTACACTTTCAAGGGGGAGGGGGGGGGGTCAGAAAAAGTGTACGGTTTGTACGCTTGTGAAAATGATGATAATTATGGATGACCCCTTATAGCTTATTGCAAAAAGCCTGATTTATTCACGCTGTTTATGCGACAAACAACATTTTACCGTCTGTTTCTCTTTATTAATAGGAATGCGAGGAGAAGTTACAAAACTTCTACTCCGTAAAGAAACGTAATGTTTCTAAGTTATTATTTACTCAAATAAGACTTTATATCAAATTTGTTGTGTTAACCATTGCGAATGAAAGTTCGCAAGCAGAGTAAATTACGAGGGACATTGTTCCCGACGACAGACAAATAATGGGTCCATACTGACGACGTCACCGATTAGTCACGTGACCGGTTAGTCACGTGTTTCTGATCTTTGTTGCTTGAACTCATTGAAACGCCAAAGTTATTTTTAAACAGGTTATGCCCCCAAATAAATTAAACAACACATATTTAGGAGGATGCCCACGAACAATTGCACCGTGAGCAAAGGCGGATACACGGGTCTGAGGAGGGCACGTGCCTGCTTGACCTTTCGAGTTTGCTCATGTCATACCTATCTTAGTGTGACATGTCCCCATAAACCGTGTGAATGTTCTCCTGGCGAATCGCACGGGGGGAGGTAGAACTATAATTTTTTCTATAGGGGAAGGGCAGGTAAAGTGGGCCCCTCGGCCAAAGTTGGCTCCCACCGTTAGAGCATATCTATATGGAATACAGCTAAATCAATGATGCTAGTATTTACAAACCCGTCAGGGGATACAACTCAAAGTGTTAGTTGTTTGTTTTGTGCGAATTCAAAACAGTGAGCAGGAAATTTGTATTTTTTTTACTTTTCTTAAAATAATTGATGTGCTTTACAATCACCATAAATGTGATCCGTGGAGCAATAGTTCATAGTTAATTGAATAAGCTATTTCAGTTTGACGTGACTAAACGCATTAATCCCAAAATGGCTTTCGACCGATAATCTCTGGCAGAGGCCAAAGTGGGCCCCATGGGACTACACGTTACACAGAGAGGAAAGATATGGATCATTAAAGGCAACCCTTACGAGAAAGACATCGAAGCCATGACAAGAATGGTAGGCCCCCTAACGTGCCTTCAACCAACCAGTTCAAAGAACAGCTGAGAAAATGTCAAATAAAATGAAGACATAGAAGGAAAACGGTGACACTAGACCTTGTCTGTATTGTTCGGAATTATATTCCAACGACAGAAAAGACTATGGCTGGGTGCAGTGCGGGGAATATAGCCAGTGGGCATCCGTGCGTGTGTCGGGTATGAGCTCGCGGGTTTATGTGTGAGATTTGCGCCGACAATTAAGTGGCCTCTGCAAACTAATAAAATGGATCTCTTTTTAAAGCACGTCGGACGTATTATAATTTATTTATTTATTTATTAAGACAGAGTAACAAGACTGTGCATGTACTTAATCAATATAGCTAGATAGCGATTTTTAAATGTCAAATGAAGGTCAATTGGCGCTTAAGGGGCCCGCTTTACCCCTCCTTCCCCTTATACTATACTCTCCATAGTTAGCTTTTAAAACTGTGTATATTATTAGCGCAACCTGTTTGGGATATCACTATCCTCGCGTTCCAGTGTCACGAGTCGCGCTTGACAACGAAGCGATGCTAAAGCTGAAATTACGGTGGCGAAAACTGTTCAACAGCCTCGCCTATTTATCTTACGATGTCATATATGCCAACTGTCAATCGAGAACAGGAATACAAATTTCTGAGCGTCAGGTGAACCGCACGAGGGGCATCTCTCCCCAGGCCCAGCTCCCTCGAAAAAATATTACTGTTCTGGCGCCTTAGATAGGGATGCCCTACAGAAATGATGTATTACACTTTTGATATCACCATTATCAGGAATAAGCACACGACGACGGAGCGGAGAATTCTGGTGATTACGGTGAGAAGAGTATAATAAATGGAGAGTTGGGGATCCAAACTCAGACAAGAGCCGATGAAAATACAGCGCCACACAACACAGTGCTTCCTCCTAGTGGAAACAAAATGAAAGTGACAACTGACAATTATTAGATCGGTAGATGGCGTAACTACAAACATGGTGCCTCTAACATTTACTGCGAATTTTATAAAAGCTGGCCTGAATTTAACACCAATCAGAGGGTTGCACAGAATAACATGTATGTACCAAAATGGCATGTGATGTATATTTTGAGACTGATGTATCTAGATGTTTCCCATAAAATTTAAAGTTATGAGTATTTCGAAGGTAACGTGTGGGCGATAATAGGTTGCATGTGATACTTCATGTCCTACCTAAGTCACGCATGTTCTAGATGATTATTTCCATTTTTCAAGTATGTACATGCTATTTTCGCACTTATATTTTTAACACCTCAGTGATTATTATCACTAATCTTGACACTCTATGGAATATTTATGCATTTTAAACATTACTTTTTAGTATCTTTTTGAGACTACAATTTTGGGATATAATAAAATAAAAAACTTATATATGGTGAAATCACAAGTGACAGGGGACATAGGCAACTTGGGACATAATGTCTACAACTTTTGAACTCTACCTAAGTCTGTTCTAACGGTAAATTTCTAAAATAAATTGTTTCTCTGTCGCACTGTCAGTTTGTTGTCAGGCAGAAGCTATCGTACATGTGTGATAACCTTGAATTAAAACCATTCTAGTATCATATCAGTGTTTATGGGGTCAGAAGAAGATGACATATAATGTGCCATGTGACCGTCATATAAGACAACTTTACTTTTTAAACAGTTGCTTTTGTGTATCCGTACTGTTATGTTGTTATTGCAAAATATATTGGATTTATCTGTCTCAGATATATTATTTGTCATTGAAATCTCACAACACTGTACATGGTGGGTGACATCATGACTATAATTATGTGCTGACTTGAGCACTAGTTTCCAGGTTGATGAAGCAGTTATCACTTATGTGCTAACATCAGCCATTGAATGTTTATTAGATTAGTCTAAACTATTTACTCGACTAAACACCATTGTTACTATATTTGTCACAACATCTCAATGCATTCAAGGGAAATGTATATTATTACTGTAGTTAAACAGTCCGCCAGTTTGGTTACATAACTTACATTGGAACAATTCAGTTTGATTCGCTAAAAAAGTCACAGAGAAGAATTTTTTTTTTCATTGTCCAGACATAACAGTGACGAGCACAACAAGGCACTGAACATAAAAACATAAGTTTCGATCAGAGACTCAAGTCCGTGTTTGATCGATTTGATCGCAGCGACGAAGTAAAGTTCGACGAACTCGACAGGAAAACTGGACATGATTTCCTTATTCGGAAGGTGATGCGGTGCGTAGGAAATGACAAGCAGAAACCAGCTTGTTGTTAGCAAGGTGACTCGGCACTTACGACTACAATTTAATCCCACAGTTGTATTTCACTGTCTGTGTATTACACGAATGCGACCTAAGCAAAGTTTAAATGTAATAAGAAATATATGCACATATCAGTCACTGCTTGATATGTGGCAGATGGACTGAGCCAACAGCCGTCGTACAGCGTCCTGCAGTGGCTCAATGCACAAAGCAGGACACTGTGTCTCTTCCACAGCCAACTTGTGGGAGCAGCAGCAACACGCCAGCGACACTACAGTTCTGTAGCTGTGCCACATGGTACTCAGGGTGACAATGATAACAACCACAACCAGAGAAACTGCAGGGAACTTCCGACATCTCATTCTGGAGACGATCTGTTTGTTCCTGATCGTACCATTGGACTTACCAAAGGTTGGTTTATGTTATGACACCTGACTGTGGATTTGCTTAATTTGTACATACCTTTCTTTGGTTAAACAAACTGCTGTTGTTTTGTGTTGTGTTATGACTGTAATCTGTATTGAATGAAATAGTGTAATTTAAAAATAAACAAACTATGTTTTAAAATATAGCACATTGATCGCAACAGTTTGAGTAATAAATACATATTTTATACTTATTCTCAACACCATTCTTAAGAGTAGTCTTAACACATACGGGTAACTATTTTTCAATAGTATGTTTTTACCTAAAACATTAAAGCTTTTGATGGATGCAGTGTACTTTTGGTAGCAGTGTTTGAGGATGTATTTTGATACTTTGTGTTTGTTTTCACGTAGCTGAGCAAAAGAAACTGTTACGAAAGCCTCCGGAACAGTTGGAGAAGTCTCGTATACTCAAGGTGGCCATTATAGGTGCTCCTAACGCTGGCAAGTCAACTCTGGCCAACATGTTGATGGGATGGCGGGTGAGGCTTTTATATTATCAATTATACTTTTTCATCATTCACTCATCTAGATGTTTGATGTACTGGGTTAGATTTGTAGAGCACAATGGCTCAGGGGTAGAGCTTCGGACTCTCAGCTATGAGAACCCGGGTTCGAATCCTGTGCTGCGGTGTTAAAACCTTGGGCAATTTTTTTCACTTTACATTGCTCCAGTTCACTCAGCTGTATAAATGAGTACCTGACTACAGACAGTGGTGGGTATGTGTACGAGCAGCCTTCGCGCATTAATTGTAATACATGGCTGGATGCTTCCCAGAGAAGCCGAGATGGTGTCTGAGTGAACAGGTCTGTTAGCAAAGTAAAGTGTAATGGTCTTTTGAACGGTCCTGAGGACTGGATACTGCACTATATAAGAATTTGCCTTTTTTCTTTTAGATAATATCTATTTTGCGGGCATTCCTGGTTTTCTCATTTATTTATTTTATTAAAAACATTTTTTCTGTAAACAATTGACAGAAGCATTTCTTATAAAGTGCAACTAAAGTGAAAGATTAAAAAAAAATTGTTTTCAGTTTGCATCTGTCTCAAAGAAAGTTCACACGACACGTCATCGAGCGATTGGAGTTCTCACAGAAGGAGACACACAAATTGTAAGCATCCCCCGTAGGTTTGCTAAAAGTTTCTGATCCCTTCTAACCCAGGGGATGAAAAAGATCTGTTGCTGCACCAGCTCGGTGGAATTTGCTTCCTGCAAGTGTTGAAATAGAATGAAATACAATTTCATTCTGTCGGCGTCTAAAAACCTATCTCTTTAATGCTGCCTATCCTCCTTAACTTCACCATCGTCCACCTATTGACGACTCACACATTGTGTATGATTATGAGATTGCTCAATCCCTTTGTTTTGTCACGGCACTGAGCTCGATTTTCGAGGATATTGGGGCATAAGATGTCATTATTGTCATTATTACTACACAAGGAAATATGAGCAACTGCAATAGACACAAACAGCCCTTGTTTTCTAGCCACAAAAACACATACTTTATATGAATATGAGATCTTTGACTAGCGAGAGACCACTGCAGTTAAAGTAGCCTACAGCAGACTGTTGGGATTTGTTTTATTGTTGCCAAAAATATTGTGAATTTGTGATAGCCTTGTGGATTAGTAAAAAGAGGTAGGTCAGGGGTAGAGCTTCAGACTCTCGACTAAGAGAACCCGGGTTCGAATCCTGTGCTGTGGTGTTAAAACCTCGGGCAAGTTTTTTACTCTACATTGCTCCAGTTTACTCAGCTGTATAAATAAGTACCTGGCTATAGACAGTGGTGAATATGTGTAAGCACAGTCTTCGCGCATTAATTGCAGCATATGGCTGGATGCTTCCAAGAGAAGCCGAGATGGTGTCTGAGTGAACAGGTTTGCCGGGGAAGTAAAGTGTAAAGCGCTTTTGAGCAGTGCTGAGGATTGGATACTGCGCTATATAAGAACGTACAGAGTGTACCTTGACTTTACTGTAATAACATCAGCTGTTGTAATGCAGAAATGGTTCAGTGTGTTATTAGATCCGACATTTGAACCATGTGTGTTACTTGTAGGTGTTTCTGGATACTCCTGGCATGATTACTCCGGGCAAAAGGATGAGGTGGGTATTAACAGTTTACACATTACCCTCGTGTTCATTTGTAGGGATGATTCTGCTACCCAACCTTCCGTCTACAATGGCAGCTGTGGAATTGAATGCTATTTTAATGATGAATTTCTGTGGTACTTTGTAATACAGTATTGAAGCACAGGTATTGTAGGTGACGTGCTCAGTTTGTGTAATTAACCGATACTTATGTATTTTTTCTACTGCTCATGTTGCAAACTATTCCAATTCTTTTTATAATGTTATAGTTGTAGTATTGCTGCACAAAACTTTGTTGTTTACAAATAACGTACATAGATATTATTTTCTCGTTAATTGTTACTATATATCTCATAATTCAGTGTTTGTATTTATCATGAGTGGTTGATGGTTATTTTTTCAGTGTCATTTATTAATGTGTTTCGCTCTGTGGACAAATAACAGTTATCCTTAGCCATGTATTCTTCATCTGTGATGTATTGTGCAACTTGTCATAAGTCATAACATATTTATTAAGACTACAACATGTTGTGTTGTGTTTTGCAGACATAGACTGGAGATGTCGTTACTCACAGACCCCCACTCAGTTCTTTATGACGCCGACCTCAGTAAGTGTCACTGTTTATTAACAATGCATCTATATATTGCTTTTTGTTCCCCCCCAAAATCAATAATAATAATACTATTAATGTATAAACATTTATCAAGCACCACATATTCAAGTAAAATACTGACTCAAAGGGACTACAAAATGTAAATATGTCATAGTAAATTGATAAACATTACAATAAAATGTCTATACATTACATTAACACAAAATAAATATGCTAAACGACAATAGGAAGTAAGCTGTATTAATAATATCAATAATCATTTAAGGTAATTCAGCATCAGCTATAAAATATATAGTTGATATTCATTAGTCTGTACAGTTTGTAGTTTGGGTTAGAATAAATAAATTAAATAAGTTAGCTAAAATACTTTGAGAAGGAAGAAAATAATAAGTTAATTATATATACACTATATATATATATGTATATATATATATATATATATATATATATATATATATATATATATATATATATATATATTATACTAACTTATTTTCTTCATTCTCAAAAGTATTTTAGCTAACTTATATATGTGAGTGAGTGAGTGTGAGAGAGAGAGAGAGAGTGAGAGTGAGAGAGAGAGAGAGAGAGAGAGAGAGAGAGAGAGAGAGAGAGAGAGAGAGAGAGAGAGAGAGAGAGAGAGAGTTGATAAATGTCAGCAGCAGTTTGGTCTCGGAGGCCACTCTTAAAAGATCTGTTTTTACTGCTCACTAAGGCGGGTTTACTCCTATGCAATGTGGTTACAAGCTACAAGGCGCTAAAGAAAGGCCAAGGCCGAACAATTATCCCCACCCATAGAAGATATATACAATTCATTAACTGGTTTGTTTCTAAACATGATCACATGTGTTCCTTCTCTCTCTACACAGTTGCTGTAATAGTTGATGTGTCAAACATCTGGCATCGGACAAAGATAGAGGAGGAGGTTCTTAAGGCACTTCACCTGCACCGAGCGAAGCCAGCCATCCTTGTTCTCAACAAGGTAGAGACAGATCAGTGTTTATTTCAAAGGTCTGGACATATGCATTATGCATCAAGTGCCAGTAACTTTGAAGTGGTACCAAGAAAACTGTAAACTTTTAGCGATTAATTGTTTCAGAAAATTTATGAATGCGCAAAAATGCACAGTTTCATTCTTTGGTAGATTTGAGTGTTGCTGTCATTTTTATTTGTCATCTTAATTAATTTATCTTATTATAATATTGTCATATTGTTTTCGCATATTTATTTATTCCAATATATATATTATATATATATTTTTAGCTACTGTTTACATATTTACATGCTTGATTTTACTATATACATGCATTACTATGTGACTTAAATAATGTGTTTTTATGCAACCTCCGAAGTGCAAAATGTATTCCACTCTATGATTGAACATTAAAGTTATTATTGCATTGCAAGTTGGCTGCATATGCTCAAGTCAGTGATGAAAGGATCCCTTTGTAAATACAGAAAGAACTGATAAAGTATTTGATGAAAATGTTACTGCATATTGGCAATACAATAACAATTAAAGTGGAGAGTTTTTATTTATTAAAACTGAATCGTATCTTTGTCAAGTGTCTGCACTGAATGGAATGTCTGGAAGGGTGGCTGAGTGAGGCACAAATGTCACAGTGATGTGTACCTGATGTTGACAGATTGACCGACTGAAACGAAAGGAGGAGCTGTTGAACATCACACGGACACTGACCGAGGGCATTGTGGGTGGTCAACAGAACTGGTCAACGGTCAAGCCGACGAAGAAAAAAATCGACATCGAGTCGCTTTTTGAAAAGATGGATTCCGATAAAGCAAATCGCAAATTGCAAGAAACGCAGAGTGATTCGAAATATTCATCGAATCAAGACAGTTTAGACATTGACGGTCAAGGTGACCTTGACCTTTCAAAAAGCCATGAAGATGTTTTTGACAGGATTATGTCGTCAGATGAACGCGGACTGGCAGAAACTTCGCTGGAGTCGCTAGAAATGGAGAACGCGACTGAAAAGACAGATGAAGGGGGGTCAGAGGTCATCTCCCAGCAGCCATTTGTAGGCGAGATCTCTGGAGACGATGGCACGACGATAGAAATACACGGCACATCGGAGGAAGAACTGAATAAGTTTCTTGCCGGCGACAACGTCAGTGTCGATGACGACGGTGGTGACGTTAACGACAGGGGGGTGGCAAAGACGCAGTGGTCAGAAACGGCCGCCAGGGGGCAGCACCGACCTGACTTGCGAGACGGGGAGGTGTGGAGGAAGTACTATCAGAGGATTCAGGAGGCACAGCGCGAGGTGGGGGAGAAACGAGGGTGGGGAAACTTCGACGCCGTGTTCATGTTGTCAGCACTAGAGGGCGACGGTGTCGTTGACCTCAAGGTCAGTGTGTACGCAGACATGTTGTGCTTCACTATTTTAAAGGTCGTGTTTTACCTGAAAAATTCTAATAACTCTAAAAATATGCAACCTCAAAATCACAAGTTTGACGAAACATTTAAAAAACTGACATTAAGACTTTGAGCTGTCGCTGTGCTGGCTCGGAAAAGTCTGTTTTGGGGAAAGTCACAAGGAGCAGGATCATGACATCAGTCGGGGAAACATTGCATGGATCGCCAGCGTTCTCAACGTTATTTATACGACAACTGCGCTGTATGAGATTATGCCAAAACCACGACTGTTGTCATCCTAGAATAACAAATGCAAACCGGGCATCCTATGGAGTTTCGGTTAAAAAACGGAAATTTAAAGGTTTTTTATGTCATGTGCTCATATATGACATTTAAATATTTTGGCAGTACAACTGTATTATCATTTGAAAGAGCATCAACCATTTGTTATTAAGGGGCAGAGTCGATTTTATCCCAGGATATGGCCTTTTATGTATGTATGTAAATACGATTTATGTAGCCTACTGCACATTATTTTCATTTATTTATGTTTGTTTTTTAATTCTATCAATTCTATTTTAATTTTATGCCATCACTAATAAAAAAGTCTGTAGATAAAAACAAATTTGTCACTGAAAAGATAGATTTTGTGATGAGAAACTGTTGGTTGCAGTGCTGCCACCTGTCGGGTTTCTGTGTGGTTCCAGAACTATCTGCTAGAGAGCGCTGTGAGCGGACCGTGGCAGTTCCACAGTTCTCTGGTGACTGACCAGAATCCCATTGAGATAGCTCGCATGTGTGTCTGGGAGAAGATGCTGGACCATCTACCAGAGGAGATCCCCTACCAGATCAAGATCGTGAGTAGTTCACGTCTTTCCCCAAATTGGGTTAGTTGCGAGTCATGCCCATGTGTGACGAAAGGACTATCTGTTCATCCCAGGGAGACGTCCAAAGTTTCGATTAGCTAGAAAGAACCTTTTCAAAAAAATTGTGTATACCTTCTGCCATATTAATTCTGAATGCTAAATGTTGAGGTACTGTATACAACATAATTCATGTATGAAGAATTGTCTGATGTTATGACTCTTATTCAATGTACTTACTGTACTTATTTATTTAATCTTATTTATTTAAATTTGTTTAATACATATTAATGTTGTTATTATATTGCATATTAAAAAAGAAAGGATATATTACCTGCTTACCCATGGTATTTGTTTTTTATATGTATTTACTGTACTTATTTATATATTTAATTTATTAATTTTACCACTTTTAGTGCTGATTAATATTGTTATAATTTTAAACTGTCTTACCAACTGCATCTTGATAACCAATGTTATCTTATTATGGGCATTTTTAATATAATGTTTAAAACGGATAATAAAGTCTTGAATCTTCCATTAGATAATCATTAGCAGGAAGTTTGTTGGAATCTGGAAGCCAACATTAAAGTCATTTACATGTAGATATGTGCCTCGGTAGTCACTGCCAATAGGCCATGTAAGTGATTCTTGTTTCCAGTTCGTTTTGAGTTATATTTAATTACTAAGACCAAACACAACTGGTCCCACTTTGTTGCCTGTAAACATATTCAAGGTCAACATGACTGCAATATGCAAACCATTAAAAATAAGAAATTATATGCATAAAAGTTCCCACCTTATAAATGAGTTTTTGTTGGGTGGAAGACTATGAAATTTACAACGGAGGTTTCTGCTGTCCAGTTACGCCCGTATGTGAAATAATACATAGCTCGTTCGAGTCGCTGGGACCGGATCATGAATGGAAATGGCCAAATAACATAAACAGCATTTGGTAGCAGACGTGACTTATGTGGCCTAGTGCAGTATTTGGCTGTTTTAGTTACAATTTGAACATGTTACAGCGGACTTACAAACTGTGAACACTGTTTCAAGTTTATTATCTGGTACATGCAATTTGATGGACATACCATCAACACTGTAGCATCAGAACACTAATAGTTGGTACTAAGTTGCAAAACTGTGAAACTAAATTTTGTACTTTTTGATCCCACTGGATAAAACTTTGAAGAACCCATAGAGGTCATATAGAGGTCATGCAAAAGACTGGATCATTTGTCTGGAATTTACCAGTAAACTGACGTCAAATTGTTTGGATGATTCTTTCAGCGCCTTGCATTGTGGGAGATTGACGAAGACAACATGTTGCGAGCGACCTTTGAACTCTTGTGTGACACAAAGCGCCACATGGTGGGTGGAAGCAGTATTATCTCAGTACAGTTTTATTCCTTCTTCGTTTACTTGATGTGAATGTAATATTACTGATTAAAATTAATAAGGTATATTTTAAGATGATACACAGTACAACACCAATCAAGCATACAAATAATATCCCTTCATACAACATAATTACGGTGTTTTTATAAGTAATTTTGTATTATTTTAGAAATAGAGGTATGATGGCAGTGATGATGCTACACACACCTGTATTTACCTGTACTTACCTGTGCTTACCTGTATGTCTGGAGCACAGTGACAGTGATTTGAGCATTATTGCACTATCAATCAATAGTACCCAGACTTAGATTGTGTACTGCCATTTTGAACCATAGGTCAATACTTTCACTTGCATTAATATTAATTAATGGCTGAAGGATTCCAAAAAAGACGACACTTGATCAAACAGATCTGCTAGTAGTGTTAAGCGCTTTGAGCAGTTGTCATGACCTGCTGCAAAATTACATAAGAATTTAAATTTCTTTCTATTTCATTTCCGTCTGTTGGTTAATGCTTGTCTGCTTTCACTTTCAGTTTGCTGCACTTGGTAAAGGTGGTCAAACGGCCAAACTGATTGCGATTGAAGCAAAGCAGGACTTGATGAATACCTTCAGACGTGACTTGTCGCTGCGCCTTGTTGTCCGCTGCAAACTGGCAATGAAATAGTCCATCATTGTGTGAACGTTTCTGTGCCAGTTACCAAACAACCGACGATTCTGTGGCAATTGTGAAATACCAAGCAAAGGTCCAGTGATTACTGGATGTAGCTAGCCCAATAGAAAGCATTCTGACAATCAACAAGGTTCTTTGTTGTTGGACAATCAACAAGGTTCTTTGGACTGAGATGGTACCAGTGAACATCCCTGTCGACCCCAAGTCTAGTGCTGCGAATAGAAATTCAGAATCCACAAAAGAACTGTTATGACAATTCCATGTCCGCCGGTTTTCCAAACATGCCCAATATCAGCTAGCTTTGCAAACAAGGATAGATTATTGATTGGGTGTCATAATTTTGGTAATTGTGCATGGCTATTAAAATTTATACAGCACATGAGTCTCTTTTTGGACTAGTTGGGAAGTGATCACCTGTTATTAGCATATCATTCCATCTGTTGTCTTCAAAATGTGCAAACTTAGTGACGTCTCCAGTGCGTATAAGTGCATCATTTTAAAGAAATTCTGCAGGAATTATAGGTTGTCCTTAAATGTCAGCATTTGGATATATGGATAGCTGCATATATCTGCAGATCATTACTGCTGATGTTGCTACAACGACAGCCGCCAAATTCGTGCCTACACGTCTCGCCATCTCCTCTGAACGCTGTAGATCATCCCAGAGCTCAACATCTCCGCCAATCACTCCTCTACAATCTGCGGCGTCAATCTCGATTGAATCAGCGATCACTTCCCTGATGGGCTCGCCCCCTGCTCCACAACAGTCAGTCGAGACCACTACATCTATTACGCCTACCGGTAACACATCTTCGCCACTGTGGACCGACGTTGTCTCCAAGAAACCACGCAAGCCATCAACGAAAACGTATGTGTCATCTGTTAGTGTTAAGCAACACAAAACGCATCAAATGACCACTGGAAAATCGTCCGTCAAGTGTGGACTCAAATGTGCTCCCGCTCGACTTGTATCGGCGGATTACTTTTTAACCGGTTTTCATACCGACACATCATGTGTGGACGTCTCGACGTATGTGTCTTCTAACTTGAAGATGAAGTGCACCTGTGAACGCATTCCATCAACTCACAACTACTACGCCTCTTTCAAACTGTGTGTCGACATTGGCAGACCGAACACTCTCTATGACGCCAACCTTTGGCCAGTTGGCACTAAGATTGGTCGATACTTTCCTCCAAGGAAACACAACACAGCTAATTCGACACACCTATAGACTGTCGTATACGTATTGCTTCCTTTAATGCGAGAAGCATACGGAACAGTTCACTTGATTTGATTAACATTTTAACTGCATGTGATATACTTGCTGTGCAAGAACATTGGCTTCCCAAACAGAGCCTTTCATATATTAATTCTTTGCACTCTGACTTCAGTGCTAGGGGCATTAGCTCCATCGATTATGGTGATGGCTTCAGTGGTCGTCCTCACGGTGGTCTTTGTTTTTTATGGCGAAGATCACTTGACCCATCCATCGAAATTTTGGTTTATGACGATGAGAAAAGACTTCTTGGTCTAAAAATCACTACTTTTAATGCCACAATTCTTGTTCTTAATGTATATCTACCATATCAGAGCGATGATAATGTTGATGAATATCAAGCTATTTTAGGCAAGATCCAAGCCATAACTGACTCATTTGATTCAAGTAATATTTTTATTGTTGGAGACTTTAATGCTGATTTAATCAAGACTAGCTTATTTTCACCATTTCTAAATTCTTTTATTAGTGAATGCCACTTTATCCCAAGTGACATTAAGTATCTTCCCCCCGATTCGTTTACATATGTTAGTGACGCCCATGGCTCTAGGAGCTGGCTGGATCATGTGCTTTGCACCCACTCCAGTCACTCATCTGTCTCTGATATGGTAATTAATTATGACTGTGTCTCTTCGGATCATTTTCCTCTATCGTTTACCATTTCTATCAAATTACTACCCACTTCTGAATCATCCACTACGCAACAAACTTGTAAGCCCAGTCCCATGTGGGATTGTGCTTCCTCCCATGACCTTCTCAACTATTACAACAATTCTGGTTCTCTTTTATCCGGCATTGACGTACCACATGCTGCTCTAAGTTGTACCAATCCTAACTGCCATGATGTAGCCCATCAGCTGCTCTTGTGCAAATTTTATAATGATATCATACATTCTCTTACGGATGCTTCCGATGTCATTCCTACTAAAACGTATAACACATCCCGAAAATTCAATGTTCCTGGTTGGAACGACCTAGTCAGGGACTCTCATCAAGCTGCCAGAGAAACTTTTCTCATCTGGCGGTCTGCTGGGAGTCCGAGACATGGTTCTTTGTATGACTTAATGAAAATTAAACGTGCCCAGTTTAAACGCAACAAAAGACATTGCGAAAAAAATGCTGAATCTCTTAAAGCGGAGCGTCTAGCTTCCAATCTGAGCAGCCATGATTTTAAAAACTTTTGGAAGGGCATCAAACAAGCAAACAATGCCAGGTTACCTAACCCCAGTAATGTTGGAGGTGCCTGTGGTGCTGAAAACGTCAGAAATATGTGGCTTCAACATTACCAATCACTGCTTAACTCTGTACCCGAGTCTACTGTTCACATTCATAAGATTGACATGTATTGTAGCAATATTCAACTTAGCGACAATATGGTTGTTAAAGTTAAAGAACTACAAGAATTAATAATTGCTATGCCTGTTGGTAAAGCCTGTGGCTATGACCATATCAGTAATGAACATTTTAAGTATGCTAACGAAAAACTACATATTCTTATGTCTTTGTTGTATAGCAGTCTGTTAATACATGGTTTTTTACCTGATACTATGATGACAACAATCATAGCTCCTATCATTAAAAATAAATCTGGTGATTTGTCAGACAAATTGCCCTTGCCACAGTAGCTAGCAAACTATTTGAATCATTAATATTATCCAGGGCTATCCCATTTCTCATTACATGTGACAATCAATTTGGATTTAAAAAGCATCACTCTACTGAGATGCTCATATTTCTGTTAAAAGAACTTTTTCGAAACTATATTGCTAATGGGTCTTCTATGTATGTTACTATGTTGGATGCCTCCAAAGCCTTCGACAAAGTTAACCACAGCAAGCTATTTGGTAAATTAATTGATCGTGGCTGTCCAGCTTTTATTGTACGCATTCTATACCACTGGTACGGTACCCAACAATTTACCATCAGATGGTGTCAGGGATTTTCTAGCTTTTTTACTGTTTCCAATGGTGTTAAACAGGGTGGAATCCTTTCCCCCCATCTTTTCAATGTGTACATGGACGACTTAAGCGTTAATCTAAACAAATTATATATTGGTTGTCTTTATGCTGGCACCTTAATCAACCACTTGATGTATGCTGATGACCTCTGTATTTTTTCTCCCAGTGTTGCTGGTTTGAGAAAACTTACTGATTGTTGTGCCAAGTATGGCGAATTGTTCAATATTACTTATAATGCCAAGAAGTCCTTTTGTATGGTTATTGACAACCAATCCCAGGACAGGAAACATTTTCATTGTATCCATCTCGATAACCATCCATTACCTTATACTACAAAATGTAAATATGTTATTTAGGCATTGTATGACTTCACAATTTCACACATCTGCGTTCACACACTGTATGGTTAATAAATGTACATCTGTCATGTATCCTTCACAGAAATAGTGTACAAGCAAGTGAAATATGTTTTGTTTATTAGAGCGGATATGATGTTTCACAAAATTAATGTTCTGATGTGTCGTAATACCATTAACATTACATGAACGATGAGATTAGTACTCTACATTTACACTTTCCTACCACAAACTATTTCTTTTTACATCATCCTACTTTTCTTAATCCAGCTAGAGCTAACAACTAACCAGATATAGACTATATCAACAATCAATCTGTTTGAACAACAACGGGCGGGCGGGCGGGCGGGCGGGCGGGCGGGCGGGCGGGCGGGCGGGCGGGCGGGCGGGCGGGCGGGCGGGCGGGCGGGCGGGCGGGCGGGCGGGCGGGCGATCCAGGATGATACTATCAAATCATGCATTGTCAGTTCTGCCGGAAATTGTTCCGTCATTTCAAGAACATCTGTTGAAATGTCTCCAGAAATATTGAGCTGGTGCTGATAGTGAAGTACTTCACGTGTTGCATCTTTATCGTTCATTACGATATCGTCAACCTCTGATTATGAACTAAACCACAATCACCCGTATGCATAATCGTCTGCGAAGTCGAAGTCAGTTACTATTGTTGGGGGAACACGTTGACTCTGTCGTTTTTGTAAGTGAAATCCATCTTTAAGGGTAACATTGGAACATGCTTGAAGAACAAGTTTACAATTCATGCGTACTTCCAGCAATAGCATATGGAAACATGGGCACTCACCAGCCAAGCAAAGACCAGGTACCGGTAGTACCCTCATAAACAAAGTTAGAAAGGAATATGTTAAACATAACATTCCGGGACAGAAAAACAAACATCTGGGTAAGAGAAAAGACAAAGGTGACAGGATAGATGATTGAACAAGTCAGAAGACGAAAGGTGACCTGGGCTGGGCTCGTCAGCAGAATACGAGATAACCGATGAATACTGCGTATCACCAAATGGAAACCCTTCGAAAGGAAAAGACCTGAAGGAAGACCGGCGAAATGGCGGAGAGACAAACTAGACGACTACTGGGACGTGCATGCCTTTTATAAAGAAAACATGATATTACATAGAAATTACGTACGGAGACCAGTTAGAGGTAGGTTAAAAATACTCTAGTCGAGGTTGGTACCGAAAGCATCATGGCATCACCATGAAATAAACAAAGTAACTGTAAGGCATATTTCTGACTTACCCATATTATAAATATGTTGTATATTCATACAAGGTAAAGATCACCAGTTAAAGTAGTACTAAATAAGTATATATACATTATGCGTTAAGTGTGTGGGAATGTGTGCAGAAGGATGGGGGGGGGGGGGGTTGGTGCCAAACCAACCGTAACTTCAAACAGTAAGAGATATGTTAATTTGTTAAGTTGCCCATATTCTTTAACTAATGTACCAATATGTACTCAATAGATTCACCTTAGAGATAAAGTGACATAGGGAATTTCAAAAATACCATCTCAAAACCTTACTGAAACAATTTTCATGAGAAATGGCCATGTATATATATATATATATATATATATATATATATATATATATATATATATATATATATATATATATATATATATATTCACACACACACACACACACACACACACACACACACACACACACACACACACACACACACACACACACACACACGCACGCACGCACGCACGCACGCACGCACGCACGCACGCACGCACGCACACACACACACACGTATATATTGTAAAACATTATACAGTAATCAATATTGCACAAAAACCGCGATCTCTCATGCTATACAAGTCATACTACACTAACTAACTACGCCAAATAAATGACAAATAAATGACAACTTCTTGGTAAAGCCAAACGTGGTTTGATAGTGGTTAGGTATTGTGCAATAACTGAAAAACTGGATGTCTAAAGACCAAACCACCCTTCAATCCCCAGCAGCTGTGGTCTAATCCATCATTGCATGGCATCACAGGAAAAGGCCGACAACCGTCTCCGTCAGTGTTTGGAATTGACCGATGCCAGTCGCTCCCATTTTAGTCTTACCCATCTAACTCTGTGGTTTTACCACGACCTTCGCTCCTCCGCCGGCAGTCTCATATATAATTGTATTTACAAGACTACTAGTCAGGTTATTCCTCTTCATACTACTACTACTACTGCTGCTGCTGCTGCTGCTGCTGCTACTGCTACTGCTACTGCTACTGCTACTGCTACTGCTACTGCTACTGCTACTGCTACTGCTACTACTACTACTACTGCTACTGCTACTGCTACTGCTACTGCTACTGCTACTACTACTACTACTACTACTACTTCAGCCAAATTGTAGATATGTTAGCTTT
>OZ024865.1:8717796-8730296 GCA_964017155.1 Oasisia sp. SBJ-2009 | reverse complement strand
CTCTTCAAGCATGCTCCAATGTTACCCTTGAAGATGTCGCGGTGCTTGGTGAATGCTGTCCATCCGGCCGTGATTGGGATAGTAGAAGCATTTTATTCACAACAATACATCACTAATATATGATCATGTTCATTTCACAGTGGAACGCTATAACATATAAATAACACTTAAAATAAACAATAAATACAAGCAAGTCACATGATCGTGTAAACCTGGCTACAATAAATAAATAATAAATAAATAAAATTAATAAGAACTAGATTAATAACAAAACACAAAATTACTCATTCATTTTCTCTTTCCTTTCATTTGACTCACTGAAATATTCTTGCATTCTTTTATAAATATATGTTTTTTAATGATATCGATGTGCTTAGGAATAGTCACAGCCATAAGTATTGACCTTTTCATGGATTAGTTACTGGTGGGACTTCTAACTGCCTTGCCTGTCTTATTTATTCTCCTGTAATACTATAACACGCTATGCACTGCAGTGAAGACATGTTTCGAACGTTTGTTGGTCTTTTCAATGCCGCCGACCTAAGGCTGTTATCTGTAAAAGATATCCTGCTAACGACAGTCTATTATGTATATCAATACACGCAAGCCATCTACGCGTGCCAAGAGTCGTGCTTGCAAATTACCTGGTGAATTCGAGCAGCTGATAACATTGTAAGAATTGTCTGCTGATACAAAAGCTGGCCGCCATTGAATACAAATAATACGTTGTGTCGTGTTCTCGTCATTGGACGTGTCTGGCACGAGAGACGTGGTTACGTGTAGCATCGCGTCTAGGCGGGCGTTGCCTGTCTTCGGTGGAGTAAGGCGACGCGACGCAATACCCGATACGCTCTTTTATGGCGACACGGCGGCGAAAAATGTTCAACAATCTACCCCTCCCCCGCCCACAGTCTTTCGTCGTCAAGACTGCGAGACAACGGTAGCGGACGGGGGGTGAAGTTCCGGCGGTTTTTTCCGTTTCTGCCCCAGTGGCGTGGACAATAGGCAAATGTAGAGACGCCACCTATCGGATGGAACAGTCACTAAAGCACGTAGATGCGATTATGGATTTTATGACCGTACAGCGTGACGATGATATATTAGCTTACATGTCCCGTCTCTCGAATCCGGGCGGTATTACCTCTTGTCTATTTGCTCACGATCACTTGTATCACGGTGTGTTTTGAACTAATAGAGAGTACAACGTATCACATGCACCCGTCATCATATGTAATGCACCGAAATGACGAACAGATAAATGCAATAGTAATAAAACACAAATATATCATCCAAGCAGATTCTTAGTTTATTGTGAGCAGAGCTTTCTTTAATTGTATTTCGGAAGTTAATTTAACTATGCGCCCAGGTAGTAGATTCCAGATAGATACAACTGAATGTGTTTTGTTACATCAAATTTAATTATGTTATGTGAATCACCATAATTATGTTTTGGTAACTTTGCTAACGTATCAACAGGCCCTCCAAGCCGAATAATTATGACTGCCTTACATCGTTGTCGCCGTAAAGGTCACCCTAGTTTAGATCAGCCTGTGGGCCGTGATAAAAACGCTTGGAGACGTCTTTTTACCGATGGTCACCGATTTTCTAGACGGTACAGTTTTGGTGTAGGAAATTGACAAATTAATTGTGTAAAATAACAGTGCAGGCGGAATGTGGTAGTTGGGTCAATAATGTAATATCCTTTGACACACGAAATATACGAATCTTTATTCGTTAGCTAACATTTAAATATTATTATTGCATTCACCCTTACTTGCGTATGAGACTTAAACATGTGGCATTTACTTAATGTGCCTTTATTCTAACTATAACGAACGATCACGGGAGCGTGTGTGTGTGCGTGCATGCATGCGTGCATGCATGTATGCGTGCGTGCCTGTGTGTGTGTGTGTGTGTGTGTGTGTGTGTGTATCTGTGTGTGTATGTAAGTGTGTGTGTGTGTGTGTGTGTGTGTGTGTGCGTGCGCGTGCACGTACGTAGAGCCTACGTGGAAGTACGTGCATGTTTGTGTTCACAGATATACGTACGTGTATACATGTGCACTGCGCTGTTTATTAGGTAGATAGCATCAGGATATTAATAACTTGTCACTCAAAACAAAAACAAAAAACAATACTGCAACAATGCCATGTCCTGCGTTTGAACCTTTACAGATTTATGTAACTGATATGTTGAAAGCCACACACGGCGTGCATTCTATATCTAATTTACACTGCCAGTTAACATCTGATACTCTTCTTCAATGATAGAACATTGAATTAGTTACGTTATATGATATGAGAAGAGTCTGCGATCATGATATTGAATTGCTCGTCTGCCGGGACCTTCGTGATATTATTGTGATCCACTTACTGCAGTTAAGTAGCATGACGTGGCGCCAAGAAATTATTTATTCAAGCCCGGTGTGTGATTTCAATGAAAGACGTAACAGATAATTCCCAACGAAGACAATTCTAGTGAAGCGTGCAACCACCAACACCAAAGGAGTGACTTATAAATGCATCGTTCCAATCATCATGTGTATACCGTGTATACGACTTCGTAACCCATACCTGTCGTAGTTACATACATTCACCAGTCACAGATTCGAGGAGATTGCGAACATCCAAGTTCGACAACCCGACAACGAGCCCACTGGAACTCGACTGAAGACCCTCCTACTGATAGAGTACGATCGCTTGACCACAGAACAGTGACAAAACGTTGCATAGGAAAGGTACATTTTTCAAAGGTTGTTTTCAAAGCTGTCATATTGCTATTTATTACACAATTACATAGAATATCAAAGAGAGAGAGAGAGAGAGAGAGAGAGAGAAATTATGCACACACCCACCCCCACCCCCACCCCCCAGACACACACACACACACACACACACACACACACACACACACACACACACACACACACACACACACACACACACACACACACACACACACACACACACACACACACACACACACACACACACACACACACACACACACACACATACACACACACACACACACACGTATATATTGTAAAACATTATACAGTAATCAATATTGCACAAAAACCGCGATCTCTCATGCTATACAAGTCATACTACACTAACTAACTACGCCAAATAAATGAATGTAACTGTATTATGATGTTATGTGTGCGCGTGTGCGTGTGCGTGTGCGTGTGCGTGTGCGTGTGCGTGTGCGTGTGCGTGTGCGTATGTGCGCGCGTGTGCGTGTGCCCAAATCAGACAGTAAACGAGCATAATTTTTGTTTTGGTGACATTACATTAGGAGACCTGGTTTGATTCATTAACAGGCTCAGTAGAAAGTCGGCTCGGGCGTTTGGAGAGCTCAAAAGATCGGGCGTTTTTTGGCTGTCGGGCCTTCACGGTCCATTGGGATCACGAACGTTTGGGCGTTTTTATGTGTTTAGGAGCATTAAGTACCGGGAAAGTTGGGAACAATAACCAAATGCTTCAACTAACGTCAAATTAGAGTATCTACTGTTGTGATGTTTGTTTTAGATATGTGGCAGTTCAGCAATATCTTGATTCTGGCTCTAGCAGGCGTGGGCGTGCTACTTGTGGATTTCGGTAATACATTGCATCCTTTATACAATTATATATATATATATATATATATATATATATATATATATATATATATATATATATATATAATATTATGTGTTTATATAATATTATACCAAATACATATATGTCATATGTGTGTGATACGAAGATTTCCAACTTGTTTTACAAGAGCAAATGTTTGTCTTGTGTACAAAAAGAGAAATAAAGTATATATACGCAATTACGTAGCTATATATCTTGTACTGCTATTTAATAATGTTTCGAAAACAACTAGTATACGACGTGTTGTATGAACGTTTACGTAGCACAATTTCGGACAGTCAACATGGATTTGCCAAGTGCAGTATCACTGTAACTAATCTAGCATGCAATTTAAAAGTCATTTCTGAATGAAATGACAACAAGAATCAGATTGATGGTATATTTGTAGATGCCATCAATGGACTTCAATGGAGCGTTTTATTCAGTATGCCACACTGCTAATTCAACATCTAAAATCATGTGGCGCAATGGATAGAATGGTTGCAGTCTTACGTTGCCAGCACAAAGCTAACTAAGCTTCTATCTGGAGGCTGGTTTTGCTCGGTGTACAAAAGGATCACACAATGGGCCAGTTCTGCTATTCTTGTATATTACCGATCTAACTAAACACGTTGAGTCATGCGAAATATCATGATATGTCGGTTTTATATGTTTTCATCGTTCTTTTGTCCGTCCGGTTAAATACAAAACCTCGTACAGCACGAGTGTATCTTGTTACAGTGCGCCCGTCTTCCGCGCAGGAGTGCACCCAGGACAATTGGGACACATGTTTTAAGGTTGGTATGGCAAATGTTTCAAGAGACGATAAATGACTTTGTTGATATATATATATATATATATATATATATATATATATATATATATATATATATATATATACATCTGTGTATAAATATATTAGAAATTGTATCATATCATATCATATCATATCATATCATATCATATCATATCATATCATATCATATCATATCATATCATATCATATCATATCATATCATATCATATCATATCATATCATATCATATCATATCATATCATATCATATCATATCATATCATATCATATCATATCATATCATATCATATCATATCATATCATATCATATCATATCATATCATATCATATCATATCATATCATATCATATCATATCATATCATATCATATCATATCATATCATATCATATCATATCATATCATATCATATCATATCATATCATATCATATCATATCATATCATATCATATCATATCATATCGAAGCAAGTTATCGTGGTGGTTTATTGTACGTAAATCCATTGACAGTATTGTTGTTTGTTTCGCCGCACGAGCAGCAATACAAGGACCTGCTCAATATGACTGAATTAATACCGGTCGTTCCTGCATTGAGTGACAAGGATTTCAGAGAAATGTGCCGGTAAGGTCAGGAATATCTGCGGGGGAACAACAATGGAGAGCTTATGTTACTTATTCCCTCACACTATCTTGGTACATACTAAGTTTCGTTGCCACCAGTTCCTTTCCCATTCGCTCAATCTTTTAAAACCACTTCAGTCGACTCTTGGCTTCGTTCTTTGTGTAACTTTCTTTTATAACCTCCTCTCTCGGTTTCATGTGTTCCTTCCTCATATTGGTATGGTTTTACATCAGTTCAGCATACCTTTGCTGGCCTGGTTACCCGTATGACCCCACGATTCTAGGCTCTGTCTACTGGTCATCTCCCTGCTCTCATGATGTCGTCTTCTAACCAGTCGCTGGTGTCCCTCTCCCATCTTCCTCTTGGATTTCCCTTTTCCCGTTCTCGTTTCCTCCACTTTGCCTTCTATGTTTTTTTTTGTGATGAAACGTGTATATTTATATGGACACAATAACTCAGTTTTAGTCTCTTGATTCTGTTCATTAAATGACCGTTTGTATATATACTATTTTAAAGATCTTTATTGCAACAATTAATCTCAAACGCCTGCATTCTCTCCGTGTCTTCTTTGTTTAGTGTCCACGTTTCGGTCTTGTACACATGTTTCAGAAAAAGACAAATTTGTTTAATTCTGATCTTTGTTAGTACGGTTTATCCTTTCCCTATTTGTTCACATAATTTAGTTTCACCGTTTCTGGTCTGTGGTGATGATTAGCTTCTCCTTGTATTCTTGCGTTAATGTATTTGTAGTGCTTCACATTTTCAACTTGCTCCCTGTTGATTTCAATTTGACATTGCATCTGTCAGTTTCTAAAATCTTTGTTTTCTTCATATTAACCTGCAAGCCTTTTTGCTCACTGTGCTCTTTTACAACACGATAAGATCTGTTAGTGTTAGGCAGCTTGTTGTAGTGGACAGGAATGCGGTATCGGTTGCGTTTCGTTAGTTTCTTTTTTGTGTCAATTTCTTCTGTCGTATATCATCGTCTTCTGTGTAGAGGTTGTTACTCGCGTAATATTCTTTGGATATAATTCATTTTGCAAACGTAGTTTTGAGCCGTACAAGTGAATATGTGTCACATGTGCACGAGGCATATTTATAACTCCATAGTGAAATTCAAATGGGCGTGCATGTGTGTGTGATTGTGTGTGGGCTTTTGCAGTAGCTAATTTGATGAAGATATCTACGATCTAAAAAACTAATATCACTGTATGTGATACCGAATGGCTAATCTGGAGTGGAGTCGTTGAGATTATCATTGTCATCATCATTATTATCACCGTCCTATTTCAGTTTCAATAATTTAGTCCATACCATTGCGTGATCCGACCTTTCGACCAGACTCTTCTTGTAATGTGTTCACTACCTTATTTCACTACATTGTGTATAATTACAATGTTCAATTTTATCTCTGCAATGCCATCTTCACTGCATGTTCAGTTGTGTCTATTTTCTATAATTGTATTAACACAATCCACACATAAAGGTATCGTTGTGCGTTGAATGTACAGATTACTAGACGAAGCGCTGGATTGCATAGAGTTGTTGTTGCCTGACTGCGTACGGTATAATACACTTCTTACGGAAGGCGATAAGCGAGCGATGGACTACATGTGTCACACGCATTCCGAAGGTGAGGAGTTCATCATAAACGGTTTCTTTTGTTTCATTGTCTAACTTCAGGATGTTTAAGTATTGAAATTCGGGGGTGAATTCCATACCGAATATGACAACTTTATTCCGTTTAGCAATCTGATTACATTTGAAGATTTAGATTTATGTCAATTTTTTTACAATAACAACGAAATTGAACTTCGGGTACACCATTGGGAATACTAAGCAGGAGCCGAATCGAGGGAAGCACATTTCTCAGCAGTCTACAGGATACTTTAACAGTTTCGTCCATAGGAGTGAAAGCTTGGCAGTAGTACGTAAGAGGCGATTCTTAACAAGCAGGCGTGAAATAAAATATAAAATAGTGTAGAAGGAAACACACAACAAACGGGTCATTTGTGATTGACACGTTAATGTGGGTCTTTGATGTTCATGCTACAGGGTACTTCAAAAATAGACGGTGCTTCGCCAAACGTAACCTCACTGAAGAAGTGAAGAAATGTATTCCACATTTTACTGGATTCGCAAATCTGCTTGGTACAACTGAATACTATCGATCATGCCGGTGAGTCGGAGATATATTTATATTATATATACCGTTATTCTTTATAAAATACAAACAATTAATTGCAGTCAATTTAATGTTCTGGTTCTACTTTTGTATTAAATCAGTTGCCCTAATATTCTAGTTTGTTAGTAACAGTAGAACAGGTAGGCTATGTATACGATGGCGGTGATCACTCAAAGGTATGCTTGGGTTGAAAGGCAATAACGTTCAAATGCTAGAATATCGACACATTTCCATCGTGAGAAGATTGTATTCAACACAAACCGAAAGTTGTATTTAACGCCCTTTTTGGTAGAAAAGACACTTCCTACGTTCACCACAACCCGTCCCTAAACACAGTGCACAATGTCTCCTGGTGCATCATGGGTCAACGCTCTCATGTCAAACGGTAGATTGTGGTTCCCCTTTGCGTTGAGATAACATCTAACGAGTGCTGTTCTATTTGCGTGCGTGCCCATAAAAAATAGCAGAGATCAAAAATTAGTCACCCGCATGTTTTTGTGCTAAAAAGACAATTTCAAACATTGCCTATTTCTCGCCTGAAAACTACATTTTTGTGCGATTATATCCCTCCTAGCACATTTGCAGAATTGATGAGACAGAATATGTCTCTTTTGTTCTAGATACATATCAAACTACACGGACTGTGTCCAGGCGGTAGTAACCAAGCACTGTGGAAACGACGCGGGGTTATGGGAGCGACGCATGGACATCGAAACTTTCACACCGTTTCTCGACGAGTATGATTGTCCGGACTTGCGTGAGTATAGAATCAGAATGTACAAGCTGGCCTTATTATTCCTTTGTGACATATCAAAACGAATAGGCCGTATCCTATCAGGCGTACATCAGAATTGTACAAAACTGGTTACGCAAGAATGGGCGTCCGCGGGGGAGGCCTAGGACACTAAGCCCTGGATATTGACCCGATTTCTAGTTATGATAGCTTTACATTTTGTATTTAAAAGATATATCATCAACCGCCTGTCAAGTGAAACATGTGTTTCATTTATCTGTGATGTCGGAATTACTCAACGCTGCAGTCGTAAGCCACGATTCGGGACAATAACAGCTTAGTTCGCCTAGCTGGCGTGCTAGGGAAACGTACACATGTAAAGGATGACATTCCTAGGGTTACACACAGTCACAGTGGAAATTAGGTCCCAACATACAGTTTATTACAAAAACGTATGGTTACGCGATTAAACTGTTTTAAAATACAATGGTGTCATGCATGTTAATCATACGTGTCAGATTAGCTTAATACATAAGAAAATGTATATATAACAAAGAGACTTGTGTATATATGGAGACCGTTTCAGAACAGGTGCACAATTTCTGTATCGTCTAAATCGTTGGGAAGAACCATATGTCTGATCCCACCGAAATTCCACGGACAGTTGCTCCTTGCCTATCAGGAATTATAGACGTTATGTCCCAAGTCGCTCATTTCCCAAGTCACTTATGTTCCAAATATCGTGGGCGATTTGTCCCCAAAAACAAGACACCAAGTAACATTTAAAAATGTAATGAACTTGAAATGTTCCACAAAGAGTGTCAACATTAACACTACAATATCAACACATTTATGTTAAGACTAAAGTGCACAAATGACAAAAAACTAATCATACATTTAGAATATATATATATATATATATATATATATATATATATATATATATATATATATATATATATATATATAAATATATACATACATATATATATATATATATATATATATATATATATATATATATATATACACACACACACACACACACACACACACACACACACACACACACACACACACACACACACACACACACACACACAAAGTCCGTAGCCCCCCGCATGTTCCTGCGTCTATCGATGGGGGTAGAAACTGTATTGGCATGTCTCCTTTCTGTTTACAAAGAGCTTGACGCACTGAACGTATCGGATGCGATAGGATAGAAAACGCATCACGATAAGCTGTGGACCTTTAGCTGAATAGACAAGCACTTGTTCTGATTATAAGCACAGGCATGATTGGTGTATTGCAATGATTTAACGTCTAGACGTCCACTTGTGTCTTCGCATTATTTGACTACAGAAAATATAACAAGCTGTGGATTAAGACTATCATGTAGATTAACATTTAGTACCGCGTATTCTTATAGCAAATACGTATTTGGTATTTTGGTATGAAATAAACCTTCACAAAATGTAGAATTGCTCTTGTCATTTCTAGGAGTAATAGTCAAAGCATGACCTGAATCACTGGAACCGACAGAGCTGATATGCATAGCAAACAACCCTGGCTTGAAATAATGGTGGCCTAAAATATGTAGGTCTACAATACATTCATCACTCTCTACCGCTCCCCTACTCTCTCTCTCTCTCTCTCTCTCTCTCTCTCTCGCCCACCCTATCCTCTCTCTGTCTGTGTCTCCAACGACTCCCTTCTCTCCTCACTCACCCTCTACCCATGTATCCTCTCATTCACATACGTACTCACGCACACCCGCACACACAATGTCACTCTCACTAATTTACCACGCACGCCCTCCCGCCCTCCCGCCCTCCCGCCCTCCCGCCCTCCCGCCCTGCCGCCCTCCCGCCCTGCCGCCCTGCCGCCCTGCCGCCCTGCCGCCCTCCCGCCCTCCCGCCCTGCCGCCCTCCCGCCCTCCCGCCCTGCCGCCCTGCCGCCCTGCCGCCCTCCCGCCCTGCCGCCCTGCCGCCCTGCCGCCCTGCCGCCCTCCCGCCCTCCCGCCCTCCCGCCCTCCCGCCCTCCAGCCCTCCAGCCCTCCAGCCCTCCCGCCCTCCCGCCCATTTTTTTTAAACATTGCGAATATATGATGACAACATTTTTTTTATGTCAATGGCTATTTGCTTGGTTTTGTTATGAGGTGCGGGCCTAAACTGCAAAACTAAATCTTTCGCTACCCGCTCCATGTAAAAAAGCTGGTACACACCTGATGTCAGTCTTGTTAACAGTACTTTCAACCAAACCCTAAACCTGATCATAAATTTAACCCTAACCCTAAACATGTCTCCAAGTCAAAACAGCCATCTCCAGCGAGCCCAAAATAGCGCCATCTACCTGAGTTTCCTGTGAACACTCAGAATTAACCAAGGACATACCAACCGTTACACAAAAGCCTGAGGATTATCTTGATGGAATTTAAAAAAAAAACCTCAATGTTTTTAGCTCCTACAACCACATATGAGATAAGGATAATCATAGAGAAATAAACAACTGCTATCCTGGATGGGATGGTATAAAACCAGACAGCATCAAGCAAACATACTCTAGTATGATTGAACCATTATACCACATTATAAATTTATCGTTTGATAAAGGATACGTACCATAGGAATTAAAAATAGGTAATGTAGTGCCGATTTTATAAAAGGAGATGCTGCACTAATCACCAACTATAGATCAATTTCAGTATTACCAGTATTTTCTAAAATATTTGAAAAACTTGTATAATGGTAGACTAACTAAATATATTGATAAACATAACATTTTGTCAAATTATCAATTTGGATTCAAAAGAGGATATTCTACTTACATGGCTTTAACAATATTAATTGATAAAATAACAAGTGCAATGGACAAAGGAGAACACATAATAGGACTTTTTAGATTTCGCCAAAGCATTTGATACAGTGAACCATGACTTCCTATTAAGAAAACTAAACCATTATGGAATAAGAGGAACTGTCACCCAATGGTTTAAAGTTATCTATCTAATAGAAAACAAAGAGTGAGAATCGGTGAAACCAATTCTGATCTTAAAAACATAACTTGCGGAGTGCCACAAGAATCAATATTAGGTCCCTTATTATTTCTTATCTGTATAAATTATTTAAGTGCTGTGTCACAAATCACCTTTCCGATAATGTATGCAGATGACACTAATATTTTAATCCAAGGGAAAGATGTGCAAAAAATGGAGCATGATTTAAATATTGAAATACAAACACTTTCACTGTGGATTAAAGCTTACAAACTTTCGTTAAATATCAAGAAAACATGTACAATGACATTTAGCAATATTCCAAGTGTAATAAACAGAATCAATAACATTTATATAGATGGGACTCAACTAGACACTGTTAGCCATACCTAATTTCTGGGAGTGATAATAGATAATAAAATCAATTGGAATGAACATAAAAAATATACATGTAAAAATATCTACGAGTGTAGGCATTTTCTGGAACACACACAACAAAGTGAACAAAAAAACTTTGATTAACCTTCATATCGTCGGCTATCCAGTAGTCTGGTGGACCGTTGGGGCGGCACAGATGATCTGGCAACCAGCTCCCTCCATGCCTCTCGCCTCTCAGGTTTTCTCATAGCGGCGTACAGGGTCATGCCCGTCCATTCTGGGATGTTGTCCTCCCATCTCTTTCTGTCTACCTCTTCTTCTCCCTACTTGCACTGTGCCCTGCAGGATTGTCTTGGCAAGTCCTGCAGATCTTGTTACATGCCCGCACCATTTCAGTTTGGGTCTCTTTATTGTGGTCAAGAGGTCTTCGTGGGCCCAATGGCTTGCCGAGTTCTGTTTCGCACCTCTTCGTTGGAGATGTGGTCTCCGTAGGTGATGCCCGAGGAGCTTTCTAAGGCATCTCATCTCCATGGCCTGTATCCTTCTCTCTGTGTCTGCTGTTAGTGTACAAGACTCACATGCGTATGGGAATATGGACATGACCAGGGAGCGCATCAGTCTGATCTTTGAGCTAAGTGCTATATTCCTGTCATTCCAGATGGTCTTGAGTTTGGCGAGTGCTGCTGTGGCCTGGGCGATCCTAGCGAGAATTTCAGGTTTGGACCCTTCATCTGCGATGATTGCTTCCAGGTATTTAAACCTGTTGACGCAATCTTGTTTCTCGCCGTTGACCCTGATGTCAGTGTTGAAGCCATTGGATTTATTGGTCAACAGTTTGGTCTTCTCTGCATTTATCTGCATGCCCAAAGGCTGTAGAAGTGTTGTCAATGCGCTCCACCAAGTCAGCTAGCTCCTCTTCCCTTCCTGCCAGGCAGTCTATGTCGTTGGCAAAACGCAAGTTTATAATATTCCTGCCACCAATGCTGACTGTCCCTTCATGGTCATTCAGTGCATTAGTCATAATTCTCTCCAAGAAGATGTTGAAGAGGGTGGGGGAGAGCACACAGCCTTGTCTTACTCCGACTGTGGTTCTGAGCCAGTCCCCTATGCTGTTATTAAGGTAGACTGCGCTGGTGGCCTTGTCATAGTGG
>OZ024865.1:8682796-8712796 GCA_964017155.1 Oasisia sp. SBJ-2009 | reverse complement strand
TGAGTGTCTCGTCGTTGTGCAATCTGATATCGATTGGCAAGCGTGGAACACGACCGAACATCAAGTAGAAAGGACTAAATCCCGTGGCAGCATGACGTGTTACGTTGTACGCATAGGTAAGTTCCGGTAGGTAGTCTGGCCACTTGGACTTCTGAGCTGGTGTCAGTGTGCGTAACAATCCGTGCATTGTCCGATTATATCTTTCGCATTGCCCGTTTCCCATGGAATGATATGGCGTTGTGCGCGATTTGTCGACAGCGTAGATCTTGTATAACTCCGTGACGATTTTAGCATCAAAACATCTTCCTTGGTCTGAGTGTATCCGGAAAGGAACTCCGTAGCGCAGAAACCATTCATGTACTAACGCTTTGGCCACTGTCGGGGCTGTTTGGTTTCTAGTCGGCACTGTTATTGTGAATTTCCTGTACACATCGGTCATGACCAGTACATTCTCAATTCCGTTACTAGCGGTTTCGAGTACCGTGAAGTCACTGGCTACTACTTCCAACGATTCCCTGGCGACAATGCTATGCATAGGCGTCCGTATTTTAAAATGTGGCATCTTTGCTAGATTGCAACCTCCACACTTGGCAATCCAATTATGGATGTCTGAGCGAAAATTCGGCCAATAGAATCTTGCCCGCACTAATTTCTCGACCCTATCTATGCCTTGATGTCCCATCCGATCATGTAATTCCTCTAATACTTCCTTCCTCATGGAACTTGGAAGCAACAACTGGTTTACTTTCTCTCCACTCATGGGATCTGTCATTGTTCTGCACAATCGGCCAGAACAGATGTGTAGGCGGTTCCATTGTAATAGCAGTTTCGCTACTGCTGGCTGTTCTTTCCGTCTTTCTCCACGTGTCGCGTCTCGACCTCGGTCGATGTAATGCCAGATTCGGCCCAACACCGGATCAGTCCGTTGTGCTTCCTGGATCTCGTCCGTTCTAAAACTAGGTAGGACCGGTGACTCTACATTTTCCAGTATGTCGCGTCTTTGAGCAGTGGTGGCTCGGACCGTTCCTTTGAGTAACTTCTGGCGTAAGTCGCACGGCAAAACCGTTACTTCCTGGATATCCGCTATATTTTCTTCTCCGATGACTCTGACCTCCGTTGTTGCAGTCAGGTGTGTTTTCCTGCTCCGACCATCACCCGATGCATTAAGTCGCCCGGGA
Source organism: Oasisia sp. SBJ-2009 (assembly GCA_964017155.1). Taxonomy (NCBI): domain Eukaryota; kingdom Metazoa; phylum Annelida; class Polychaeta; order Sabellida; family Siboglinidae; genus Oasisia; species Oasisia sp. SBJ-2009. Next base: position 8,711,618 of record OZ024865.1, on the reverse strand, counting down.
CGATACCTAGAATGTCCTACCTGGCTACCCTGCATTGCATTAGTCGCTGTGCTACCTTTAGAAGTACCCCTGTATTCGCGATTTGTTGATTGTTCCCCATTACGCCGCCTGTCACTAGAGCACTTCCAGCACCTCGCGATGGTGTGACCCCTTCGGCTACAGTACTCACAACACACCGCGGCGATGGTGTGACCCCTTCGGCTACAGTACTCACAACACACCGCGCCGCCGCTGCGGGGCTCCGGTCTGTCAGGGTTCACCACACCCACTGGCGCCTGTTGTTGTGATCGTAACAAAGAAACAATTTCCGACTGAGTTGTAGCAAGTAGTTCTAATTGTTCTGCGATTTGGTCTAGTGGACTAGAGTCGCCTGGGGTGTGGTGAGGCTCCTGAATTCCCCGGACACATGCATTCTGATACGAGTTACCCATCCCGTCTTTCTCGAGACGGATAGCTTCGGATCTCAAGGCACTAAAGGAAATTGTAGTTTGACTTCTTACCAATCTTTTCATTTCCCGCTTTATGTGGATATCAACCAGGTTCTCGCAGAACACTTCAATAAGCATTTCGTTCTTACTCTGCATTTTATCAGATATACCTTCAGATATTTCTAACAGGGCCCGGGAGAATTCCCTAACACTTTCCCTGTTTCTCTGCCTTCTCTCGTACAACTCTCTCTTTAGTTGTGCAATACTACGGGTTTCCCCGAATGTTGACAAAAGTAATGTGAATACATTATCTACCGAGTCCTTTTCTTCATCGGGCGCATACCTGACTTCTTCCCGGGCAGGTCCTTCTAGATGTGCGATCAGGAAGGGTAACCTCTCGACCGCTGGGACGGAATGCAAACGATTGCGGGCTTCTTCCATCCAGTCGTGTAGTTCACAGGAACGCCCCGTAAATGCCCGGAGAGTTCGGTTTGGAGGAACTGCCACCTTGACGTTGATGGACTGCTGGTTGCGCTTCAGGTTTTCCGCCATCTCTTCTAGACGAGCCAGTTTTTCTTCCCCCGTCACCAGGTCTTCTCGTGCTGTCGCCATTCTTTATCGACTCCTCTGGGAGCCTCCGTCGTCGAATCCCACGTCTGACACCACTTGTAAGCAAGTCGAACGACGGGTCTTTGTGTATTCAACGCGTTTATTTAGAACGAATACGGCTCCTAGAGGGCGGCACGCTCCTCCAATAATTCGCCCTCGCACCACTTGGCGCTTATCAGGCCGCTGGTTATACTGGGTTACTGGGGGCTTATACAAGTGTTGTCCGGTCGCTGAGACGTAATTGTTGACCGGTCGCTGGCCTAGGGCAAACTGCACCTCAGCAGTTGTCCAGCTTGACCAGCTGGGCGTGGCATTATTCTTCAGTGCCATCTGGTGTCTATAAGTATCCACCAGGGGTACTTACTTACTTATGTACATGCGAGCGAATATCTTACCCGCCCGCCCGCCCGCCCGCCCGCCCGCCCGCCCGCCCGCCCGCCCGCCCGCCCGCCCGCCCGCCCGCCCGCCCGCCCGACCGACCGACCGACCGACCGACCGACCGACCGACCGACCGACCGACCGACCGCCCGCCCGCCCGCCCGCCCGCCCGCCCGCCCGCCCGCCCGCCCGCCCGCCCGCCCGCCCGCCCGCCCGCCCGCCCGCCCGCCCGCCCGCCCGCCCGCCCGCCCGACCGACCGACCGACCGACCGACCGACCGACCGACCGACCGACCGACCGACCGACCGACCGACCGACCGACCGACCGACCGACCGACCGACCGACCGACCGACCGACCGACCGACCGACCGACCGACCGACCGACCGACCGACCGACCGACCGACCGACCGACCGACCGACCGACCGACCGACCGACCGACCGACCGACCGACCGACCGACCGACCGACCGACCGACCGACCGACCGACCGACCGACCGACCGACCGACCGACCGACCGACCGACCGACCGACCGACCGACCGACCGACCGACCGACCGACCGACCGACCGACCGACCGACCGACCGACCGACCGACCGACCGACCGACCGACCGACCGACCGACCGACCGACCGACCGACCGACCGACCGACCGACCGACCGACCGACCGACCGACCGACCGACCGACCGACCGACCGACCGACCGACCGACCGACCGACCGACCGACCGACCGACCGACCGACCGACCGACCGACCGACCGACCGACCGACCGAGTAGTAGTAGTAGTAGTAGTAGTAGTAGTAGTAGTAGTAGTAGTAGTAGTAGTAGTAGTAGTAGTAGTAGTAGTAGTAGTAGTAGTAGTAGTAGTAGTAGTAGTAGTAGTAGTAGTAGTAGTAGTAGTAGTAGTAGTAGTAGTAGTAGTAGTAGTAGTAGTAGTAGTAGTAGTAGTAGTAGTAGTAGTAGTAGTAGTAGTAGTAGTAGTAGTAGTAGTAGTAGTAGTAGTAGTAGTAGTAGTAGTAGTAGTAGTAGTAGTAGTAGTAGTAGTAGTAGTAGTAGTAGTAGTAGTAGTAGTAGTAGTAGTAGTAGTAGTAGTAGTAGTAGTAGTAGTAGTAGTAGTAGTAGTAGTAGTAGTAGTAGTAGTAGTAGTAGTAGTAGTAGTAGTAGTAGTAGTAGTAGTAGTAGTAGTAGTAGTAGTAGTAGACTTGAAAATCCGAAGGTGAAATATCTCAAGTTATTATGTATTTTTGTCCATGGCCACGTTTATTTTAAATTATCTGAAATATGGCAAGACTAGAAACAAAAAAGTTTGAAATAATAATAGCTGGAGTAATGTACTTGTGTGTTGGTATATAATAGAAATGTCTTCAATCAGTGAGGCAACCTTGGCTTATTATAAACAAATACCCCATTACTACTTCTCTTTTGGGATAGTTATAACAGTGGGGATATATCTCATAGGCAATTACCACCTGGTTTAAAACATAATTTGACTGTTCAGTACCTGATAATCTAGATAGATCGATGGTAGTCCTGGCCTGAGTGATGCAGGCTTTAACCTATAAACATGTTTTTCACATGCACCTTTCCATCTGTAATGTGTTCTGGTGATCACACTTTTCAAACATACATGAAATTCAGAATTATATTGGCATTTGGTTATATACAGATGACACATCGATTAATGGTCTCGCCATATGATCTCATGTATACTGAGCGATAATAGGGAACATATCATATACGGCGTTGAACTCGTCTCAAACTTATAACTAATGTTAACAGTGGGTCAAACAGGTCTCCACTGTATATCTGCTACACCCTTCGACGACATGAAGCACTTAAGATGTGGTGAAAGATGGATCTAAATACCGTATTTCTTAAATACGGACATTATGTGCTTTGACAGACGCCATCTTTAAAAATGGCGCGAATTGTTATGTTATTGAAGGTAACAGATAACATATTTGATATCGCTATCCACCAAGCTATCCAATAACGTCAATAAAATTGCTCTAGGTGACGTAGTTTTTGAGATATTGGGACATTTGTATTGACGACCGCCACCTTTAAACATGGCGAAATAAATGCCATAGGAGCCAAATAGTTGTATATTTGAAATTGGAGTCTCCTGAAACATACATTGGTATACCACAATTATTGCTCTGCATGCCGTATTTATTAAGATACGGGGATATTGAATTTGGCAGCCATTTTGAAAAATGGCCGTCGCCACGTTATGCCCAGTTTTTGAAATTTCCACCTAGTAGAATCTTAAAGCCATATGTATATATTACCCAAATCAACAGTCAAACTTCGATACCTCCGAAATGTCTACGGGCCTATAGGGCAGGTCCAGGACTATATATATATATATATATATATATATATATATATATATATATATATATATATATATATATATATATATATATATATATATATATATATATATACATACATACATATTATTACCACAGTTGCTCTGGACATCACGCGGGAAATGCTCTTCCAGTCCAGCTTGATCTTCTGCAACCAGTCTCTTCCAAGTAGAGCTGGTCGCTCACCACATGCCACCGCAACCGGAAGTGTGAAATGTTGTTCGTCGTATGTCACTGGGATGTAGGTTTTCCCTGCAATGGGTGTCGCATCGTCTGTATACAACTTCGGAGAGATATTTGAGTTTTGTAGAGGGTATTCTGACAGAACGCGTCTGTATGTGCTCTGTGCGATAATGGAGACAGCAGCCCCTGTGTCCAACTGCATAGGGACCACCTAACTGCCCAAGGCTACGGGCACACTGATGCCCTTGCATTGAGATACACCATTTATCTCAGCGTCGGCTGAATACACGCCATGCAACATCAATGTCTCGTAATCACCTGGGCCGTCACCATTTATCACATGGGCCACTCTGTTTTGCATTGATTTCTGTTTTGCTCGGCGCATCCGATCAATGTGTCCTGTCTTGTTACACCAATGACATCTAGTCAGGAGGAATATACAGAATATGGCCCGGAGGGTGGAAATGTTGTACAGGCCTTTTTTGATGGTTGATATGAGTCAATAAGAGCCTTAGCTCATAAGTTCCGGAGGGTGTTCAACATATTTCGTTCGGTGGCATTTGTGTAAATCCAAGATGGCCGCCATCGCAGACCGATATCATTAAATGGTCATAACTCGGTAAATATTTGTGCTAGTCTTGATGTTGGGCTCTATACCTAGGTTTAGAGACACATGGGATCGAATGGAAGGGTTGTTTATGTGATTTGACAATTGCATCACCATATAAATCCAATATGGCGGCTAAACCATCCAAATTGACCTGCTAGATATGGGGATCGGATATGGAAATTAAAATCCAAATTCCATTCGTTCAAACAAATAACTTTATTGACATTTATGTTGCAAACGACTAGTAACAGTTATGTTGCAAACGACATGATTTATGCACATTACTCATCAGTGTCCTCGTCTGGTTCAACGGATTCTTCGTCCGATTGGTTTCGTGTCAGATGGTACTTACTTGCTTCCCCACCCTCGCACAGACAAAACGCTGTGCATCCTACCTTGGAGCGCAGCTGCAACCTGCAGTTAAACACCCAGAGGTCTTGCAGTTGTAGTGAATTAAATTAAGTATACCTGCAGGTGCAGATAGTGTGCCTATTGCCACTGTTCGTGGTAGCAGGATGCCCTGATGGTCGCGCTCCCAGCCATGACTTGTTGAGTCCATTGTCGGTGGTGATTTGTCCAGTAATGATGTTGTTTATCGGTGCACCATCCGGGTGTGAGCAGGGGGTCGGTCAACGAGTGGAAGTAAGGCGACGACCCCATTTCACTACCCATTTAAGGAGATCGAGTGAATTCCAGTGTCTAGATTTAGCCTGTCCTGTTTGCTGTACGTAACTTAGAAGATGACGTCACACACGGCGTACATTCATTCCTTCAGTCGATGTCGACGTAGGTGTGATCGAGTGACACATTCGATGGCACAGTCGATATCTTCATCATTGGTTGAGTCCATCAGACGTTCCATATCGGTATGTAACGAGAAGTTGTCGTGTACATCCACCGTGTGATTTGTCGTGTTTCTGACCTGCCCGTAGAGTCGAGCGATGCTCTACACTAACTAGAGCGGCTCTCGCCCCTCCTCCTCTTGTAGCGACTAACCTCATCCTCGGCGTTTTCTCACACAATTCCTCTTCTTCGCAGCTCCCTTCCGTATGTTGCTCCTCCATTTCCAAGCAGAATGCCGTGGCCTCCGCTTTTGTCTCTTCAACAAGGTTTTCGCGTTCCTCTTTGTTGGATAAAAAGAGTCCCAATTTGGAGATCAATCTCAACATGATTAACCTCTCCCAGAACTGGACGCCAGAAAGCCAGGTAGGCACCGAATGAGTATGACATGACATGTGACAAAAGGACGGTGGCAACAGACCACGTGATCACCGTCGCGGAGTCGCTCCAGTGCAGCCGTGATAGACTCCAAGTAGTAATGTATGTGCTTAGCGTTTCTCACTTGGAGCGGAGCTGAGAAATACCTCCGGAGGAAGGTCAAAGTCAAGGTGAAAGGTCACACACCAAGGTCAAGGGCATATGCCAAGTGGCCTGTCCTGGCGGATATGGCATGAACTAGTACTGTCCAAAATCGTGCGTCTTATTTTTTTATTGTGTCAAATGGGGTTAGGGGTCATGTAGCGCCCCCTCGCGGATAGGTGACGAACTACAAACTAGGTGGAGCCATCTGACGAACAAGTGGAGCCATCTGACGGATATCTTTTCAGCTAATACCCCAAAAATACGTGTGTCTTATTTAAAAACTACTTTTAAAAATAGCCAAGAGGTCAAGAGGCGATGCTGGCGAGAGCGGCGACCATGTCCACTATGTAGGTCACACCGGTCACGTTCTCCAGGTAGGCAACGTGCAATGCCCATGCGTGCTGTGCAGTATGTAGGTCACATAGCATTCCTCCAATACAAAATTGTAGCTCACGCCTCGCTACCAAGTCCAGTATATAGGTCACACCGGTCACGTTCTCCAGGTAGTGAACTTACATATGTACACGCACACGCACACGCACGGACACACGCGGACACACGCGAACACTAACGGACACACGCGGTCACACGCGAACACCTACGGACTCACGCGAACACACATGCATACGCACGGACACATACGAACACACGCGGACACGCACACACACGTGAACACGCACACTGGGTCACAAGCGAGCACTTACGATCGCATGCCAACAATTTATTTTGTTTGTTTTGGATTCATTTGTTCTGTTTTCATTTATTTTGTTTTCATTTGTTTTGATTGTTTTATTTTCATTTCTTTTCATGTTTTGTTTGTTTTATCTTCATTTGTTTGTTTTGTTTTGTAAACATACCGTGTCTGTATACTTACGGTGTCTGTCAACTTGCTTCCGTACGCACGACGTAAGTAAATTCCCTACGTGGAGAACGTGAGCTGTATGTCTTACATACTGGACATGGAAGTGACGCGTGAGGTACAATTTTGTATTGGTGGAAGTGCTATGTGACCTACATACTGGACAACACGCATCCGCACGCACGACATATGTAAGTTCCCTACGTGGAGAACGTGACCGGTGTGACATACATACTGGACATGGTAGCGACGCGTGAGCTACAATTTTGTCTTGGAAGAAGTGATATGTGACCTATATACTACTCAACAGGCATGCGCATTGCACGACATATTTATGTTGCTAACATGGATAACGTGACCGGTGTTATCTACATACTGGATACGGTAGCGACGCATGAGCTACAATTTTGTATTGGAGGAAGTGCTATGTGACCTACATACTACACAACACGCATGCGCATTGCACGACATATGTAAGTTCCCTACGTGGAGAACGTGACCTGTGTGACCTACATACTGGACATGGTAGCTGCTCTCCCCAGGATTGCCTCTTGACCTCTTGACTATTTTAAAAAGTATTTAAAAAATAAGACCTACGTATTTTTGGGGTGTTAGCTGAAATATATTCGTCGGATGGCTCCACTAGTTTTTTGACCTAGTTTGTAGTTCATCACCTATCCGCGAGGGGGCGCTACATAACCCCTAACCCCCATTTGACACAATTTAAAAAATAAGACGCACGAATTTGCACAGTACTAGTTCGTAACCTGTCCGCAAGTTGAGCCACTAGTCCATGCCCGATGCGCCAGGGGGCGCTATTTGAAATTTGACCTTGACCTTGGGATGCGACTTTTGACCTTGACCTTTAGCTTTCCTCCGGAGGAATTCCTCAGCTCCGCTCCAAGTGAGAAACGCTAAGCACATACATTACTACTACTCCACACTCGAAGTCACTGCATCTCCGGCATCACGTCTCGAGCTCCGTCGGGTCTCACTTCTGTCCCAATATCACATAATAACTTTATGTTCGGAATTCGTGTAGATCACATAATATAAATGGGTATGACTGCTGTCTAAGAAAAACATTCCCCAAAATGCGGCCCCAACATGGGGCATTTACCCCCTTCGTCACCACCTCTTTACGCCAAACCCCTTACCTAAAAAAATAACAACGCATTTAGTTCTATCTTAAACTGCGGGAGACTGTCGTTGTTTCGCATGTTGTAATGACCTACACAGACAAGGGAAAGTTACACGACCAACATGGACAGAACGGAAGGGAGAGCGGACGTGAAAGAAACCTTTACAATTCCAGTGAAGTTAAACGACAGCGACGCGACATTACACGCGATTTGCCGCTGTCACGTAACTGTTGGTGTGACTGGTCCTCACTAACTGAATGGTTAATACGTGATATATGAGGCCGCGGTTATGTCTCACGTTACTAAGCAGAATGACCACAAACGAGTCCATCTAAACAGCACGCGCCGGCCATGTGATAGTTTAATCAAGATGTGCGTAACCACAAAACAGCAGTGGACATTTCTAAGCAAAAGTATTGGTCAAGATTTCACTTTGTACGAGGAACAAAATACAATTCTAACGAAGCGATATAGAACATTGGCGTCATGTGTGCGCAACACCGGAAATGACGCGCCGATCAGCAATAGAGGTCGCAATAAGGAGATAGCGTAACACCAACGAAAGGAACATGTTCAGGGAAGTTGTTAACACCATCACAGTGTTTTGGTCGTTCTAAACTCGTTCTAACTGTGGTACACTCTTGTAGATTTATTTTCAAATTAGAAACGGCGCGCTAGAAACACAACGTTTAACAAACGCGTGTGTAGAACTGTCCCAGGACGCGACAGAACGTAAGTAGAGGCGTTGGGACATTGATGCTTCGGAAAATCGAAAGTTAGCGTGTTAAAAAATATATTGTTTTGAATGTCGAATTTGCAACTAATGTCAACAACCACACACTAAATAAGCAATGCACGTGCACGCAGCCAAATTTGCCTTCCGTTTTTGAGTGTTCAGAAATTGCTTCGCTTTAGCGTCAGACATCGATGCATATAATTTAGGACTAACAGCACCCTCTCACTCAGATAATATTCGCACTGTTTCGTTATTGATGCTATGCCGCTGTCTCGCTTACATGTTTCCGGTCGTTAAAAACGTTCCGATTGACGTTTCTGTGCATGCGCAATAAATGTGAAATCATCAATGTCCAGCGAAACAACAAAGCATTTTCGGTATAAATGCTATGAGCTTTTTGTTAACTCACCTGTGGTGATTACTGTGAAGAGTTTCTTAAAATGTCGTTCAATGTAATGAAATACTAGGTTTTTTTAAAAAATAAATTACTCTCACGGATTATGGCGCAATACAGTCACGTGATTTACGCTTGCAATCAAAATATGCCTCAAAACTTGTTTGCCTCGTGTTAATTTGCGACAAATAACGTTGCTGAGAGGTTATATACATCTTAATGAACAACCCGTAGTATTTATACCATAAATGCTTTGTTCTTTCGCTGCATATTGCTAGTTTTATATTTATCGCGCATGCGGAGAAACTTCAATCGGAACGTTTAAAACGCCGGAAAAATGTAAGCGCTACACCGCAAAGGTGAATGCGTTGCATTCCCCGTGACGATATCACGTGATTTTCTGCCAAAAATTACAAAACCAAATAAGCCACTTCGTCGGACTGCGTGTTAGCTCACCAACTGGGAAATCACATTAATAAATAACTTTTAATATTATTGTAATGCTCAGGTAACGCACATAGACACATCATTATAGTTAGTAAACGAAGATCGACCCATAATGCGACTAAACTAATTTATATCGAAGTTTACAATGTGTGTGTGTGTGTGTGTGTGTGTGTGTGTGTGTGTGTGTGTGTGTGTGTGTGTGTGTGTGTGTGTGAGTTTGTGTGGGGACTGAGGTCAAATGAAAGAAACTGTGTTTGATAACGGGCAAAACTGGACCACATCTTTCTATGGGGTTTTAAAACAGCTCCCTACAACCAACTAGTCTGTTAGTCGTATCATCGAATTTCTCAGCCGTTGTAGGGGAGATCGGGGATGTTGTTATAATGTTCGAACTGTTCTTATTTCGTTCTTTGTAACTAGCATTCTCTAACTATTGTTGTTATTAAGGTTAATATGATAGTTTTGCTGTCACATAGGTTCTTTCGTGTGGCCACCTGTCTCTTGCCCGTGTCACTGTGGGCTTGGTTGTCACAAAATGTTGCTAAACATAGATTGTGAGTGACGTATTTGAGAGAAAAAACAATTACACAAATAAAGATACCTTCTGAAAGATGTTTCATGTCCAACAAATATGGAAACAAGTCGCAAGTGGCGGAAACAAATGTGATACAAAAAGGTTCAGGTTAAAAAAATTGTAATAACATTTAACAAGATCTTATAAGATCGCCGCCTAGAGAATTAACTCTAGATGGCAGTTGTACTAGGAAACCATTTGGCTTATCGAGAATCCAACCTATATATTTAAGTGTATCCCGCCCTTCTGAGGTGTATGTCGATTTAATACTAACATGCTACATGAACAATAATTGTTGGAATCGTGGCCCGATTCAGCATAAAGTACATAAGATAGATATCCAAGGTATAAACTATTCAAAAGATATTCGAGATATAAATTGAGAGAGAGGATTTAACGCAAAATACCCAAACATTATTACTTCTTATCCCGTTGTCTCAGCCGTTATGACTTACGTTGTCTCGTCCGTTGTCACTTCCGTTGTCTCGTCCGTTGTCACTTCCGTTGTCTCGTCCGTTGTCACTTCCGTTGTCTCGTCCGTTGTCACTTCCGTTGTCTCGTCCGTTGTCACTTCCGTTGTCTCGTCCGTTGTCACTTCCGTTGTCTCGTCCGTTGTCACTTCCGTTGTCTCGTCCGTTGTCTCTTCCGTTGTCTCGTCGGTTGTCACTTCCGTTGTCTCGTCTGTTATCACTTCCGTTGTCTCGTCCATTGTCCCTCCCGTTGTCTCAGCCGTTGTCTCGTCCGTTGTCTCTTCCGTTGTCTCGTCTGTTATCACTTCCGTTGTCTCGTCCATTGTCCCTCCCGTTGTCTCGTCGGTTGTCTCGTCCGTTGTCTCGTCCGTTGTCCCTCCCGTTGTCTCGTCCGTTGTCTCTTCCGTTGTATCGTCTGTTATCACTTCCGTTGTCTCGTCCGTTGTCCCTCCCGTTGTCTCGTCCGTTGTCTCGTCGGTTGTCTCGTCGGTTGTCACTTCCGTTGTCTCGTCCGTTGTCCCTCCCGTTGTCTCAGCCGTTGTCATTTCCTTTGTATCAGCCGTTGTCACTTCTGTTTTCTTGTTATATGCGTTGTCTGGTCCGTTTTCTCCTCCGTTGTCACATCCGTTGTATCAGCCGTTGTCACGTCCATTGTCTCAGCCGATGTCACTTCCGTTGTCTCAGTCGATGTCACGTCGATTGTCTCAGCCGATGTCACGTCGATTGTTTCAGCCGTTGTCACATCCATTGTCTCACCCACTGTCACGTCCATTGGCTCAGCCGTTATCACTTCCGTTGTCTCAGCCGATGTCACGTCGATTGTTTCAGCCGTTGTCACATACATTGTCTCAGCCGTTGTCACATCCTTTGTCTCAGCCGTTGTGTTGTCATGTCCACTGTCTTATCACGTTCGTTGTCTCAGCCCTTGTCTCTCCAACACTCGGAACAGATTTGTCGCTAGACAAGACAACGTACTTTTGAGGTTATTATTATCTTCGTACCTCGAAGAATCTGTTGCTGCGGTCAAAGACTGTCGGTTTTAGCCTCACAGACCCCGTTGATGAGGGAACTGATAATGATAGTATTGTTTCCTTTCACACCGACAACTCCCTGATAAGTTGACAAAGCACGTCGTCGACGTTTTATTCAACATACACGAGCAGTTTTCCCCTGTTTAAAGTAAACCTCGCCAATCGTGTGTTTTGACTAGAACTTCTAGAAGGGTGACATTGTAAATAGAATAAGTGAATATTTAGTCGCCTAGTGCGTGAAACGATTATCGCATCAGCTGGTCACACGATGGAGACACATATGTTCTCATGAGTTACGTAGTGTGTAAGTCTGATCGACCCCCCACTTATTTGTGCTGCAGTTCGTCATAATACGTAGTGTGTCTAATTAAATCTAACCTAGCAAGCCAGGGGTCGTTGCAATGCGCTACATGCCCCTGGCCGATCGTCTCCTCAAGCCGTGGGATTGACCTATCCATTGATAGCAATTGACTTCGCTAGTCGCTACTGCGTCAGCCGTGGGAACAACACAACTATCCGCCCCAATTTGTCATTGAAGACGGATACATGACTGGCGGGAATCCCAATATAATTAACCCATTCACATCCTAAACATTGCACGGTAATCAAATCACCCAAACTTATATCACATAATCGAAGGCTGACTACACTATTCGAGGACGATTTCATTGACTGGCGTCAAGAGGATTTTTTAAGGGATGTACCAAGGATAAGAGGAGGGCTCGTACTGACGTAATCAACCGCAGCGACCCCTGGCGTGCGAAGATTACTAGATCCGCACGTCAACTATACAACGCACGTCTTCCACAGCAGAACGCAGACAATGATCGTCGTAAACCAGCAACCGAGGTCACCCTCAAAACACATTACCAAGTATCAACCTTTGCCAAATGGTTCAAAATGTAAGAAAATTTACATGGCCATGCAAATGCAGTATATTACATAGAAATTGGATTAATCGTAATCGAAAGTTTTCTGGAATAATCCACAGAATTGTGATAGCCATATCCAATTTTATATACTTTTACAGAAATCGTGTTGCTTTGATTTCTACAGGTGTTACTAAGGGAAACACTTCATAAGATGTTCCCCTCGACCCTTCAGAGTTCGGGACGCCATCTTCCCGTTGGTCCCGTCCTCTACATTCTTCTCCGTCCCCCAAACATTTGTTAAATTTCGTGACTCTGCTAAAACTTCTAACATATCTAGTCGACATTATGTGAGGCTGAGCTGGGTGACTTGTCGAACCAACAATTGTCTCTTGTTGTGCTGTAATGTGCGGTTCACAGAATAATATATATATATATATATATATATATATATATATATATATATATATATATATATATATATATATATATATATATATATTATAATAACGTCACTTGTACAATAGGCCAAGGAGGTATTGTTGCTAAGCAAGGTAAACAAGACAGCAAAACAAAAGGAAAGAATACAATGGAATCATCCACCTTACACATAATTTTACTATAGAGGTAACAGACAAGATCGACAATCAGAAAGAACATTTGTAAATATCATCAGCACCTACGGACATATTCCTGATAGTAACTAGAATATTGACCGGGCAGATACGTTATGTGTGTGGTCACATTAAAAATAAGAATAATATTAATTAATTAATATAGCACAAATAACAGTTTCACGTGCTTAAAGTAAAATAAATATTTGCGTAATATAACGTTTCTTTGCTGACGACATAAATAATTAGTATTCATAAACACGGTTAGAATTATGTCCAGTGCTGTTGTTAGATGCTCGTCTCCTTAACTTTCTATAGTTTCTGTTTAGTTCTGCTCAGCCCCGAGACTTCGTAGGCTGCAGAGGAGACGCGGACAGCTGTCGTCAGGCCAACTGTAAACATAATATTTATAACTCGTTTGTTTTACATAGATGGTATCATTTGTCTTTAATACCATTTAATGGCTTAGCTTTATTGTAAGGATTTATAAACACGGGCCAATTAGACAAGACATTTAAAAACCAAACGGCACAACACACTATGGTATAAAACATTAACGTTCAGTTCGCTAAACCGCAATCTACATATCACAGTTATATGATGGGATTTGCTATCATTTACCATGAAATAAATTTGACAGTATATTAAATCACTCTGTTTGTGTGGAAGTGCTTATAGAACACAAACCATAATTATTCAAATAAGCTCATTCTTCGTAAGTTCAACAATCTTTATCCAACTAATATTATTCTTACATTTTATGAATGCAGCTATTTTATGAATGACTATTCAGTAATTCACCAAATCGTTCATTACCCGGTGGTTTCCTTACTGTTTTTTTACTACCCAATTATTATAATCCTCAAATGTTATGAAAGGCCATGTCGACCTTTCACCAAGACACCCAGGTTTTTCTTACTGACCACTCCTGTGCCGGTGATTACAAACGGTCACACTGTACATTTCCCGGCCCACAAGGCCCAGGCTTGACGTCATCGCACGAAAGACGTAGTTGTCGTCGACACATTGTTTCAACTGTCACGTCGACATCGTACGTTCTACGTGCCGGTTCAAACGAGTCGAAAGTGCAGCGTCCGACGCCGATATTTACAACTCGCGGCACTTTTATAGTCGAGTCTAACAACATAGTTGTCATTTGGGTACACTGTGTGGTCGAGTTGGGTACAGAAGACAGGGAATGTTATTTGAGGCTCTGATAGATGCTACGTGTGACGTGGACAGCGACGGTAGAACTGACTGACCTGATCAAATCCTGTCGGGGAACTCGGCCGAGAGTTGGGGGTACATCGGATGGCGATTGGGCCACGTAAACCCGCTGGAAGAGACAGAAGACAATGACTCATGACACACGGCTGTGTCAACGCACTAACTTAACACTGACTCACACGGCTATGTCAATACACTAACTTAACATCGACTCACGCGGCTGTGTCAACACACTAGCTTAACACTGACTCACTAGACTGTGTCAAGACATTAATTTAACACTAACTCACATATCTGTTTTAACACACTAACTTAACACTAACTCACACGGCCGTGTCAACACATTAATCTAACACTCACTCACACATCTGTGTCCACAAGTGTTAAGACTAACACGTGAATGTGTCGTTGATGTCAACTTACTCTATCTTCAGCCGAGGGATTCCTAGAAGGAGGCGCCTCAGTGTCTCTTGGCTGGCCACTTTCAACCTGTAAAGACAGAGACAGGAGTGATGTATGATGATGTCACACAGTCACTCACCCCGCCTTGACTAAGTACACAAAGTAAACAACCCTGTTCTACCCCACAATTACCCCCTGACGTCAGCAACATGTCAAGGTCAATGGCAATGCGTTTTGCTGTTGGCATTTTTCCAAAAAGTCGGCGTCGATTTGTTCACTAAAATTATTTTATACTGCGGCAAATTGTTACATCGATTTAAGGGTGGTTTAAACGTGGCTTTTATTTACATCATGAACAGGTCAATGAGAATGTTTACAGTTACGGAATATGTGTAGTAATTAGTTATACACTAAAAGTCTAAGTGATGTGCATACTTTATTTAGTTTCAACATCTGTCAAATAAACAAAATAAGTCGGACATTTAAAACTGACCATTAGTGGACGTGGTAAATGTGAAATGATGTGGGGTGACTAAGCAAGTGTCCTCACGCGAGTATCACAAGCTGTGGACATCCAGCTATGAGCCCGTCGGCGATGTGTTCAAGCGACGTTTCGTTCTGTCTATTGTGGCAGAGCCTGTAAGTGTAATGTAAACAACGATAAGTTTTTTTTATCCCGTCAACAACAAACGTCAACGTCTCAATAAATCACTCCTTTCAACCTTTGCACGACGACATGTCTACATTATCACGACAACTACTGGTGCCACATCTTGCAATCATTAATTAGACTTACGATAATACTTTAAGACGACCCAGGGACCCGCTGGCGAAGACGGCTCCCAGCGTCCGTCCTCCCTCCACCTCTGCCAGGACGGAGTTGTAGTCCAAGCTGTGGGTGAATTATATTCCTGGATTAAAACACCGCAAACACACGACATTGACACTCGCTGTCGCCGATTAAATACACAAAACATGTCAACGGACAATAAACTGACGCACGTTGAGATATTTTGTTTCACTGTCCACTACATTCACTGACCACTGATAACACCACTGATAACAACTAGAGTGGACAACACTTTCCTGCTCAAACCTGCGATAATCCGTTGAATATGAAATGTTTCGTGTTTCCTGCTCATGAATGTGTCCCCGTGTCACACCGCGACTGACAATAAGTTACAATGTAACACATCGAGCACTCGACGACCTGAAGCGGGACATTTCTACAAACAACGGTCATATTAGTACATAACGCTCTGACAAATATACATTATTAAATACTAAGTTTTCATTGAGATGTTATGATCTATAAATTAATATATGACTAAGGATATTATAGCTTCACAAGCTATAGAATCCTTGATATGACGTTGAAATGAAAACACTACGAGAAAACTATCATACATATTATTTAACTTGATGTTATCTAAGATGACAATACGTTGTCAAAGCAGTTAGTTGGCATGATACCCAACTTGGATTGCCAATAATTCATATTATAAAAGCAAAGTTATGATAAAGACAAAATCAGATGTCAAATATGAGGTTTTACTAGAATTATGTTAGTTCCTTTCTAGATTTAACTTAATCAGGACAACAATATAAAGTTGAGTAACAACAGCACTAATTAAATTTTGTGTTTTATTAAATACACAATATACTAAATGCATGGAGCTAATGCCTGATCAGAACATGTTACACATATAAAATATTGACAAACGGACTTCCCCAATAAACCTCCAGTCTGGAATGTATCAAAAATGACTTTTGTGATAATTTTTTTTCTTAGTCTTTTAACAGATTGAAATGTCTACTTAAAAATAAAAGAATCTTTTTAACATATGCTCACTGCAAAGTCGCTATATCTTAGCATTAAACAACTAGACCCCCCAAAATGGCCAACTAATGCACACCAAAATATTTAGATTGTGCTATTCCTTATTTTGCATTCATTTCATATTTCTGGATGATTGACTTACCATAATAATTTATGGATATAGAGACGCTGCAGTTGTAAACGGAATTTTTTATTTAGGATAAAATAGCCTCCCGATCTAATTTATGTTTCTTTACATGATAATTTAAACAAGTTTAATACAAATATGTCTAATGAGTATTATATGTTATCAGTAAGCATGCTATAAATTGGTCACAAGTTAACATTTTTGTAGAGTTAATAATATATGACCACAGTATGAATGTGTGTGTCGGATATCTGTAAGGATTAAGAGGGGAGGGTAAACAATTATATATTTGGATAACTATTAATAAACTATTACTTGTAGAACCATTATGTTATTTTACATAGATAGAAAGACTATCATAAATGCTGCTTATTCAGTGGCGTAGCCAGAGGGGGGCGGGGGGCCATGACCCCCCAATCCGGGAAACAATTAGGTTGGTGGGGAAAAGGAGGACCAATAATTGACTGACGGATTTATAGAGTTACAAAGTACAGTGGGTTTCAGGATGCCTGTGTAAGATTTTCCTTCCGAGTCCTACCCTTTCGCAAAATATTGTCATGATTCAAATAGGATTAAGTTAGGAATTCTCCACTTCTGTCGCTGACTGCAGCATAAGAGTTGGCAGGGCAATGGAAATATCATTATTCTCAATGTGCATAACTATTAAGGATTCAAAATAATGGTTGCCATGGTTAGGGTGAAATTGCATTTTGTTGTTATTATTTTCCTAGCATCAGTGTCGTCAGGTGAGTTGACCATGATATCCTTTTCCATTGTCTGTTTTCCTCCTCTCACTTTTCTCATACAACATTCTCTGTCAGCAGTCTCCAATTCCTTCTATCAGTAATTTTTCCATTCTTCTCCCACTCACTTTTAATCCAAACCCAATCGCAATGTCGGTCCTCCTCGCCTCCATTTCCTTCCACTTTCTGGGAATCTGCTCTCTTTGCCAGTTTTTAATCTCCCATTTTTTTCAACATGACCAGCCCATGTACTTCTCACCAATTTCTTCTCAGAAATCTCCTTCACTCCAACCTCCACTTTCATTCCATCCATTTTCTCTTATCAACTCTTTTAACTCACATGATTATTCATACCAGGTTGTTTTTGTTATTTCTCTGTTAGTGCCGTTGTCTCTAGTGCATTCAGTTATACCGGGTAATACTTTCATCCAAGCGTTTGCACTGCGACAATGCCACTTCCTATCATGAATTTATAAACTGTAATACACGTTACATGTTGTGAAATTGCTGGCTGAACGCCAAAACCACATCATCTATATTAAGGTAGGGATGTTTAATTATTGTTTCATCAGAGTAAGTGAATTCATGTTGGTATTTGTTATGATCTTTGTCAGTAGGTTTGGGAGAGTCGCCGTGGATTTGCCTGTGCAGGACTCACTCTGTGCAACAAACTCCCCAGGAATATGCGCGACAACGGCAATCTAGCAAAATGTAAGAAACTATTAAACACATTTTTATTTTCTACATAACTAGTTTTACACAACGAACATTATATTTTAGCTCAACTATATTTATTTATTTACCTATTTACA
Source organism: Oasisia sp. SBJ-2009 (assembly GCA_964017155.1). Classification (NCBI taxonomy): domain Eukaryota; kingdom Metazoa; phylum Annelida; class Polychaeta; order Sabellida; family Siboglinidae; genus Oasisia; species Oasisia sp. SBJ-2009. The sequence continues at coordinate 8,693,382 of OZ024865.1, read as the reverse complement.
TGTATGTACACACCCGTGAACATTATATTTTAGCTTAACTATATTTATTTACCTATTTACATGTATGTACACAGCCGTGAACGGGACAGATGTCCGGATTTGATGTTGTCAAAATAAAGTGTTATTATTATTATTAAAGTAGCGTGAGGAATGTGGTGGCCGGCTATATGCTGATGTTATGTAGGAGCTTTGGGTTCGTGACTCTTTAATAATGTAATTGACGCCTTCTGTGAATAGCTTTGCTGAACTGCCACTTATATTGGTGAGTGAACTTGGTTGTCATATCGGTATTCATTTTAAGCAAGTTGGGTTTTAATTAATTATATATATATATATATATATATATATATATATATATATATACATATACATATACATATACATATACATATACATATACATATACATATACATATACATATACATATACATATACATATACATATACATATACATATACATATACATACATACATACACACACACACACACACACACACACATATATATATATATATATATATATATATATATATATATATATATACACACATTATACATTATACATTTCAAGTTGCTCTGTCACACTTCCTCACAAGATCCTAGCAATCAGTAGCAGTGTCTCTTCTGTGAGCAACATAGTGATTTTATTAACTTAACAAACAACAGTTCATGGCCTTTGCCTTTGTGTATAGAGGTTTCCGAGTCAGTTGTCACTGATGTAGTTAGCAATAACAAGACTACCTAGCACTGGTCTGGCAGTTGTATAAGCAATGCATTAATTATGTCTATAAACTAGGAATCACCATAAACTAGATGTCTCAATATATGATTTGATTTTCATTTACCTGTATTACAGTAATAATGATAAGTATTTGAAAAAGTATTTGAAATACTTTCCAATGTATTTGTATTTAAATACTTTCGCATTTAAAAGAATTTGTAATTGTATTTGTTTTTTAATCCCTCAAGAATATTTGTATTTAAGTACATTTCAATGTATTTACCCCATGTCTGATAGTGATCAGTCATCTGGATTATAGCCCACAGGTTTATGAAGGTGACAGATTTGGGGATAGAAAAACAATGCTGTTTAAAAGCAGATCTAAAAACATCTAGATGACACACAAAATGGCTATGCACAGAAAGGTAGTATCATTCATTATGTATTTAGTACCATGTAAACGGGTTAAATGACCATAGGCGTTTCATTGTTCTATTCATTTAAAAGTGTGCTATATGTATTTTATTATAACCCCACCCCCACTAAATTTGTTTAAAACAAAAATGAAAATCATGAAATATCCTCAGTTTCAATGTAATCACTTCATATAATACATTGTTGGTGAAATATATAAGCTTTAAAAAATATTTGTTTCGTGTCCAATGATCCCTTAATCAGTACAACAATATAAAGTTTAATAACAACTGGGCTAATTAAATTTATAGTTTTATTAAATACACAATATATTAAATGCATGGAGGTAATGCCAAATAAGAACATATTAAACATAAAATATGGATTTCCACAATCCAACCTGATGAATTGGTAAATCACCCACTACCAATAAAACAGATGTGTTCTTACTATAGCGCGGAGATGTGTTCCGCTGCAGATGGAGAAGACAGTAGGAAGCACAAGTCAGCCAGATTAGTTGCTGTCAATACTTCAAGCAATTCCAGCCGGCCGTTTGAAATAAAATAGTGTGACACCTGGAGCCACAATTCTGCCCTGCCGTCCTCCCTCACCAGTGCCATGACGTGGAGGGCCCGCAGACTCTTATCTATCTCGCTCTCCCCGGCCACTGCAGACAAGAAACATGCATCGGGAATACACTAGTCTGGACTGTTATACAACTACGACACACGCTTCCTGCCAGATACATCACATGTTATGTATTAGCTTTAAAATACAACACACATTATATAGACTCACGTCTAAATCACATCATGTCTAAATCACACAAACCTAAATTCACTGATGATAATAATGGGTATTTGTATAGCGACGGTATCCGCCACGTGGTGGCGCTCGTGGCACGTTTACATATAAAACATCATGTTGAAACAATACTATTAATGCCAATAAAGCGACACTTTTAGACCCCAAAATTATAATATTAATAATAATAATAATAATGTAATTACCATTCAGCATAGTAGTAATAAAAATGGTGTAAAGTTTCAAAAATGTATATACAATAATAATAATAAAATAGTTTAACAAATATTAGTTAGTGTCATAAAATGTATACAGTCCAGAATATGTCTGGGGAAAGTCCACATGTATCACTCAAAGTAAGCTTTAAAAAGATGACTTCAATGCTGTCTTGAAGACACCGACTGTTGGGCGAGCTGCGATATTGTTTGGGAGTGTATTCCAAGTCTTTGCAGCGGATACAGTGAACGATTGCGCTACCCACGTGTTTTTTATTTGTGTTCTGTTAATAGCATTCATGCGTCGTTTATCAGTTCCCTTTGAATGTTGAAATCACATTGTAAACAATTGTTTACCCACTTCTTCATACCAGGAATAGTTTCGTGGTAATGGCAATGGCGATGTCGGCAGATCAAGGTTGGGTCCAAATATAATATACACATTTCGGGATCAAAAACAACTCGGCCAAATCAAATTCAAATACTTTGCTTTTCCAGTCTTCAATTCAAATTCATTTTCCAATTCAGACGCCTTGCATTTTTTATTCAAATATGATTCAAATACATGGCCAATTATAATTCGAGTATATATTATCATTGTGGGTGAAATGTTGTCGCTGACTGTATTATTCCAGGTGCACAGCTCAAACCTGCCACACAACTTCAATATTATGGCATATCTCTTTGGAAGAAGATATAGACATAAAAGACAGCAAAGACTGCTATATGAATTTAATTAGGACGGTTTAAAAGTGTGATTGAAAATGTTTACATTTGTTGTTGAAGTTGAAGAAATCTTTTGAAATATTTGACAGATTTAAATTTAATAAAAACTTACCAAATATCAAATGCAAATACATGCACTTTATGATCTTACTACACATTGAACGAAACTGTCTTCTTTTGTGCTAGCCTAGGATGTTTACATAGCAGGTGAATGCAAATTCTCATTCAAAACCTGCTTTTATAGCTATGGATGGGAATAAACCTCACTGGCTCCCATTCATTCAGTGATGCAAATGTTTGACCAGCAGCTTCACTGTAGGCCAGTTTTCTCAGTGCTGACTACCTGACATGAAAACCATTCTGTCTTGACTCTTGAGCCAGTCACAGTATGTGAGGCAATGCTTTCCTTTTTGTTAGTAAAACAATGTATGTGTATTTTCTTGTATTTGCAAATTCGTTCAAATGCAGACCAAATATAAAATACAAATTCATGCACTTTTGTGATTTTCAATTGAAATACAAATTTGTAAAATGCAGCATTAATTTTAGTTTTTATTGTTAATACTTACAACGTGAACACAGCTGAGATACGCTCTTGGACAAAAGTTTGTCCCATATGATTTATACATATATAGTCAACAAATGAAGGTGTCCTCCTGTATGCTAGGTGGCAGCACCAATGTATACCTCCGTCCTGTTATTCACACATTAAATGTCTCTATTCAAATACAAATACATATTTGGACCCCACCCTACAGCAGACAACTATCGTGCATCCATAAACATATATTTCCTCATACAGACATGGAACATATTGCAATCCCAGAACACATGTTTCTGTTTTATACAGGCCCAGTTACAAGTCTAAGAAATACCAGTAATTTCTTCAGCAAAACTAGTCACAATGGAATATACCTGGCTTTGCTGCATCCTCAACTGCCGTCTCTATGTCAGGAACTGAAACAGATTGTATTGTCTTTTTAATGTTCAATGTCACCACCGTCGTGTAACATGACATATACGTGCATTGGTGGCATATATTTGCTGAACTTAATTTTTGTGTTCCCTTACTATATATATATATATATATATATATATATATATATATATATATATATATATATATATACATATATATATATATTATATCTATCTATCTATCTATCTATCTATCTATCTATCTATCTATCTATCTATCTATCTATCTATCTATCTATGTATATATATATATATATATATATATATATATATATATATATATATATATATATATATATATATATATACACACACACACACACACATACACGTTGACATATATTTAGTTTCAAAGACAACACGGCCAGTGTTTACTGAACAATTCACAGGATGATGGTATTTGGTTTCCCCCAGTTTGGGGGGAAGTTACTGATGTGCCCTGTTATCAACTTCTGGTATTGTGGCATTACACACTAAAGCTGTGCAGTCCAATTCACAAGTTACATTCCCGAAAAGGATGATACGTCTGCTAATGTATTACATCTCCACTGTGTGATGTCTTTGAACATCCAAGAAAACAAGGCACACTTCAAACGAAATGTAATGTAACTAAAGCGCTGCTTGTCCCACAAAGTCTTGTGTGAAATTGTGTCATTTGCCCTATTATCATGACATTACCCTATCTTTGAATGAGTTCAAAGGGTTGTCAAATCAGAAATTAGGAAGGCAAGAGAGAATTGGAGTTTGAGTGAGTTTCAACCAGGTGACATGAGACCAGTCTGGGAAGGCATTAAGACCATCAGTGACATGCAGAAAAATGGACAGAATTCCAATCGCTTATTGCCCTTGGGGTAAAGATGAGGGAGGGTTTGCAGAGGATATGAATTCTTTCTATTCCTTTGACACAACAGATTTTCATTCTGTCACTGACGATATTTCCCAGTCAGGTTTTGAAGAATTGTCCCACTCTGTTATCTGGTATCTTTCATTCCATTTCTCAGGCTTCTCTTAGTTTACAAAAAATCTCTAATTTGTGGAAAATGTCTACTGTCATGTCAAATCACTTCTAGTGAGATACTCAGTGTGTTGGTGAATGAGTGTGTAACTCGGTGAGTAACACATTCAGTGTATTGGTGAATGAGTATGTAACTCGGTGAGTAACACATTCAGTGTGTTGGTGAATGAGTGAGTAACTGGGTGAGTGAGAGAGTCAGTGTGTTTGTGAACGAGTGAGTAACTGGGTGAGTGAGAGAGTCGGCGTGTTGGTGAACGAGTCAGTAATTGGGTGAGTGAGAGAGTCAGTGTGTTGGTGAATGAGCGAGTAACTGGGTGAGTGAGAGAGTCGGTGTGTTGATGAACGAGTGAGTAACTGGGTGAGTGAGAGAGTCAGTGTGTTGGTGATCGAGTGAGTAACTGCGTGAGTGAGAGAGTCGGTGTGTTGGTGAACGAGTGAGTAACTGGGTGAGTGAGAGAGTCGGTTTGTTGGTGAACGAGTGAGTAACTGGGTGAGTGAGAGAGTCGGTTTGTTGGTGAACGAGTGTGTAATTGGGTGAGTGAGAGAGTCGGTGTGTTGGTGAACGAGTGTGTAACTGGGTGAGTGAGAGAGTCGGTGTGTTGGTGAACGAGTGAGTAACTGGGTGAGTGAGAGAGTCGGTGTGTTGGTGAACGAGTGAGTAACTGGGTGAGTGAGAGAGTCGGTGTGTTGGTGAACGAGTGAGTAACTGGGTGAGTGAGAGAGTCGGTGTGTTGGTGAACGAGTGAGTAACTGGGTGAGTGAGAGAGTCGGTGTGTTGGGGAACGAGTGAGTAACTGGGTGAGTGAGAGAGTCGGTGTGTTGGTGAACGAGTGAGTAACTGGGTGAGTGAGAGAGTCGGTGTGTTGGTGAACGAGTGAGTAACTGGGTGAGTGAAAGAGTCGGTGTGTTAGTGAACGAGTGAGTAACTGGGTGAGTGAGAGAGTCGGTGTGTTGGTGAACAAGTGAGTAACTGGGTGAGTGAGAGAGTCGGTGTGTTGGTGAATAGGTGTGTAACTGGGTGAGTGTGAGAGTCAGTGTATTGGTGAATAAGTGTGTAACTGGGTGAGTGAGACATTCAGTATGTTGGTGAATGAGTGTGTAACTGGGTGAGTGAGAGAGTCAGTGTGTTGATGAATAAGTCAGTGTGTAATTTGTGGAATTAGAGAGGCACTAAATGAGGATTGGATAACTTATATAAGGATGAGTGAGAGGGTGAGTGAGTGACTGAATGTGTAACTTAGTGATAGAACTGGAGACTGAGTGAAACTGATAACAGAATGATTGAGTAAGAGTGAAAATCCTAGTTACAGGATTTCTGAATGACTGATGAGATTAAAGTGAACAGTCAGAGATAGAGTGAGTACTTGACACGTGAATGAGGAAGTAGTGAATGAGTGGATGAGTGAGTGATGAGAGAATGAGTGAGTGATGAGTGAGCGAGTGGATGAGTCAATGGTTGAGTGATTAAGCTATGAGTCAGAAAGTGAAAGCAAAACGAAAGCGAGATATTTTGCAAGTACATATATCATGCAGAAAAGATCCCATGTCAAACTTCCAGAAATGAAACAGATATTTTATTAAAGGGATTATTTTTTATGCCAATATAAATGCCAGATTTACATTGTCAAAACGTGATCATTTCCTATGTAAATACTTCCATTGCTACTTATGTTTTGCATGTGTATGTATTGCTGTTTTCCATGTGTATGCATAATTTGAATGGTATCCGCATAATAAATATAAAATAAATAAAAAGCTAATACATAGCTGTGTCTATGCATGTTCATTTTGAAAGTGCTGCGACATGGGTGATTAATTATGCAGCTGTATTATAATGAGTATTTACGCATGTGCAGTGAACTACGCAAAGACTGTTGACTATAAACACATTGAATTTTTTGCATAAAACCAAAGCCTGGCCCGACTGAACCGAATATTCATGAACATGCCTTATACGAATAGTATAGCCCAAATAATGTTTTCAATATTGTCTGACAAGTGAATAATAAAGCACATTTACAATTAAATGTAGGCAGAGAATTACATGACATAATTATGTTAACAGGATTAGTTAAAAATGTGCGTACATCATAGAGTTAATTTTTTTTAAAGAATCCCTTTAACGTTTGTGAATGTCCACTGAAAGCACAAGCTACTTTCATAATCTACTTGCTTCTTCTTGAGCAATCACATTGTTTTGAATGACTAGTAGTTGTAGTCATTAATAATACATTATATCTCTGTTTTATGTTTTATGTTCTGTCTTAAAGAGGCTCTTTGTATTTCATTAGATCTGCAACTGGAAATTCACAATAAGCATTGTATTATTGTAGTATGATTAACTTACTTTGGAGCTATATGTCGAAGCGAGTACGATGTTTCGGTCCGTCAGCTACGGACCTTGTTCACCAAATTATCCCGCCGAAAAAAAACCCGTCGTTCTCGCTTCGACATAAAACTCCAAAGTAAGTTAATCATACTACAATAAACCATTCTTGGAGCCATGAACAATATATTTACTAAACGTTGTTTTGTTTGCAACTAACTTGCTCTCGCTTCTAGCAAAGCAGCTTTAGTCTTGCTGTGTTGTGCTCTTTCCTCTTCTAGAGCGGCTCTAGTGTTGCTGTGTTGTGCTCTTTCCTCTTCTAGAGCGGCTCTAGTGTTCTCCAGTTCTGAATAAAATGAAGATTGCCACTGCTTATGTTTCATTCGTATTTAAAGATTTCATCATAAGTACATCTATAGAGAACCGTTTTGTAATAACTAATAATTTTACAAAGCACATTGTGAGAATATTACAAGTTCTATAGTTTTCCTGAATGTTCTAATTATCTTAAGTCCCAACTGTAACTGTGTAACACAAGAAACGCAGGAATTATTAATTCATTAATAATCAATGCATCCTGTCTTACAACTTACAGGTTTCGTTAATTACAACTCTGTGTATATAAAGTAGTTATCAATGCAGCCAGCAGTTAGTATTAAGTCAAGACAGGAAACATAATACATAACTGCACTGTATTTTAATACATGTTATACAAAAAGTAAAGTAAAAGATATTCACAGAAGGTGCACGTTGAAATTTGTTCTTTGAAACTGCACCTTTTCTTTAGTTGTTCTCGTATTTTCAGCCATTTGCCGTATTTGCTCAGAAACAGTCGGTACATTGACACACACACACCCGCACGCACGCACGCACGCACACACGCACGCACGCACACACACACACACACACACACACTCAAGAACATACATGCACGCAAGTACTGCAGACACAACATTTGTGAACATAACAACAGCAGAAAATAACAATGCAAATAATGGTGTTGATATATTGAGGCTGTGCATTTTCTAACATGTGATAAATATTACTCTCACAACTGTCACATATATCAGTTACCAGTCTATCTTGTGAGGGGATGGCAATTGTGCTTAATGCTAGTACAACTGTGTAAAACTAAAAGGACATATACAACCATGAACAGGTGACGCTGAATTTACATTAGATAAAAATACTACTGTTAAGATTCAAAGCAATTGTTCTTTAATATCAAATGTGTACGATGGAAAAACACAGGCACCAACTATGAGTGATATTTCAAAGTTTGCGTGGTAATCACCTATTGCTGTACCATCAGCAGCAGAGGTATCTGTCAGTGTTCTTGATTCAGCCATTCTAGTCTGAAACATTTTCATAGTATTTTAATCTTTTAGTCATTACATATTTAGTACTAATCGTGTATACACGTAATAACCGACTTACATACATCAACCCACGGAGTCACAAGTCAAGGAGAGTATTTGTCAACAATCAACCATAATAATATGTTAACAAATTAATGTGCCATAGTGGCCCGTTCAAGTAGGAAACAACCGCTTTGGAAGCACATCCCATATAAAACTATGTTTTCTCCAGTTCATCATCATTCAGCACATCAGGAGCCAATGATCTTAACCAGTGAATATGCATAGACAGAGGTGAATGGACCTCGGTGCCTGGTAATGGATGCACTTACAATACTTCGTATAAGTTAGCCTGCCTAATGTACATTAAGTGCCGATTGAAATACACACACGTGTTTCTATTAGCGTGTATTCAGTTGTGGTGCCTTGGTAGCCCTATGTGAGTGTTTGAGTGTCCTACACCGTGTAACGCGCCTCGCTTCACTTCACTCAACCGGCCGCTGCGAGGCAGCGCTGTGGTCAATGTGTGTCACTCGCCGGCCAGCTCGATACGCTTCACTTCACTTCACTTCACTTCACTTCACTTCACTTCACTCAACATGGATTGTGTGTGTGTGTGTGTGTGTGTGTGTGTGTGTGTGTGTGTGTGGTGCGTGCGTGCGTGCGTGCGTGCGTGTATGTGTGTGTACTACACATCCTGTGTCACAGCCCTAGATTATAGATATACATGTCAAGTGAATAAACCCATATGAAATGCTATACGTGGTTAGTTGGCGTACGCCAGGTAACACACTCCAGAGTAACAAGGTCAATCCCAGCACAATCCTGTCCACAGATATGTGCAATAAATGCAGCACACTTCCCCACAAATTGAAACTACCTGGGACAATAAATGGCGTCAATGAATTAGCATGTTTAGCCGCCTGTAGATATGTTTTTGACGTACGTGCGCTTAGACACACACAGCGACTGCTGGAATGCAGGAGTATCATGTAACAGACTGCAACTGTGCCTATGATGTAGTCATCATGTATTAGTTGTAGATAATAATAAAATAAACTACTTAGTACCTACCGATGTTGGAAAGACGAAGTTTTCAAACAAACAAATGAACGAGAGATCGAGCGGTAGCAACTTGTTGTTGTTCAGAATCCAAGGCAACGCACAAGTAATGTCCCATAATACAACACTTCTGCAGGGCCGGTGTGGGAACGCGTGAAGTCTTTAAGCCAATCAGAAAATGGCATGCTGCTCTACTGTGCACACGTGCCACTCTGACGTAGTTAATACGCAGCCTTCTATAATCAAACAGAACTTTCTGGTAAACATCCTATCTGAGTCAGTCAGCCGTGAGATGTAGGTCGTGTCCCAGTTCTGAGTACTCAGCTCAAGACTTGACTCAAATCTGGCAGCTCCTAGGTTCAGTGATTCTGTCTGTGTCTCCAGCATGACAAGTCACCACTCGGCTATGTGAGCTATGTCAGTGATTCCTTCACACAGTCTTATTTACTCTGGTTGACGTAGCAACCTGTAGGGTCACCACCCCAGCCCACTTTTCCCCTCCACTCCTCCCATCTCTTTACTTTTCCACACGGGCAAAACCCCCTCAGACAAAACTCCCTCATCATAGATATTACAGACTCAAGAATGAAACTAACTTGCCTTGTAATTAAACGTTGTATATACATACATACAATATATATATATATATATATATATATATATATATATATATATATATATATATATATATATATATATATATATACACATACATGATGATCCAGGTAATTATATAATAACAGACACAGTAAGCATAGTGTATAGCAGTAATAAGTTAGAACACTAGATAGTGACACAGAAACAGAAAAAGAATGACACCTAGGGATTCCATGAAAGTCGAGTACATTCTAGTACATTCTAAAGAAATCGTACTCGTACTCTCGAATACATTTGTTTTTTGTTTACTCGTACACGTACTCATGCATGGTCAAAGTAATTGTACTCGAGTACATTTATATTGTAT
>OZ024865.1:8667796-8677796 GCA_964017155.1 Oasisia sp. SBJ-2009 | reverse complement strand
GAGAGAGAGAGAGGGAGAGAGACAGAAGCAAACAGAGAGACAGAGAGGCATAGAGAGAGAGAGAGAGAGAGAGAGAGAGGGAGAGAGAGAGAGAGAGGGAGAGAGACAGAAGCAAACAGAGAGACAGAGAGGCATAGAGAGAGAGAGAGAGAGAGAGAGAGAGAGAGAGAGAGGCATAGAGAGAGAGAGAAGTAAAAAAGACGTAAGACAGAGGAAGAACTAGGTACATAAACAGTATGTTTGTTTGTACGTGTGAGCATGCGCGTGTCTGTCCCTGTATATGTATGTGTATTAATTTTTGTTCTCGATTTATTATCAAATGCAGTTAAACAGTCATTATTGTTCGTAGAAAAACACGCCAAATGTTGAAAAAGGTTTAGTTTATTATAAATATGTTACTGGCTATCTTACTTGTACTGTCCACATTGCATGTGATTAAATGATTAGTAAATAAACAATTACATAAAATGTAGAATTTGGGCGTTTGCAGTTCAAATAGCGTGATACGTATAACAATAAACACATATGTGTTCGTGAAAGCATGCATGATATCAGGCACGGTATGTTGTGTAGTGGTTAGCAACGTTCTGTATAACTTCGAAACAAGTTGCAATAACGAAGCTAACACAGCATATCAACTGAACAGGTGTGTAGTTTTATTTTAGCCAAATATTCACATAGTCATTGTTTAAGCAGACGAACACGCAGATGATATTCGACTATTCTCCCATTAGCATTTGCCATAGTCATTATAATATTACGATAATATTGGAACCGCCCAAATAATTAAGCATTGAGCGAACGAGGAGAGACAGAGAAGACACAGTGGGAGAGAGACGTAGGAGAGACGTAAGAGAGACGGAGAGCTAGATAACTAAACTGTATATGTATGTGTGTTTGTACGTTTGAGCATGCGCGTGTCTCTCCCTGTATATACATGTGTATTTGTTCTTGATTTATTATCCGACGTGGTTAAACGGCACACTATTGTTCGTAGAAAAACACGTCAATTGTTGAAAGGTTCAGTTTACCATAAATAAGTTACTGGCTGTCTTGCGTGCACTGCCCACATAACCATGTGAGTAAATGGCAAGTAAGCATGCAGCTACATAAAACGTATAATTTGGGAGTTTACAGTACAAATAGCGTGATAAATATAACAATAAACACATATGTGTTGATGAAAGCATGCATGTTATCAGGCACTGTGTGTTGTGTAGTGGTTAGCAACGTTCTGTATAACTTCGAAACAGGTTGTATTAACAACGCTAACACAGCATATCAACTGAACAGTTGTAGTTTTATTGTAGCCAAATATTCACGTAGTCATTGTTTAAACAGGCGAACACGTAGATGCTATTCGACTATTCTCCCATCAGCACTTGCCAGCCTGTTCCGTCTGTCTTCGACGAAAGACATTGACCAGTGACTGCCACTAAAAGAATCACATATTGCATATGAATTAAACACAGCACACCTCTAATACAACAATGTTTTGAAATGAAGATAGCGCAGGTAGTTTTATAGTACTTGATGCAATCCAAACTGTAAGAAATAAACAATTGTTCTTTAAAAGGATATTTCTGTAAATATTTATGGATTTATATAGCACCATATTTATAAAATAATGCTATATGGTACTATACAATACAAGATAATGCACAATGGAAATTAACATAAACATAAACGTTCAACATAATATCTACTTTAATAACAGTGTTTCAAGAGTGATTTAAACGAAATGAAATTCAAATGAAACACTTATAAACAACAATATTGAGTAGAAATCGAAGATGCAAATAACTATTAAATTACAACTTTCATTAATCTACTGACACAGGGAACACAGTATATCACCTTTTGATCAGCTTAGCGCTGGCCACAGCAGCTGTTGCACCTGCTGACGCAACGACGTTGTTGACAGTCGTAGTGGCGTCTGTTCCAGGGGCATCTCCTGTAGCGAATGGGACGTCCATATCTACAGAAGACGTAGCTTCCGCATCCGTTGCATACGGTCGCCTGCCAGCCGTTGTGCCTCTCACAATAACTCTCACGGCAACCTGCGCAATACAATATGCTTATCATTCCTAATCAAAACATTGCATCCAGCAATAAAATAAACATCGATTAATGAGACTTACGTTGTAAATAAAAATAAATAAATATAAATATATATATATATTTATATATATATATATATATATATATATATATATATATATATATATATATATATATATATAATTGCATCCAGCAATCAAATAAACATCGATTAATGAGACTTACGTTGTAAATAAAAATAAATAAATATAAATATATATACATAAATATATATATAATATATATATATATATATATATATATATATATATATATATATATATATATATATATAGCACGTATAACAATGAGTTACGTTTTGGTGCTTTCAAAGTATGAACTCAGATATGTGATGTAATTATTATGGACAATGATGTTCATGTTTAACAGATCATTCAGACGACAGTGTACATGTCAATCTGAATGCGACAGACGTCCTCATTGTCTCGCCCTGTCCTTAATACTATATGAATAAATATAAACTGTGCACGAACCGCAACGGCCGAGTCCCGGATAGAACGACTGGTTCAGTCCACACGAGCGGTAGTACATTGATCCACGGTTACACTGGTAGTAGTAGCGACCGGAGAAGGAGCTCGAGTAGTAAGAGTAGACACTATGGGTGTAGCTGCAGCGATCCTGACATTGTCCTAAACATACAAATAATATCGCAACATCTAAACTTGGGAATTGAAAGCATTGAAAGTATTACTCAAATACACAGCTGAATTTGACATGGTAAGTATGCTGCCATAGTTTTGCTAAAGAGTAAAAGCAGCACAGCTTTTAATGTGACAGATGTGTTTAAAGAAAACAGTAAAACTATTAAAACATGTTCCGTAGACATTAGTGGTATTAAGAAAAATTATTTGACCCTATCTTAGTAGTATTAATAATATTAATATCTAATGATAACAATAACTACTGCTCTTACATATTAGGAAATCCGTGCTCAGATATGCGTCAAACAAAATAAATTTTTAAACGTAACAAAGAATGAAGATATCAAATACTCAACAATATATACATAACAATTAATGAATTGACTCTGACACTGGCGCTGGCGCCGGCACGGGCACGGGCACGGGCACGGGCACGGGCACGGGCACGGGCACGGGCACGGGCACGGGCACGGGCACGGGCACGGGCACGGGCACGGGCACGGGCACGGGCACGGGCACGGGCACGGGCACGGGCACGGGCACGGGCACGGGCACGGGCACGGGCACGGGCACGGGCACGGGCACGGGCACGGGCACGGGCACGGGCACGGGCACGGGCACGGGCACGGGCACGGGCACGGGCACGGGCACGGGCACGGGCACGGGCACGGGCACGGGCACGGGCACGGGCACGGGCACGGGCACGGGCACGGGCACGGGCACGGGCACGGGCACGGGCACGGGCACGGGCACGGGCACGGGCACGGGCACGGGCACGGGCACGGGCACGGCCGCGGGCGCGGGCGCGGGCGCGGGCGCGGGCGCGGGCGCGGGCGCGGGCGCGGGCGCGGGCGCGGGCGCGGGCGCGGGCGCGGGCGCGGGCGCGGGCGCGGGCGCGGGCGCGGGCGCGGGCGCGGGCGCGGGCGCGGGCGCGGGCGCGGGCGCGGGCGCGGGCGCGGGCGCGGGCGCGGGCGCGGGCGCGGGCGCGGGCGCGGGCGCGGGCGCGGGCGCGGGCGCGGGCGCGGGCGCGGGCGCGGGCGCGGGCGCGGGCGCGGGCGCGGGCGCGGGCGCGGGCGCGGGCGCGGGCGCGGGCGCGGGCGCGGGCGCGGGCGCGGGCGCGGGCGCGGGCGCGGGCGCGGGCGCGGGCGCGGGCGCGGGCGCGGGCGCGGGCGCGGGCGCGGGCGCGGGCGCGGGCGCGGGCGCGGGCGCGGGCGCGGGCGCGGGCGCGGGCGCGGGCGCGGGCGCGGGCGCGGGCGCGGGCGCGGGCGCGGGCGCGGGCACGGGCACGGGCACGGGCACGGGCACGGGCACGGGCACGGGCACGGGCACGGGCACGGGCACGGGCACGGGCACGGGCACGGGCACGGGCACGGGCACGGGCACGGGCACGGGCACGGGCACGGGCACGGGCACGGGCACGGGCACGGGCACGGGCACGGGCACGGGCACGGGCACGGGCACGGGCACGGGCACGGGCACGGGCACGGGCACGGGCACGGGCACGGGCACGGGCACGGGCACGGGCACGGGCACGGGCACGGGCACGGGCACGGGCACGGGCACGGGCACGGGCACGGGCACGGGCACGGGCATGGGCCCAGGCTCAGGAACCCGTTATTCTGGTTACCTTGGATAAATCTCCCAAACATTAAGTGTTTATAAAAAACTTGGAAATCGATAGATTTAAGAACGTTACTAAATTCAGTACCATTCAGAACGGTACTAAATTCCAAAAACAAACACCTAGAAAAACGACTGATGTACACCGTCTTTGTGATGTATTATTATACTTCTATTGACAACATATCTACTTATATATGCCGTATTTTTATGTGGGGTTTTTACCCATATATGTTTTACATTATTGCTTCATTTGTCATTGACACTTGTAATAAAAATGCATGCCGGTTTCACCCACTACCCTGGTTTTCTTGTTGGTTAGTTTTAGTTTATATTACGGATAAGATTAATGTGAGAATTAAATATGTTTAATACTTTATTAATATTGATGTTTGTGCGCACGGTGGTTTGCATAGGTGGTTAGCTTGTATATAATAGAATTGTGCGTATTTGTGTTTAGCTCCGTATGAGGTCAACCAATCAGCAGCCACTGCGGCCATTACTGTGTGTCTTTTGAATTGCGCAGCGGCGCTAGCAGCCGCGTTTTGGGGAGACTTGTATTTGCGCGAATTTTACGTTCCCACCCACCATCCCTGTTTTTATTTTGTATTTGTAGATTGTATTAGTACCGGGATATGTATTTTTATGTGGGTTTTTAACCCATATATGTTTTACATTATTGCTTCATTTGTCATTGACACTTGTAATAAAAATGCATGCCGGTTTCACCCACTACCCTGGTTTTCTTGTTGGTTAGTTTTAGTTTATATTACGGATAAGATTAATTACATCACAAAGACGGTGTACATCAGTCGAAGTTCTAGTTGTTTCTTGGAATTTAGTACCGTTCTGAACGGTACTGGATTTAGTACTGTTCTGTTATTTATACGCATTATTACCATGTTTGCTAGAATTTTCATGTTTGTATTATTCAGATTATATATGTATGACATGGATAACGTGTATGTATGTATTGTGTTGACAAAATGGTCAAATAAAAACAAATTCTTCTTCTTCTTCTTCTTCTTCTGCAAGGTACCGATTTCCAATTTTTTCACAGCCACTTAATCTTTGGGAAATGTATCCAAGATTACCAGAATAATGGGATCCTGAGCCTGAGCCTGAGCCTGAGCCTGAGCCTGAGCCTGAGCCTGAGCCTGAGCCTGAGCCTGAGCCTGAGCCTGAGCCTGAGCCTGAGCCTGAGCCTGAGCCTGAGCCTGAGCCTGAGCCTGAGCCTGAGCCTGAGCCTGAGCCTGAGCCTGAGCCTGAGCCTGAGCCTGAGCCTGAGCCTGAGCCTGAGCCTGAGCCTGAGCCTGAGCCTGAGCCTGAGCCTGAGCCTGAGCCTGAGCCTGAGCCTGAGCCTGAGCCTGAGCCTGAGCCTGAGCCTGAGCCTGAGCCTGAGCCTGAGCCTGAGCCTGAGCCTGAGCCTGAGCCTGAGCCTGAGCCTGAGCCTGAGCCTGAGCCTGAGCCTGAGCCTGAGCCTGAGCCTGAGCCTGAGCCTGAGCCTGAGCCTGAGCCTGAGCCTGAGCCTGACCCTGAGCCTGACCCTGACCCTGACCCTGACCCTGACCCTGACCCTGACCCTGACCCTGACCCTGACCCTGACCCTGACCCTGACCCTGACCCTGACCCTGACCCTGACCCTGACCCTGACCCTGACCCTGACCCTGACCCTGACCCTGAGCCTGAGCCTGACCCTGACCCTGACCCTGACCCTGACCCTGACCCTGAGCCTGAGCCTGAGCCTGAGCCTGAGCCTGAGCCTGAGCCTGAGCCTGAGCCTGAGCCTGAGCCTGAGCCTGAGCCTGAGCCTGAGCCTGAGCCTGAGCCTGAGCCTGAGCCTGAGCCTGAGCCTGAGCCTGAGCCTGATCCTGAGCCTGAGCCTGAGCCTGAGCCTGAGCCTGAGCCTGAGCCTGAGCCTGAGCCTGAGCCTGAGCATGTGTCCGTGTCGGCTTCCAGTTCCAGTGCAAGTGCCAATGCTTAATGTAGTATTTAAATAGTGTTGTGTATCAATACATAACGTGGGAACAATTCACGGCATACATCATGTATGTATCTATTCGTTCTTTCCTGAACATACGTTCAGTCTGGGCCGATTTATAAATATTAAAAAAATGCTTCAACAAGTCTTGAGAGTTGACCATTTAAATAAAAAATGACATTCGTTTATCATTTAAGTATGAGCGTTATTAAAATACCTTTTTCAATATAATTGTTTCAAGTATAAGTAAAAGTAGTACATTTGTGTTGGCCGACAATTTCTTGCCTGCCCACAATAATGTCGTGCTTGTAATCCTTTGCGTGCATGTAGCTAGTTGCGACTGTATGTCTGCGGCACATTAATTATCTGATTGTCACAGTGCAATTATTCACTCACCTACGTCAAACATGTATGTTTCATAAACAGTATGTGTTGCTTCAACTGGAATAATGACAAAGGAAGTGCTAAACTTCTATATGCTCTTTTTACGAAATAAAACAATAAGACAGGAAAATTGTTTGACAACAAAAAGTCAAGATGATGGCAAAGTATAAGACAAATTATGACGTGCAACGAGACGTGATTCATAGGGACGCAATGGTATAAATACAGAGAAAGAGTCATATAACATTACCACTGGCATCAGTTGAAGAACTGACGGTGACAACGTATTCTGCTTGGTAAGTAAGATTTTATACGGCTTCTATAATTTTCGCAATGTAATGACAGTAAATCTTACATTTTGTAAGTCGTAACATTGGAAATGTGAATTCAATTTACAGTAGGGATACGGGGGAAGACCACGACAGTTATATAATTATTCTTTATTCGATACGAGCTCTCATAAAATGCACCAATCGGCCTATTTGGACGTTAGCTTCGTATGTGTTGCATTAGCTGACAACAATTACACCGTTTGATTGTGGCATTAGCTATTTTGCATGCATTACGAGAATGTTAAGATGTTATCCAACTTTCTGACATCTACATTTAATTTCAGAACAAAACAGACACCATGGCAAAGTATTTCATCGCGTTGCTGGTGCTAGCTGCCGTGTATGCAGCAGAAGGTAAGACTCACTTGTGCGTGCGATGGGTGTGAATGTGTGTACGTTTGCATTTGTGCATTTGCATGGATACGCAAGCTTGTGTTGGTTGTATGTGTATGCGTGATTGCTTATTTAGGTACCGGTGTGTTTGCCTTGCGGGATGCCAAAATATGGTTTGGAAGCGCACGTGTTCTGATATCTAAGACTGGGTTACCCAGCAGTACGAACGCTGCTGAAACGGCTACGACTACGATTTCTGCAGAAATCGGGAATGCGTTTGTTGTGTACTTGCGTGCGTGTGTGATTGTGTTCGCACGAAATTAGGCGTATACCAATGCACGTTTTGAAACGTTCGTACTTGCATGGGCGGTGTTGTTGTTAAAGTAACGACGTTGAATTTGATGTACATGGGTGTCCGTGGTTTCGTCCTTGTAGCGTACCCGTGGGATGGCTGCTTCAACGGATACGACTATGATTGCTGCAGAAATCGTCAGCCCAATTTATGCTACCCGTCTCTGGTGAAGCCTTTCCCGTACTACTACCAATGTGTCAACAGGAGAGTTGTGTACGGCCGTTGTGCCGTCAACCAGTGCGTCACGATGTCTGGAAGCTGTGGTAAGTCTGATGAAAGCTTAATGTCGACATTTTCTCTAGGAACTTTGAATAAATCATCTATATGATCAGTATGACAACATGGTGTGCTATATTGTTTTAAATAGGGAATAGCATTATACTGACAGTCACAACCCTCAATATAAATAATATTTTATATCTTCATTCTTTATTACGTTTAACGATTTATTTAGTATGAAGCATATCCGAGCACGGATTTTCTAATATGCAAGAGCAGTAATTATTATTATCATTAAATATTAATATTATTAGTACAAATACTTTTCTTAACACCACTAATGTCAACGGAATATGTATTAATATATTTTTAAACACATCCGTCAAATTAAAAGCTGTGCTGCTTTTACGCTTTAGCAAAACAATGGGAGCATACCTACCGTTTAACAGTCAAATTCAGCTGTGTAATTGAGTTACACCTTCAATGAGTTCAATTCCCAAGTTTAGATGTTGCGATATTATTTGTATGTTTAGGACAATGTCAGGATCGCTGCAGCTACACCCATAGTGTCTACTCTTACTACTCGAGCTCCTTCTCCGGTCGCTACTACTACCAGTGTAACCGTGGATCAATGTACTACCGCTCGTGTGGACTGAACCAGTCGTTCTATCCGGGACTCGGCCGTTGCGGTTCGTGCACAGTTTATATTTATTCATATAGTATTAAGGACAGGGCGAGACAATGAGGACGTCTGTCGCATTCAGATTGACATGTACACTGTCGTCTGACTGATCTGTTAAACATGAACATCATTGTCCATAATAATTACATCACATATCTGAGTTCGTACTTTGAAAGCACCAAAACGTAACTCATTGTTATATATGCTATATATATATATGTATATATATATATATATATATATATATATATATATATTTATTTATTTTTATTTATTTTTATTTATTTTTATTTACAACGTAAGTCTCATTAATCGATGTTTATTTTATTGCTGGATGCAATTTTGTGACTAGGAATGATAAGCATACTGTGTTACGCAGGTTGCCGTGAGAGTTATTGTGAGAGGCACAACGGCTGGCAGGCGACCGTTTGCAACGGATGCGGAAGCTACGTCTTCTGCAGATATGGCCGTCCCATTCGCTACAGGAGATGCCCCTGGAACAGACGTCACTACGACTGTCATACCCGTCGTTGTGTCAGCAGGTGCAACAGCTGCTGTGGCCAGCGCTAAGCTGATCAAAAGGTGATATACTGTGTTCCCTACGTCAGCAGACTAATGAAAGTTGTAATTTAGTAGTTATTTTCATCTTCGATTTCTACTCAATATTGCTGTTTATAAATGTTTCATTTGAATTTCCTTTCGTCTAAATCACTCTTGAAACAGTGTTCTGAAAGTAGATATTATGTTGAACGTTCATGTTTATGTTAACTTCCATTGTGCATTATTATTTTATAAATATGGTGCTATATAAATCCGTAAATATTTACAATAATATCTTTTCAGAGAACTATTGTATATTTCATACTGTTTGGATTTCCTTAAGCACTATAAAACTACTTGCGCTATCTTCATTTCAAAACATTGTTGTACTAGCTATTAAAGAGGTGTGCTGTGTTTAATTCAGATACAATGTGTGATTGTTTTAGTGGCAATCACCGGTCAATGTCTTTCGTCGAAGACGGAAGGAACAGGCTGACAAGTGCTGATGGGAGAATAGTCGAATATCCTCTACGTGTTCGCCTGTTTAAACAATGACTATGTGAATATTTGGCTACAATAAAACTACAACTGTTCAGTTGATATGCTGTGTTAGCGTTGTTAATACAACTTGTTTCGAAGTTATACAGAACGTTGCTAACCACTACACAACACACCGTGCCTGACAACATGCATGCTTTCATCAACACATATATGTTTGTTGTTATACTTATCACGCTATTTGTACTGTAAACTCCCAAATTCTACGTTTTATGTAACTGCATATTTACTTGCCAG
>OZ024865.1:8592796-8662796 GCA_964017155.1 Oasisia sp. SBJ-2009 | reverse complement strand
TGGAGCATGGCCTTCTAGAAACGTACACTAACTGTTTCTGAGCAGGTGTCTTCCATAGAATGACATTGACTGTTTTATAACATGTTTTTAGGACATTGACTGTTTTAGAAGATGGCCTAACAGAGACAGACATGAACTGTTTTAGAGCATGACCTGTCAGAGACAGACTCCAACTGTTTTAGAGCATGGCCATTCAGAGACAGACACCAACTGTTTTAGAGCATGGCCTAACAGAGACATACACCAACTGTTTTAGAGCATGGCTTTCCATAAACTGACTGTTCCATTTGGAGCGATGTCGTCCTGTGTGGCTGCAATTTGCGATATTTCACTGTCTGGCCAGAGGCTGATCAATGTGCGTAACGCTGACATACTCATATTTTTCGTAGAACGGTTTAAAAAGCAACAGAAACAATGTTATTTGTTTCTTGGACTGCACCATATATCACCGTTTATGACATATTATTTTGTACTTTTTCGGATAATCAGGAAAACATGAAAATACACAGAACTCTTGGACGTTTCTATGTGCATAGTAGAACATGTTTGTTTCTCTCGTAAACACAGCAATATAGCCAATATTATTGCAAGCACTTAGACACATGCACATGTGTGCATCCGCATAACAAAATTGGTAGATACGTAGTCGTTGTAATATTAGGATAATATCGGAACCGCCGAAATAATTATGCATTGAGCGAAAGAGGAGAGAGAGAGAGAGAGAGAGAGAGAGAGAGAGAGAGAGAGAGAGAGAGAGAGCAGAGAGACAGAGAGACAGAGAGAGAGAGAGAGAGAGAGAGAGAGAGAGAGAGAGGAGAGAGAGAGAGAGAGAGAGAAGAGAGAGAGAGAGAAAGAGGCATAGAGAGTAAAAAAGACGTAAGACAGAGGAAGAGCTAGGTACCTAAACAGTATGTTTGTTTGTACGTGTGAGCATGCGCGTGTCTGTCCCTGTATATGTATGTGTATTAATTTTTGTTCTCGATTTATTATCAAATGTAGTTAAACAGTCATTATTGTTCGTAGAAAAACACGCCAAATGTTGAAAAAGGGTTAGTTTATTATAAATATGTTACTGGCTATCTTACTTGTACTGTCCACATTGCATGTGATTAAATGATTAGTAAATAAACAATTACATAAAATGTAGAATTTGGGCGTTTGCAGTTCAAATAGCGTGATACGTATAACAATAAACACATATGTGTTCGTGAAAGCATGCATGATATCAGGCACGGTATGTTGTGTAGTGGTTAGCAACGTTCTGTATAACTTCGAAACAAGTTGCAATAACGAAGCTAACACAGCATATCAACTGAACAGGTGTGTAGTTTTATTTTAGCCAAATATTCACATAGTCATTGTTTAAGCAGACGAACACGCAGATGATATTCGACTATTCTCCCATTAGCATTTGCCATAGTCATTATAATATTAGGATAATATTGGAACCGCCCAAATAATTAAGCATTGAGCGAACGCGGAGAGACAGAGAAGACAGAGAGGGAGAGAGACGTGGGAGAGACGTAAGAGAGACGGAGAGCTAGATAACTAAACTGTATATGTATGTGTGTTTGTACGTTTGAGCATGCGCGTGTCTCTCCCTGTATATACATGTGTATTTGTTCTTGATTTATTACCCGACGTGGTTAAACGGCACACTATTGTTCGTAGAAAAACACGTCAAATGTTGAAAGGTTCAGTTTACCATAAATAAGTTACTGGCTGTCTTGCGTGCACTGCCCACATAACCATGTGAGTAAATGGCAAGTAAGTATGCAGCTACATAAAACGTATAATTTGGGAGTTTACAGTACAAATAGCGTGACAAATATAACAATAAACACATATGTGTTGATGAAAGCATGCATGTTATCAGGCACTGTGTGTTGTGTAGTGGTTAGCAACGTTCTGTATAACTTCGAAACAGGTTGTATTAACAACGCTAACACAGCATATCAACTGAACAGTTGTAGTTTTATTGTAGCCAAATATTCACGTAGTCATTGTTTAAACAGGCGAACACGTAGATGCTATTCGACTATTCTCCCATCAGCACTTGCCAGCCTGTTCCGTCTGTCTTCGACGAAAGACATTGACCAGTGACTGCCACTAAAAGAATCACATATTGCATATGAATTAAACACAGCACACCTCTAATACAACAACGTTTTGAAATGAAGATAGCGCAGGTAGTTTTATAGTACTTGATGCAATCCAAACTGTAAGAAATAAACAATTGTTCTTTAAAAGGATATTTCTGTAAATATTTATGGATTTATATAGCACCATATTTATAAAATAATGCTATATGGTACTATACAATACAAGATAATGCACAATGGAAATTAACATAAACATAAACGTTCAACATAATAGCTACTTTAATAACAGTGTTTCAAGAGTGATTTAAACGAAATGAAATTCAAATGAAACACTTATAAACAACAATATTGAGTAGAAATCGAAGATGCAAATAACTATTAAATTACAACTTTCATTAATCTACTGACACAGGGAACACAGTATATCACCTTTTGATCAACTTAGCGCTGGCCACAGCAGCTGTTGCACCTGCTAACGCAACGACGTTGTTGACAGTCGTAGTGGCGTCTGTTCCAGGGGCATCTCCTGTAGCGAATGGGACGTCCATATCTACAGAAGACGTAGCTTCCGCATCCGTTGCATACGGTCGCCTGCCAGCCGTTGTGCCTCTCACAATAACTCTCACGGCAACCTGCGCAATACAATATGCTTATCATTCCTAATCAAAACATTGCATCCAGCAATAAAATAAACATCGATTAATGAGACTTACGTTGTAAATAAAAATAAATAAAAATAAATAAATATAAATAAATAAATATATATATATATATATATATATATATATATATATATATATATATATATATATATATAATTGCATCCAGCAATCAAATAAACATCGATTAATGAGACTTACGTTGTGAGAGGCACAACGGCTGGCAGGCGACCGTTTGCAACGGATGCGGAAGCTACGTCTTCTGCAGATATGGCCGTCCCATTCGCTACAGGAGATGCCCCTGGAACAGACGTCACTACGACTGTCATACCCGTCGTTGTGTCAGCAGGTGCAACAGCTGCTGTGGCCAGCGCTAAGCTGATCAAAAGGTGATATACTGTGTTCCCTACGTCAGCAGACTAATGAAAGTTGTAATTTAGTAGTTATTTTCATCTTCGATTTCTACTCAATATTGCTGTTTATAAATGTTTCATTTGAATTTCCTTTCGTCTAAATCACTCTTGAAACAGTGTTCTGAAAGTAGATATTATGTTGAACGTTCATGTTTATGTTAACTTCCATTGTGCATTATTATTTTATAAATATGGTGCTATATAAATCCGTAAATATTCACAATAATATCTTTTCAGAGAACTATTGTTTATTTCATACTGTTTGGATTTCCTTAAGCACTATAAAACTACTTGCGCTATCTTCATTTCAAAACATTGTTGTACTAGCTATTAAAGAGGTGTGCTGTGTTTAATTCAGATACAATGTGTGATTGTTTTAGTGGCAATCACCGGTCAATGTCTTTCGTCGAAGACGGAAGGAACAGGCTGACAAGTGCTGATGGGAGAATAGTCGAATATCCTCTACGTGTTCGCCTGTTTAAACAATGACTATGTGAATATTTGGCTACAATAAAACTACAACTGTTCAGTTGATATGCTGTGTTAGCGTTGTTAATACAACTTGTTTCGAAGTTATACAGAACGTTGCTAACCACTACACAACACACCGTGCCTGACAACATGCATGCTTTCATCAACACATATATGTTTGTTGTTATACTTATCACGCTATTTGTACTGTAAACTCCCAAATTCTACGTTTTATGTAACTGCATATTTACTTGCCAGCTGTACCAGCCACATGGTTATGTGGACAGTACACGCAAGACAGCCAGTAACTTATCTATGGTAAACTGAACCTTTCAACATTTGGGGTGTTTTTCTACCAATAATAGTGTGCCGTTTAACAACGTCTGATAATAAATCGAGAACGCATACACATGCATATACAGGGAGAGACACGCGCACGCTCAAACGTACAACCACACATACACACACCGTTTGGGTATCTACTAGTACAGTCTTGCAACTAATAACAATACTAGATACATGGACCTATGCAATAGACAGAGGACACCACACAGATGTTATATACATGGACTTTAAAAAGGCCTTCGACACTGTACCACACAAAAGACTAATAAGTAAATTAAACAGTCTAAATATTAGTAAAGAAATAGTAAACTGGATAGAGGCTTTCTTGTCAAACAGAAGACAAAAGGTGGCAGTAAATGGAATGGAAAAGAGTCGAATTGGCATGATGTAACATCTGGAATACCGCAGGGAACAGTCCTAGGACCTCTACTCTTTGTATTATACATAAACGACTTACCAGACCTTGCTCAATACGACACATTTCTATTTGCTGATGATATTAAAATATTTAGATCCATAATAAATACGAATGACCAAGATATACTACAACAGGACATAACCACCATAGAATGGAGTCATGATTTGATGCTCACACTACACCCAGATAAATGTACACATATGGAAATTGGAAAATATAATGTAGGTGAAAATCAATACTACACACCTATGAACAATGTCACAAAAACAATAGATACACAAGATAAACAAAAAGACCTAGGGGTAACCTTAGACTCAAAACTCACATTTGATCAACATATAAGCCAAGTGGTAAACAAGGCAACTAAAATAATTAGAAGAACCTTCCAATTTCTAGATAAACATACTTTTTTGCCACTCTACAAAACAATGGTTAGATCACATCTAGAATATGCCATGGCACTATGGCACTCATATAAGATAAAACACCAAATTGCCTTAGAAAATATTCAGAGAAAAACCAATAAAGAATTACCAGGTATGAGGAACCAATCATATATAGAAATACTCAAATTGCTTAAACTACCTACATTAGCATATCGAAGATTAAGAGGAGACATGATAGAAGTCTATAAAATAATACACAACATTTATAACCACGAATCTGTACCAAATTTGTTGAATAACAATGAGATATCACAAAGAACAGGAAACAGAGGACATTCTCTAAAACTATTCACACAAAGAGCCAAACTAAACTTAAGAATTTTTTTATTTCCAATTCGAATTACCGAACCATGGAATAGTCTCCCTGATAACAGTGGTAACAGCAAAATCTCTAAATTAATTTAAAATACGACTAGACACATTTTGGTATAACCAGGATATTGTATATGACTTCGAAGCACCGTTAAGAATTACTAACAATAGAACCGGAACACGCGATTTAATATTAATAGATAATGAAAACGAAGAGCTGATCACAATTTGTCTGCTGCTTGCCCACATTTGACGGGCGTGAAAACATTCTGTCTAGACTCCTGAGCACTCTTCCTGCTCATATTCAAATATTAACTCATCTTTCTAATCGGGAATTTTTCGACGGGAACTCAAGAAAGCTGTTGTAACACCACTGCCGAAATATATTACCGTCCAGTTTCTAGTTTTCCATTAGCGTCTCTAAAAAGTCTTGGAAAAGGTAGCAGTCAAATGACTTATCCAACATCTACGTGACAATGGCCTTCACGAGGATCTACAATTGACGTACACACCTCGACATACCACTGGAAGTGCCGTAATAAATCTGCATATCACCTGTAACCTGGCAGACTTCAGACGTGTTCTTCTGATTTTTCTGGATTTCTCTTTCGAGTTTGACACTATGGATGCTGTTATCCTACTAAAGACTATGCATACTCGCATAGCCACCTTGGGCATGGCGCTAGTGCATGGTTCGGTTCATACATCTGTACCCAGCGTGTCCGGATTGGGACAGATGCATTTGAAGAATGATGTTCACTGTGCACCAATGCAAGGCAGACTAACGAGGCACTCTGTGGACTGTCATAGTTTGTGGATGATCTACAAACATTATACATCCTATTGTCCTCACATACCGGGTGACTTGGAGTGCGTTGTTGACAGGGCAGCCAGCCAGGAACGTAATCCTCACACTCGTATCTTCACACGTCACGCCAAATACTTGAACTGGGCCCAGTTCCACGAAGCCGTGTAACTTTACGAGCAATTACGAGGTCAACTGGTCGCAGCTAACAACGAATAGACAATGCAACTTACGGCCGGTTTCATGAGACCAATTTAACGTTCGCGCAGCTAAATCTACGTAGTATTGCGGGCGGGCGGGCGAGCGGGCGGGCGGGCGGGCGGGCGGGCGGGCTGGCTGGCTGGCTGGCTGGCTGGCTGGCTGGCTGGCTGGCTGGCTGGCTGGCTGGCTGGCTGGCTGGCTGGCTGGCTGGCTGGCTGACTGAGTGAATGACTGAACGAGTGACTGACTGACTGACTGACTGACTGACTGACTGACTGACTGACTGACTGACTGACTGACTGACTGACTGACTGACTGACTGACTGAGTGAGTGAGTGAGTGAGTGACTGACTGACTGGCTGACTGAATGACTGAATGACAGAATGACTGAATGACTGAATGACTGGTTGACTGAATGACTGAATGACTGAATGACTGACTGACTGACTGACTGACTGACTGACTGACTGACTGACTGACTGACTGACTGACTGACTGACTGACTGACTGACTGACTGACTGACTGGCTGACACCGCAAGTGCAAGACATGGGGATGTATGCCGTCGGAAGAACAATCTAAGTAACTAAGATATTTCATAATCTAACTACATTATACATTCCAATACATTCGCCATTAAGAAAAAAATAATGATTTGAAATAAGAGTGGCAAAGCCAATAATTTAATATAATATACTGGTATATGTATTTCTATAATTATGCAAACACTCTGTTTCCAGAACATAAATCAGACGTGGTTGTGTTGCAAAATGAAAAACAAAACCAGAACAGATGATATAGCCCAGCAGAACACACAAGCG
Source organism: Oasisia sp. SBJ-2009 (assembly GCA_964017155.1). Taxonomy (NCBI): domain Eukaryota; kingdom Metazoa; phylum Annelida; class Polychaeta; order Sabellida; family Siboglinidae; genus Oasisia; species Oasisia sp. SBJ-2009. The sequence continues at coordinate 8,655,804 of OZ024865.1, read as the reverse complement.
CATAAGGGGATGCGTGTACACACACCACCCACCCACCCACCCACCCACCCACCCACCCACCAACCCACCAACCCACCAACCCACCCACCCACCCACCCACCCACCCACCCACCCATACACCCACCCACCCACCCACCCACCCACCCACCCACCCACCCACCCACCCACCCACCCACCCACACACACACACACACACACACACACACACACACACACACACACACACACACACACACACACACACACACACATTACTGTTAGACCTATGACACCGTGGCACACCAATGACCTGACCGAGGAAAAGCGAACCCTCCGTTGTTCCGATCGCCTTTGGCAGAAACCAGGCTTAACTGTGCATCACACACACACACACACACACACACACACACACACACACACACAACACACACACACACACACACACACACACACACACACACACACACACACACACACACACACACACACACACACACACACACACACACACACACACACACACACACACACACACACACACACAAACACACACACACACACACGCACACACACACACGCACACACACACACGCACTCACACACACACACACACACACACACAGACACACATATAATGGGGTCAAGTGTAGCATTATGAAGTGCTTGCTCACAGCAATTCTCCATGGCATAGATAATTGCTTTAAAACATCCATCCAAGATTATATCAAACAATGGAGAGTCTTCTACTTAACAAAGTGGTCTGATTACAAAAGGGAAAGCGTACCTTAGAAGTATAACATCATTGAACAAGCTGACACGGACGAAAATGAAATGTTACATATCTCCTTTGCCACTTGTTACATATCTCCAGTGCCACTTATTACACATCTCCTGTGCCATTTGTTACATATCTCCTGTTCCACTTGTTACATATGTCCTGGCAACATCATATCACAAACTGCTCTATATTTGTATAAATATTTGAATGAAGTTTGAAGTTTATTTCCAGGTAGACAATGTAAAGAAAAGCCCACTAAACACACTTTGTACAATAAAATAAATAAACAATTGCATACGACTGTTTTAAAGCAAGGTCTTACAGAGACAGACAGAGTGTTTAAAAAAAGCAAGGTCTTAGAGAGGCTGATACTGATTGTTTTTTAAATAAAACGTTCTTAGAGAGACAAACACTGTCTGTTTTATAGCAAAGGTCTTAGATAGACTGATACTGACAGTTTTATAGCAAGGTCTTAGAGAGACTGATACTGACTGTTGTAAAGCAAGGTCTTAGAGAGACTGACACTGTCTGTTTTATAGCAAGGTCTTAGAGAGACTGACCCTGACTGTTTTAATGCAAGGTCTTAGAGATACTAACACTGACTGTTTTATAGCAAGGTCTTAGAGAGACTGATACTGACTGTTTTAAAGCATGCTTTTCTAGACAATGACTTGACTGTTTTACAACATGGTCTCACAGAGACTGACACTAACTGGTGTATGTGTGTGGTCTCCCAGAGACTGAAACTGGCGGTTTTATAGCAAGGTCGTAGAGAGAGAGTGACACTGACTGTTTAGAGCAAGGTCTTCTAGAGACTGAGTGTACTAAAAACTTAATCTTAGAACAACTGACTGTTTAGAGAATGGTCTTTCAGAGAGTGACACTAGCTGTTTTTCAGCATAGCTAAAACTGACCCTGACTGTTTTTTAGCAAGACCAGTCTTCCAGAGGCATACATTGACTGTTTTAGAGCGTTAGAGCATGGTCTTCTAGAGACTTACAGTGAGTGTTCTGGAGCATGGCCTTCTAGAAACGTACACTAACTGTTTCTGAGCAGGTGTCTTCCATAGAATGACATTGACTGTTTTATAACATGTTTTTAGGACATTGACTGTTTTAGAAGATGGCCTAACAGAGACAGACATGAACTGTTTTAGAGCATGACCTGTCAGAGACAGACTCCAACTGTTTTAGAGCATGGCCATTCAGAGACAGACACCAACTGTTTTAGAGCATGGCCTAACAGAGACATACACCAACTGTTTTAGAGCATGGCTTTCCATAAACTGACTGTTCCATTTGGAGCGATGTCGTCCTGTGTGGCTGCAATTTGCGATATTTCACTGTCTGGCCAGAGGCTGATCAATGTGCGTAACGCTGACATACTCATATTTTTCGTAGAACGGTTTAAAAAGCAACAGAAACAATGTTATTTGTTTCTTGGACTGCACCATATATCACCGTTTATGACATATTATTTTGTACTTTTTCGGATAATCAGGAAAACATGAAAATACACAGAACTCTTGGACGTTTCTATGTGCATAGTAGAACATGTTTGTTTCTCTCGTAAACACAGCAATATAGCCAATATTATTGCAAGCACTTAGACACATGCACATGTGTGCATCCGCATAACAAAATTGGTAGATACGTAGTCGTTGTAATATTAGGATAATATCGGAACCGCCGAAATAATTATGCATTGAGCGAAAGAGGAGAGAGAGAGAGAGAGAGAGAGAGAGAGAGAGACAGAAGCAAACAGAGAGACAGAGAGGCATAGAGAGAGAGAGAGAGAGAGAGAGAGAGAGAGAGAGAGAGAGAGAGAAAGAGGCATAGAGAGAGAGAGAGAGAAGTAAAAAAGACGTAAGACAGAGGAAGAGCTAGGTACCTAAACAGTATGTTTGTTTGTACGTGTGAGCATGCGCGTGTCTGTCCCTGTATATGTATGTGTATTAATTTTTGTTCTCGATTTATTATCAAATGTAGTTAAACAGTCATTATTGTTCGTAGAAAAACACGCCAAATGTTGAAAAAGGGTTAGTTTATTATAAATATGTTACTGGCTATCTTACTTGTACTGTCCACATTGCATGTGATTAAATGATTAGTAAATAAACAATTACATAAAATGTAGAATTTGGGCGTTTGCAGTTCAAATAGCGTGATACGTATAACAATAAACACATATGTGTTCGTGAAAGCATGCATGATATCAGGCACGGTATGTTGTGTAGTGGTTAGCAACGTTCTGTATAACTTCGAAACAAGTTGCAATAACGAAGCTAACACAGCATATCAACTGAACAGGTGTGTAGTTTTATTTTAGCCAAATATTCACATAGTCATTGTTTAAGCAGACGAACACGCAGATGATATTCGACTATTCTCCCATTAGCATTTGCCATAGTCATTATAATATTAGGATAATATTGGAACCGCCCAAATAATTAAGCATTGAGCGAACGCGGAGAGACAGAGAAGACAGAGAGGGAGAGAGACGTGGGAGAGACGTAAGAGAGACGGAGAGCTAGATAACTAAACTGTATATGTATGTGTGTTTGTACGTTTGAGCATGCGCGTGTCTCTCCCTGTATATACATGTGTATTTGTTCTTGATTTATTACCCGACGTGGTTAAACGGCACACTATTGTTCGTAGAAAAACACGTCAAATGTTGAAAGGTTCAGTTTACCATAAATAAGTTACTGGCTGTCTTGCGTGCACTGCCCACATAACCATGTGAGTAAATGGCAAGTAAGTATGCAGCTACATAAAACGTATAATTTGGGAGTTTACAGTACAAATAGCGTGACAAATATAACAATAAACACATATGTGTTGATGAAAGCATGCATGTTATCAGGCACTGTGTGTTGTGTAGTGGTTAGCAACGTTCTGTATAACTTCGAAACAGGTTGTATTAACAACGCTAACACAGCATATCAACTGAACAGTTGTAGTTTTATTGTAGCCAAATATTCACGTAGTCATTGTTTAAACAGGCGAACACGTAGATGCTATTCGACTATTCTCCCATCAGCACTTGCCAGCCTGTTCCGTCTGTCTTCGACGAAAGACATTGACCAGTGACTGCCACTAAAAGAATCACATATTGCATATGAATTAAACACAGCACACCTCTAATACAACAACGTTTTGAAATGAAGATAGCGCAGGTAGTTTTATAGTACTTGATGCAATCCAAACTGTAAGAAATAAACAATTGTTCTTTAAAAGGATATTTCTGTAAATATTTATGGATTTATATAGCACCATATTTATAAAATAATGCTATATGGTACTATACAATACAAGATAATGCACAATGGAAATTAACATAAACATAAACGTTCAACATAATAGCTACTTTAATAACAGTGTTTCAAGAGTGATTTAAACGAAATGAAATTCAAATGAAACACTTATAAACAACAATATTGAGTAGAAATCGAAGATGCAAATAACTATTAAATTACAACTTTCATTAATCTACTGACACAGGGAACACAGTATATCACCTTTTGATCAACTTAGCGCTGGCCACAGCAGCTGTTGCACCTGCTAACGCAACGACGTTGTTGACAGTCGTAGTGGCGTCTGTTCCAGGGGCATCTCCTGTAGCGAATGGGACGTCCATATCTACAGAAGACGTAGCTTCCGCATCCGTTGCATACGGTCGCCTGCCAGCCGTTGTGCCTCTCACAATAACTCTCACGGCAACCTGCGCAATACAATATGCTTATCATTCCTAATCAAAACATTGCATCCAGCAATAAAATAAACATCGATTAATGAGACTTACGTTGTAAATAAAAATAAATAAATATAAATAAATAATATATATATATATATATATATATATATATATATATATATATATATATATATATATATATATATATATAATTGCATCCAGCAATCAAATAAACATCGATTAATGAGACTTACGTTGTAAATAAAAATAAATAAATATAAATATATATACATAAATATATATATATAATATATATATATATATATATATATATATATATATATATATATATATATATATATATATATATATATATATATATATATATAGCACGTATAACAATGAGTTACGTTTTGGTGCTTTCAAAGTATGAACTCAGATATGTGATGTAATTATTATGGACAATGATGTTCATGTTTAACAGATCAGTCAGACGACAGTGTACATGTTAATCTGAATGCGACAGACGTCCTCATTGTCTCGCCCTGTCCTTAATACTATATGAATAAATATAAACTGTGCACGAACCGCAACGGCCGAGTCCCGGATAGAACGACTGGTTCAGTCCACACGAGCGGTAGTACATTGATCCACGGTTACACTGGTAGTAGTAGCGACCGGAGAAGGAGCTCGAGTAGTAAGAGTAGACACTATGGGTGTAGCTGCAGCGATCCTGACATTGTCCTAAACATACAAATAATATCGCAACATCTAAACTTGGGAATTGAACTCATTGAAGGTGTAACTCAATTACACAGCTGAATTTGACTGTTAAAAGGTAGGTATGCTCCCATTGTTTTGCTAAAGCGTAAAAGCAGCACAGCTTTTTATTTGACGGATGTGTTAAAAAAAATATTAATACATATTCCGTTGACATTAGTGCTGTTAAGAAAATTATTTGTACTAATAATATTAATATTTAATGATAATAATAATTACTGCTCTTGCATATTAGAAAATCCGTGCTCGGATATGCTTCATACTAAATAAATCGTTAAACGTAATAAAGAATGAACATATCAAATATTATTTATATTGAGGGTTGTGACTGTCAGTATGATGCTATTCCCTATTTAAAACAATATAGCACACCATGTTATCATACTGATCATATAGATGATTTATTCAAAGCCCCTAGGGAAAATGTCGACGTTAAGCGTTCATCAGACTTACCACAGCTTCCAGACATCGTGACGCACTGGTTGACGGCACAACGGCCGTACACAACTCTCCTATTGACACATTGGTAGTAGTACGGGAAAGGCTTCACCAGAGACGGGTAGCATAAATTGGGCTGACGATTTCTACAGCAATCATAGTCGTATCCGTTGAAGCAGCCATCCCACGGGTACGCTACAAGGACGAAACCACGAACACCCATGTACATCAAATACAACCTCGTTACTTTCACAACAACACCGCCCATGCAAGTACGAACGTTTCAAAACGTGCATTGGTATACGCCTAATTGCGTGTCAATACACACACACACGCACGCAAGTACACAACAAACGCATTCCCGATTTCTGCAGAAATCGTAGTCGTAGCCGTTTCAGCAGCGTTCGTACTGCTGGGTAACCCAGTCTTAGATATCAGAACACGTGCGCTCCCAAACCATATTTTGTAATCCCGCAAGGCAAACACACCGGTACCTAAATAAGCAATCACGCATACACATACAACCAACACAAGCTTGCTTATCCATGTAAATGCACACATGCAAACGTACACATATTCACACCCATTGCACGCGCAAAAGAGTCTTACCTTCTGCTGCATACACGGCAGCTAGCACCAGCAACGCGATGAAATACTTTGCCATGGTGTCTGTTTTATTCTGAAATTAAATACGGATGTCAGGAAATTGGATAACATCTTAACATTCTCGTTATGCAAGCAATATAGCTAATGCACAATCAAACGTTGTAATTGTTGTCAGCTAATGCAACACATTCAAAGCTGACGATGAACAAGGCCGATTGGTGCATTTTATGAGAGCTCGTATCGAATAAAAAATAATTATATAACTATCGTGGTCTTCCCCCATATCCCTACTGTAAATTGAAATCACATTTCCAATGTTACGACTTACAAAATATAAGACTTACTGTCATTACATTGCAAAAATTATAGAACAAAAGCCGTAGAAAACTCTTACTTACCAAGCAGAATAGGTTGTCACCGACAGTTAGCCAACTGATGCCAGTGGTAATGTTATATGAAACTGTATCTGTATTTATACCATTGCGTCCCTATGAATCACGTCTCGTTGCACGTCATGATTTGTTTTATATTTTGCCATCATAATGATACACGGGAGAGTTAGTGCAGATTTATCACGTCAGAATAATAACTTTTTGTTGTCAAACAACGCTGCTGTCTTATTGTTTTGTTTCGTAAAAACAGCACACAGCAATTGAGCATTTCCTTTGTCATTATTCCAGTTGAAGCAACACGTATTGTTTATAAAACATGCAAGTTTGACGTAGACGAGAGAATAATTGCACTGCGACATTCAGATGACCAATGTGCCGCAGACATACCGTCGGAACTAGTACATGCACGCAAAAGATTACAAAAACGACTTTATTGTGGACAGGCAATACGTTGTTAGGCAACAAAAATGTACTACTCTTTAATTATACTTGAAACAATTATGCAGAAAAAGGTATTTTAATAATGGTGATACTTAAATGATCAACGAATATCAGTTTTTATTTAAATGGTAACCTCTCAAGACTTGCTTAAAATTTAATTAATATTTGTAAATGGGTCCGGACTGAATGTATGTTCAGGAAAGGACGAATAGATACATACATGATGTATGGTGTGAATTATTCCCTGGTTATGTGTTGATACTCAACAATATATACATAACAATTAATGAATTGGCACGGGCACGGGCACGGGCACGGGCAAGGGCACGGGCACGGGCACGGGACACGGGCGCGGGCGCGGGCGCGGGCGCGGGCGCGGGCGCGGGCGCGGGCGCGGGCGCGGGCGCGGGCGCGGGCGCGGGCGCGGGCGCGGGCGCGGGCGCGGGCGCGGGCGCGGGCGCGGGCGCGGGCGCGGGCGCGGGCACGGGCACGGGCACGGGCACGGGCACGGGCACGGGCACGGGCACGGGCACGGGCACGGGCACGGGCACGGGCACGGGCACGGGCACGGGCACGGGCACGGGCACGGGCACGGGCACGGGCACGGGCACGGGCACGGGCACGGGCACGGGCACGGGCACGGGCACGGGCACGGGCACGGGCACGGGCACGGGCACGGGCACGGGCACGGGCACGGGCACGGGCACGGGCACGGGCACGGGCACGGGCACGGGCACGGGCACGGGCACGGGCACGGGCACGGGCACGGGCACGGGCTCAGGTTCAAGCACAGGCTCAGGAACCCGTTATTCTGGTTACCTTGGATAAATCTCCCAAACATTAAGTGTCTATAAAAAACTTGGAAATCGATACATTTAAGAACGTTACTAAATTCAGTACCATTCAGAACGGTACTAAATTCCAAAAACAAACACCTAGAAAAACGACTGATGTACACCGTCTTTGTGATGTATTATTATTCTTCTATTGACAACATATCTACTTATATATGCCGGTTTATTTGCTACATCACAAAGACGGTGTACATCAGTCGAAGTTCTAGTTGTTTCTTGGAATTTAGTACCGTTCTGAACGGTACTGGATTTAGTACTGTTCTGCAAGGTACCGATTTCCAATTTTTTCACAGCCACTTAATCTTTGGGAAATGTATCCAAGATTACCAGAATAATGGGATCCTGAACCTGAGCCTGAGCCTGAGCCTGAGCCTGAGCATGAGCCTGAGCCTGAGCCTGAGCCTGAACATGAGCCTGAGCCTGAGCCTGAACATGAGCCTGAGCCTGAGCCTGAGCCTGAGCCTGAGCCTGAGCATGAGCATGAGCCTGAGCATGAGCATGAGCCTGAGCATGAGCCTGAGCCTGAGCCTGAGCCTGAGCCTGAGCCTGAGCCTGAGCCTGAGCCTGAACCTGAGCCTGAGCCTGAGCCTGAGCCTGAGCCTGAGCCTGAGCCTGAGCCTGAGCCCGAGCCCGAGCCCGAGCCCGAGCCCGAGCCCGAGCCCGAGCCCGAGCCCGAGCCCGAGCCCGAGCCCGAGCCTGAGTCTGAGCATGTGTCCGTGTCGGCTTCCAGTTCCAGTGCAAGTGCCAATGCTTAATGTTGTATTTAAATAGTGTTGTGTATCAAAACATAACGTGGGAACAATTCACGGCATACATCATGTATGTATCTATTCGTCCTTTCCTGAACATATGTTCAGTCTGGGCCGATTTATAAATATTAAAAAAATGCTTCATCAAGTCTTGAGAGTTGACCATTTAAATACAAAATGACATTCGTTAATAATAATAATAGTTTATTTCTTATATAGCGCCCCATCCAAATAATTGTTCTGGGTCGCTTTACAACGCTCATACTTAATCATTTAAGTATGAGCGTTATTAAAATACCTTTTTCAATATAATTGTTTCAAGTATAATTAAAAGTAGTACATTTGTGTTGGCGGACAATTTCTTGCCTGCCCACAATAATGTCGTGCTTGTAATCCTTTGCGTGCATGTAGCTAGTTGCAACTGTATGTCTGCGGCACATTAATTATCTGATTGTCACAATGCAATTATTCACTCATCTACGTCAAACATGTATGTTTTATAAACAGTATGTGTTGCTTCAACTGGAATAATGACAAAGGAAATGCTAAACTCGGGCTCGGGCTCGGGCTCGGGCTCGGGCTCGGGCTCGGGCTCGGGCTCGGGCTCGGGCTCGGGCTCGGGCTCGGGCTCGGGCTCGGGCTCGGGCTCGGGCTCGGGCTCGGGCTCGGGCTCGGGCTCGGGCTCGGGCTCGGGCTCGGGCTCGGGCTCGGGCTCGGGCTCGGGCTCGGGCTCGGGCTCGGGCTCGGGCTCGGGCTCGGGCTCGGGCTCGGGCTCGGGCTCGGGCTCGGGCTCGGGCTCGGGCTCGGGCTCGGGCTCGGGCTCGGGCTCGGGCTCGGGCTCGGGCTCGGGCTCGGGCTCGGGCTCGGGCTCGGGCTCGGGCTCGGGCTCGGGCTCGGGCTCGGGCTCGGGCTCGGGCTCGGGCTCGGGCTCGGGCTCGGGCTCGGGCTCGGGCTCGGGCTCGGGCTCGGGCTCGGGCTCGGGCTCGGGCTCGGGCTCGGGCTCGGGCTCGGGCTCGGGCTCGGGCTCGGGCTCGGGCTCGGGCTCGGGCGCGGGCGCGGGCGCGGGCGCGGGCGCGGGCGCGGGCGCGGGCGCGGGCGCGGGCGCGGGCGCGGGCGCGGGCGCGGGCGCGGGCGCGGGCGCGGGCGCGGGCGCGGGCGCGGGCGCGGGCGCGGGCGCGGGCGCGGGCGCGGGCGCGGGCGCGGGCGCGGGCGCGGGCGCGGGCGCGGGCGCGGGCGCGGGCGCGGGCGCGGGCGCGGGCGCGGGCGCGGGCGCGGGCGCGGGCACGGGCACGGGCACGGGCACGGGCACGGGCACGGGCACGGGCACGGGCACGGGCACGGGCACGGGCACGGGCACGGGCACGGGCACGGGCACGGGCACGGGCACGGGCACGGGCACGGGCACGGGCACGGGCACGGGCACGGGCACGGGCACGGGCACGGGCACGGGCACGGGCACGGGCACGGGCACGGGCACGGGCACGGGCACGGGCACGGGCACGGGCACGGGCACGGGCACGGGCACGGGCACGGGCACGGGCACGGGCACGGGCACGGGCACGGGCACGGGCACGGGCACGGGCACGGGCACGGGCACGGGCACGGGCACGGGCACGGGCACGGGCACGGGCACGGGCACGGGCACGGGCTCAGGTTCAAGCACAGGCTCAGGAACCCGTTATTCTGGTTACCTTGGATAAATCTCCCAAACATTAAGTGTCTATAAAAAACTTGGAAATCGATACATTTAAGAACGTTACTAAATTCAGTACCATTCAGAACGGTACTAAATTCCAAAAACAAACACCTAGAAAAACGACTGATGTACACCGTCTTTGTGATGTATTATTATTCTTCTATTGACAACATATCTACTTATATATGCCGGTTTATTTGCTACATCACAAAGACGGTGTACATCAGTCGAAGTTCTAGTTGTTTCTTGGAATTTAGTACCGTTCTGAACGGTACTGGATTTAGTACTGTTCTGCAAGGTACCGATTTCCAATTTTTTCACAGCCACTTAATCTTTGGGAAATGTATCCAAGATTACCAGAATAATGGGATCCTGAGCCTGAGCCTGAGCCTGAGCCTGAGCCTGAGCCTGAGCCTGAGCCTGAGCCTGAGCCTGAGCCTGAGCCTGAGCCTGAGCCTGAGCCTGAGCCTGAGCCTGAGCCTGAGCATGAGCATGAGCCTGAGCATGAGCCTGAGCATGAGCATGAGCATGAGCATGAGCATGAGCATGAGCATGAGCATGAGCATGAGCATGAGCATGAGCCTGAGCCTGAGCCTGAGCCTGAGCCTGAGCCTGAGCCTGAGCCTGAGCCTGAGCATGAGCCTGAGCCTGAGCCTGAGCCTGAGCCTGAGCCTGAGCCTGAGCCTGAGCCTGAGCCTGAGCCTGAGCCCGAGCCCGAGCCCGAGCCCGAGCCCGAGCCCGAGCCCGAGCCCGAGCCCGAGCCTGAGTCTGAGCATGTGTCCGTGTCGGCTTCCAGTTCCAGTGCAAGTGCCAATGCTTAATGTTGTATTTAAATAGTGTTGTGTATCAAAACATAACGTGGGAACAATTCACGGCATACATCATGTATGTATCTATTCGTCCTTTCCTGAACATATGTTCAGTCTGGGCCGATTTATAAATATTAAAAAAATGCTTCATCAAGTCTTGAGAGTTGACCATTTAAATACAAAATGACATTCGTTAATAATAATAATAGTTTATTTCTTATATAGCGCCCCATCCAAATAATTGTTCTGGGTCGCTTTACAACGCTCATACTTAATCATTTAAGTATGAGCGTTATTAAAATACCTTTTTCAATATAATTGTTTCAAGTATAATTAAAAGTAGTACATTTGTGTTGGCGGACAATTTCTTGCCTGCCCACAATAATGTCGTGCTTGTAATCCTTTGCGTGCATGTAGCTAGTTGCAACTGTATGTCTGCGGCACATTAATTATCTGATTGTCACAATGCAATTATTCACTCATCTACGTCAAACATGTATGTTTTATAAACAGTATGTGTTGCTTCAACTGGAATAATGACAAAGGAAATGCTAAACTCGGGCTCGGGCTCGGGCTCGGGCTCGGGCTCGGGCTCGGGCTCGGGCTCGGGCTCGGGCTCGGGCTCGGGCTCGGGCTCGGGCTCGGGCTCGGGCTCGGGCTCGGGCTCGGGCTCGGGCTCGGGCTCGGGCTCGGGCTCGGGCTCGGGCTCGGGCTCGGGCTCGGGCTCAGGCTCAGGCTCAGGCTCAGGCTCAGGCTCAGGCTCAGGCTCAGGCTCAGGCTCAGGCTCAGGCTCAGGCTCAGGCTCAGGCTCAGGATCAGGATCAGGATCAGGATCAGGATCAGGATCAGGATCAGGATCAGGATCAGGATCAGGATCAGGATCAGGCTCAGGCTCAGGCTCAGGCTCAGGCTCAGGCTCAGGCTCAGGCTCAGGCTCAGGCTCAGGCTCAGGCTCAGGCTCAGGCTCAGGCTCAGGATCAGCCTGAGCAAGTGTCCGTGTCGGCTTCCAGTTCCAGTGCAAGTGCCAATGCTTAATGTAGTATTTAAATAGTGTTGTTTATCAATACATAACGTGGGAACAATTCACGGCATACATCATGTATGTATCTATTCGTTCTTTCCTGAACATACGTTCAGTCTGGGCCGATTTATAAATATTAAAAAATTGCTTCAACAAGTCTTGAGAGTTGACCATTTAAATAAAAAATGACATTCGTTTATCATTTAAGTATGAGCGTTATTAAAATACCTTTTTCAATATAATTGTTTCAAGTATAAGTAAAAGTAGTACATTTGTGTTGGCCGACAATTTCTTGCCTGCCCACAATAATGTCGTGCTTGTAATCCTTTGCGTGCATGTAGCTAGTTGCGACTGTATGTCTGCGGCACATTAATTATCTGATTGTCACAGTGCAATTATTCACTCACCTACGTCAAACATGTATGTTTTATAAACAGTATGTGTTGCTTCAACTGGAATAATGACAAAGGAAGTGCTAAACTTCTATATGCTCTTTTTACGAAATAAAACAATAAGACAGGAAAATTGTTTGACAACAAAAAGTCAAGATGATGGCAAAGTATAAGACAAATTATGACGTGCAACGAGACGTGATTCATAGGGACGCAATGGTATAAATACAGAGAAAGAGTCATATAACATTACCACTGGCATCAGTTGAAGAACTGACGGTGACAACGTATTCTGCTTGGTAAGTAAGATTTTATACGGCTTCTATAATTTTCGCAATGTAATGACAGTAAATCTTACATTTTGTAAGTCGTAACATTGGAAATGTGAATTCAATTTACAGTAGGGATATGGGGGAAGACCACGACAGTTATATAATTATTCTTTATTCGATACGAGCTCTCATAAAATGCACCAATCGGCCTATTTGGACGTTAGCTTCGTATGTGTTGCATTAGCTGACAACAATTACACCGTTTGATTGTGGCATTAGCTATTTTGCATGCATTACGAGAATGTTAAGATGTTATCCAACTTTCTGACATCTACATTTAATTTCAGAACAAAACAGACACCATGGCAAAGTATTTCATCGCGTTGCTGGTGCTAGCTGCCGTGTATGCAGCAGAAGGTAAGACTCACTTGTGCGTGCGATGGGTGTGAATGTGTGTACGTTTGCATTTGTGCATTTGCATGGATACGCAAGCTTGTGTTGGTTGTATGTGTATGCGTCATTGCTTATTTAGGTACCGGTGTGTTTGCCTTGCGGGATGCCAAAATATGGTTTGGAAGCGCACGTGTTCTGATATCTAAGACTGGGTTACCCAGCAGTACGAACGCTGCTGAAACGGCTACGACTACGATTTCTGCAGAAATCGGGAATGCGTTTGTTGTGTACTTGCGTGCGTGTGTGATTGTGTTCGCACGGAATTAGGCGTATACCAATGCACGTTTTGAAACGTTCGTACTTGCATGGGCGGTGTTGTTGTTAAAGTAACGACGTTGAATTTGATGTACATGGGTGTCCGTGGTTTCGTCCTTGTAGCGTACCCGTGGGATGGCTGCTTCAACGGATACGACTATGATTGCTGCAGAAATCGTCAGCCCAATTTATGCTACCCGTCTCTGGTGAAGCCTTTCCCGTACTACTACCAATGTGTCAACAGGAGAGTTGTGTACGGCCGTTGTGCCGTCAACCAGTGCGTCACGATGTCTGGAAGCTGTGGTAAGTCTGATGAACGCTTAACGTCGACATTTTCCCTAGGTGCTTTGAATAAATCATCTATATGATCAGTATGATAACATGGTGTGCTATATTGTTTTAAATAGGGAATAGCATCATACTGACAGTCACAACCCTCAATAGAAATAATATTTGATATGTTCATTCTTTATTACGTTTAACGATTTATTTAGTATGAAGCATATCCGAGCACGGATTTTCTAATATGCAAGAGCAGTAATTATTATTATCATTAAATATTAATATTATTAGTACAAATAATTTTCTTAACACCACTAATGTCAACGGAATATATATTAATATTTTTTTAAACACATTCGTCAAATTAAAAGCTGTGCTGCTTTTACGCTTTAGCAAAACAATGGGAGCATACCTACCTTTTAACAGTCAAATTCAGCTGTGTAATTGAGTTACACCTTCAATGAGTTCAATTCCCAAGTTTCGATGTTGCGATATTATTTGTATGTTTAGGACAATGTCAGGATCGCTGCAGCTACACCCATAGTGTCTACTCTTACTACTCGAGCTCCTTCTCCGGTCGCTACTACTACCAGTGTAACCGTGGATCAATGTACTACCGCTCGTGTGGACTGAACCAGTCGTTCTATCCGGGACTCGGCCGTTGCGGTTCGTGCACAGTTTATATTTATTCATATAGTATTAAGGACAGGGCGAGACAATGAGGACGTCTGTCGCATTCAGATTGACATGTACACTGTCGTCTGACTGATCTGTTAAACATGAACATCATTGTCCATAATAATTACATCACATATCTGAGTTCATACTTTGAAAGCACCAAAACGTAACTCATTGTTATATATGCTATATATATATATATATATATATATATATATATATATATATATATATATATATATATATATATATATATGTATATATTATAGATATATTTATATATATATTTATATTTATTTATTTTTATTTACAACGTACGTCTCATTAATCGATGTTTATTTTATTGCTGGATGCAATTATATATATATATATATATATATATATATTAATAATAATAATATATATATATATATATATATATATATATATATATATATATGTATATATCTATATATATTTTTATTTATTTATTTTTATTTACAACGTAAGTCTCATTAATCGATGTTTATTTTATTGCTGGATGCAATTTTGTGACTAGGAATGATAAGCATACTGTGTTGCGCAGGTTGCCGTGAGAGTTATTGTGAGAGGCACAACGGCTGGCAGGCGACCGTTTGCAACGGATGCGGAAGCTACGTCTTCTGCAGATATGGCCGTCCCATTCGCTACAGGAGATGCCCCTGGAACAGACGTCACTACGACTGTCATACCCGTCGTTGTGTCAGCAGGTGCAACAGCTGCTGTGGCCAGCGCTAAGCTGATCAAAAGGTGATATACTGTGTTCCCTACGTCAGCAGACTAATGAAAGTTGTAATTTAGTAGTTATTTTCATCTTCGATTTCTACTCAATATTGCTGTTTATAAGTGTTTCATTTGAATTTCCTTTCGTCTAAATCACTCTTGAAACAGTGTTCTGAAAGTAGATATTATGTTGAACGTTCATGTTTATGTTAACTTCCATTGTGCATTATTATTTTATAAATATGGTGCTATATAAATCCATAAATATTTACAATAATATCTTTTCAGAGAACTATTGTTTATTTCGTACTGTTTGGATTTCCTTAAGCATTATAAAACTACTTGCGCTATCTTCATTTCAAAACATTTTTGTACTAGCTATTAAAGAGGTGTGCTGTGTTTAATTCATATGCAATGTGTGATTGTTTTAGTGGCAATCACCGGTCAATGTCTTTCGTCGAAGACGGAAGGAACAGGCTGACAAGTGCCGATGGGAGAATAGTCGAATATCCTCTACGTGTTCGCCTGTTTAAACAATGACTATGTGAATATTTGGCTACAATAAAACTACAACTGTTCAGTTGATATGCTGTGTTAGCGTCGTTAATACAACTTGTTTCGAAATTATACAGAACGTTGGTAACCACTACACAACACACCGTGCCTGACAACATGCATGCTTTCGTCAACACATATATGTTTGTTGTTATACTTATCACGTTATTTGTACTGTAAACTCCCAAATTCTACGTTTTATGTAACTGCATATTTACTTGCCATTTAGCCACATGGTTATGTGGGCAGTACACGCAAGACAGCCAGTAACTTATCTATGGTAAACTGAACCTTTCAACATTTGGGGTGTTTTTCTACCAATAATAGTGTGCCGTTTAACAACGTCTGATAATAAATCGAGAACGCATACACATGCATATACAGGGAGAGACGCGCGCACGCTCAAACGTACAACCACACATACACACACCGTTTGGGTATCTACTAGTACAGTCTTGCAACTAATAACAATGCTAGATACATGGTCCTATGCAATAGACAGTGGACACCACACAGATGTTATATACATGGACTTTAAAAACGCCTTCGACACTGTACCACACAAAAGACTAATAAGTAAATTAAACAGTCTAAATATTAGTAAAGAACTAGTAAACTGGATAGAGGCTTTCATGTCAAACAGAAGACAAAAGGTGGCAGTAAATGGAAAAGAGTCGAATTGGCATGATGTAACATCTGGAATACCGCAGGGAACAGTCCTAGGACCTCTACTCTTTGTATTATATATAAACGACTTACCAGACCTTGCTCAATCCGACACATTTCTATTTGCTGATGATATTAAAATATTTAGATCTATAATAAATACGATTGACCAAGATATACTACAAGAGGACATAACCACCATAGAATGGAGTCATGATTGGATGCTCTCACTACACCCAGATAAATGTACACATATGGAAATTGGAAAATATAATGTAGGTGAAAATCAATACTACACAACAATGAACAATGTCACAAAACAATAGATACACATGATAAACAAAAAGACCTAGGGGTAACCTTTGACTCAAAACTCACATTTGATCAACATATAAACCAAGTGGTAAACAAGTCAACTAAAATAATTAGAAGAACCTTCCATCATCATCTCATCGTGCTGTCGGTCGCGAAGCGACAAAGACTGCTTCCATCACTTGACTCTTGCTCTCCATTTGTCTCTCTGCTGTGAGAGTGATGTCCATGAGTCGATCTTTATGTCTCTCATCTTTAGGTTTCTCTTGATGGTATCTTTGAACCGGAGACGAGGGCGCCCTCTCTTTCTCTGACCAGAAGACAGTTGAGAGTAGAGAACCTGCTTCGGTAGCCTGTCTGGTGACATCCTCATGAGGTGTCCAGTCCACCGGAGATTCTTTCTGATCAGAAGATCTTCCATAGATGGCAGCCCTGTTCGTTCTAGTATTTCCTTGTTTGTCACTTTGTCCATCCAGGTTATCCTCATGATCGAACGCAGATGTCGCATCATGAAGGCATGTAGCTTTTTAACCTGTCGTCTGTACACTGTCCAGGCCTCAGCTCCGTATAGGAGGGTGGACAGCACGATTGCACGGTATATCTTGCCTTTAACCCGCATGGACACATGGTGGTTGTTCCAGAGTCTCTGGCGTAGTCGGCCGAAAGATGCACTAGCCTTGGCCATCCTCCTCTGTATTTCGTCGTCAATGCATCCATCACTTGATATAGTGCTTCCGAGGTAGGTGAATTCTAGAACAGAGTTCAGCTTGTTTCCATCAACCATGATATCCTCCTCTCGGGTTCTTGTAGAGTTGGATTGGTACAGCACCTCGGTCTTCTTGATGTTAATCTTCAGGCCGAACTTCTTTGACGCATCGGAGAAAGCATCCACTATTTTCTGCATCTCTTCAGCAGAGTGTGCAACCAGTGCACTGTCATCTGCGAATAGCAGCTCTCTCATCAGTATCCGAGTAGTCTTGGTCTTTGCTCTGAAGTGTGCGACGTTGAATAGGTCAGCGTTCTGTCTGGACTGTATGTAGATGCCATCCCCCATGTCTCGGAAAGCCTCGTCGAGCATTGCTGATAGGAAGATGGAGAAGAGCGTGGGGGCCAGTACACAACCTTGCTTGACCCCATTTGTGACACTGAACGATTCCGAGACTTCTCCTTCAACACTAACTTTTGCCATCATTCCAGTATGTAGTGCCTCGATCATTGTTGTGAACTTCTCTGGGCAGCCATACTTCCTCAGTAGCTGCCATAGCCCGGTCCTCCCAACTGTATCAAACGCCTTGCTGAAGTCGACAAATACCATGTACAGTGGTCGGTCCTGCTCAATGCACTTTTCTTGTAGTTGTCGGAGACAAAATATCATATCCACGGTGCTCCGGTTACCTCTGAAGCCACATTGTGTCTCCGGAACTACCTCTGGTGTTATGTGAGTAGATAGTCTGTTGAGGAGGATCTTCGCGAAGATCTTGCCCGCTATGGAAAGAAGAGAGATTCCTCTATAGTTCCCACAGTCTGTTCGATCACCTTTCTTGTAGATGGTTACAATGCTGGCATCCTTCCATGCTTGTGGTACAGAACCCACCTCCCAGGCATTGGTGATTAGTTGGTGCAGTCTGCTGAACAGATTTTCTCCTCCGTGCTTCCATACTTCTGCAGGAATTCCATCTCCTCCAGGTGCTTTGCCATCTTTCAGGCCGGCGATTGCTCTAGCCATCTCATCCATAGTTGGAATCTCATCGAGGCTTGTCTTGATAATGCGCTGCGGGATGTTGTCCAGAGCTTCGTGATCTATGTCGCCAGGGACGTTGAGTAGCTTCTGGAAGTGTTCACTCCATCTTGCCACAACTCTCTTGCTGTCAGAGAAGGTCTCCATTCCATCTGATGATTTCAGTTGAACAGATCCCTTCTTTTTGGGACCCCACACTTCCTTCAGCCCATTGTAGAAGCCCTTCATGTTGTTACTGTCAGCAGCTCTCTGCAGCTCCACTGCCTTCCTTTCCCACCAGTCTGACTTCAGTGCACGCGTGTGTTTTTGTAGCAATCTGCAGGCATCTTTGTATGCTGCAGTGGTGGACCTGGTGCTCCTGGTTTGCAACACTCTCTGGTGGGCTTGGTCTCTTCTGTTCATAAGAGTCTGTAGCTCCTGGTCGTTGGGGTCGAACCAGTCCTGGTCTTTTCTGTCTGGCTTGCCAAGATATGTCTTGGCTGTGTTGTACACGACCTGCTGCAGAGCAGCCCATTCCTCATCTGGTGTTGAGTTTTCCTTCTCCTCCCATTGGGCGAGAGCACTGTCTATCTCCTGCTCAAAACTCTCCCTATGGCTGGTGGTACTTAGTTTTGCAATGTTCAGCTTGGTCGGCTTACTTGTCCCTTGCCTGTTGTGCTTTTGTCGTATTCTGAAAGCCACTTTTGACCTCAGCATCTGGTGATCAGTCCAGCAGTTTGCTCCACGCATGACTCGGGTACTGTGGATGTCCATCTTATCCCGACACCTCGTGATGATGAAGTCGATCATATGCCAATGTTTCGAACGAGGATGCATCCAGGTGGTCTTGCGTTCATCCTTCTGCTTGAACATGGTGTTCGTCACTATCAGTTCGAACTCAGAGCACAGAGCCAGTAGAAGCTCGCCATTGGAGTTGCATTTCCCAATCCCATGTTTGCCCATGACCAAGGGCCACTTGTCATTTTCTCTTCCTATTCTCGCATTGAAGTCTCCTATCAGCAGTAGCTTATCTGTACGAGGGATGCCACTGAGCACACTTGCCAGCTGGTTGTAGAAGGCCTCCTTGTTTTCATCTGGGTTTGTCATTGTTGGAGCGTACACGCTGATAATTGTAGCAAAGTTGTCCTTGCTCAGAGGTAGTCTCATCGTCATGATTCTGTCACTTACTGGCCGTGGCATTTCTGTCAGCTTTGTGACGATATCCTTCTTGATAGCAAAGCCCACTCCTGCCTCCCTTCTTTCTCCTTCCGGTTTGCCACTCCAGAAGAAAGAGTATTCCAAGTCGTCGAGACTACCAGACTCTGAGAACCTTGTTTCACATAGGGCGGCGATGTCGATGTTGTATTTGGCAAGTTCCATTGCGACTAGTGCCGTACGTCTTTCTGGTCGGTTAGCTCCATCTCGGTCGAGGAGAGTCCTGACGTTCCATTGTCCAATTGTCAGTAGTTGTCTTCTTTGTCTTCTTCTTCCTAGCTGATTTTCCACTGTCGACGGAAGATGAGGTCGAGCAGCGCGGTCCTTGGTAACCCGGGCGACGGCCGATCCGGTATGGAGTTTCATACAGTTGTACATTTCATGGAAGCTGCTTGCAAAAAGTGTTGAAGTGCCGCTTGCTTTTGCAAGTTACTAGCGACACTCTCTCGGGGAACAAATAGAGGTCTCACACCGGCAAGAACATGTCAAGACAGGCGCAAACTATTTGTCCCTGCAGTGGCTGGTCGAGAGATGTTGGGAGTTCCATACATCAACCGCCCTTGATGCTGCCACAGTGACATGGTTTTCTGTTTAGGGTTTGCTCCCTTAGCCTTCGGTTCTGACAAGAACCTGTACCACAAGGCAGTGGTTTACAACTTTGCATGGCAGGGGCGTCAAACTCCCTGAGTTGTTGCAGTACCTGAGGTACTGCAACACCAGCATACCAAATAGAAGAACCTTCCAATTTCTAGATAAACATACTTTTTTGCCACTCTACAAAACAATGGTTAGATCACATCTAGAATATGCCATGGCACTATGGCACTCATATACGATAAAACACCAAATTGCCTTAGAAAATATTCAGAGAAAAGCCAATAAAGAATTACCAGGTATGAGGAACCTATCATATATAGAAATACTCAAATTGCTTAAACTACCTACATTAGGATATCGAAGATTAAGAGGAGACATTATAGAAGTCTATAAAATAATACACAACATTTATGACCACGAATCTGTACCAAATCTGTTGAATAACAATGAGATATCACAAAGAACAGGAAACAGAGGACATTCTCTAAAATTATTCACACAAAGAATCAAACTAAACTTAAGAAAAATTGTAATTCTGATTCGAATTACCGAACCATGGAATAGTCTCCCTGATAACTGTTATCAGGGTAACAGCAACATCTCAAAATTAATTTAAAACACGACTAGACACATTTTGGTATAACCAGGATATTGTATATGACTTCGAAGCTCCGTTAAGAATTACTAGCAATAGAACCGGAACAAGCGATTTAATATTAATAGATAATGAAAACGAAGAGCTGATCACAATTTGTCTGCTGCTTGCCCACATTTGACGGGCGTGAAAACATTCTGTCTAGACTCCTGAGCACTCTTCCTGCTGATATTCATATATTAACTCATCTTTCGAATCGGGAATTTTTCGACGGGAACTCAAGAAAGCTGTTGTAACACCACTGCTGAAAAATATTACCGTCCAGTTTCTAGTTTTCCATTAGCGTCTCTAAAAAGTTTTGGAAAAGGTAGCAGTCAAACGACTTATTCAACATCTACGTGACAATGGCCTTCACGAGGATCTACAATTGACGTACACACCTCGACATACCATTGCAAGTGCCGTAATAAATCTGCATATCACCTGTAACCTGGCAGACTTCAGACGTGTTCTTCTGCTTTTTCAGGATTTCTCTTTCGAGTTTGACACTATGGATGCTGTTATCCTTCTAAAGACTATGCATACTCGTATAGCCACCTGGGGCATGGCGCTCGTGCATGGTTCGGTTCATACATCTGTACCCAGCGTGTCCGGATTGGGACATATGCATTTGAAGAATGATGTTCACTGTGCACCAATGCAAGGCAGACTAACGAGGCACTCTGTGGACTGTCATAGTTTGTGGATGATCTACAAACATTATACATCCTATAGTCCTCACATACCGGGTGACTTGGAGTGCGTTGTTGGCAGGGCAGCCCGCCAGGAACGTAATCCTCACACTCGTATCTTCACACGTCACGCCAAATACTTGAACTGGGCCCAGTTCCATGAAGCCGTGTAACTTTACGAGCAATTACGTGGTCAACTGGTCGCAGCTAACAACGAATAGACAATGCAGCTTACGACCGGTTTCATGAGACCAATTTAACGTTCGCGCAGCAAAATCTACGTAGTATTGCGGGCAGGCGGGCGGGCGGGCGGGCGGGCGGGCGGGCGGGCGGGCGGGCGGGCGGGCGGGCGGGCGGGAGGGCTGGCTGGCTGGCTGGCTGGCTGCCTGGCTGGCTGGCTGGCTGGCTGGCTGGCTGGCTGGCTGGCTGGCTGGCTGGCTGGCTGGCTGGCTGGCTGGCTGGCTGGCTGGCTGGCTGGCTGGCTGGCTGGCTGGCTGGCTGGCTGGCTGGCTGGCTGGCTGGCTGAGTGAATGACTGAATGACTGACTGACTGACTGACTGACTGAATGAATGACTGACTGACTGACTGACTGACTGACTGACTGACTGACTGACTGACTGACTGACGGACTGACTGACTGACTGACTGACTGACTGACTGACTGACTGACTGACTGACTGACTGACTGACTGACTGACTGACTGACTGACTGACTGACTGACTGACTGACTGACTGACTGACTGACTGACTGACTGACTGACTGACTGACTGACTGACTGACTGACTGACTGACTGACTGACTGACTGACTGCAAGACATGGGGATGTATGCCGTCGGAAGAACAATCTAAGTAACTAAGATATTTCATAATCTGTAATAGAGAATTACAACAAACCCTGCTAACTTCATTATACATTCCAATACATTCGCCATTAAGAAAAAAATAATGGTTTGAAATAAGAGTGGCAAAGCCAATGATTTAATATAATATACTGGTATATGTATTTTTATAATGATGCAAACACTCTGTTTCCAGAACATAAATCAGACGTGGTTGTGTTGCAAAATGAAAAACAAAACCAGAAAAGATGATAAAGCCCAGCAGAACACACAAGCGCATATGGGGATGCGTGTACACCCACCACCCACCCACCCACCCACCCACCCACCCTCCCACCCACCCACCCACCCACCCACCCATCCACCCACCCATCCACCCCCACCCATCCATCCACCCACCCACCCACCCACCCATCCACCCACCCACCCACCCACCCACACACCCACCCATCCATCCACCCCACCCACCCACACACCCACCCATCCACCCACCCACACACCCACCCACCCACCCACACACCCACCCACCCACCCATCCACCCACCCACACACACCCATCCACCCCACCCACCCACCCACCCATCCACCCACACACACACACACACCCACCCACCCACACACCCACCCACTCACCCACCCATCCACCCACCCACCCACCCATACACCCACCCACCCACACACACACACACACACACACACACACACACACACAAACACACACACACACACACACATATATATATATATATATATATATATATATATATATATATATACATATATATAATGGGGTCAAGTGTAGCATTATGAAGTGCTTGCTCACAGCAATTCTCCATGGCATAGATAATTGCTTTAAAACATCCATCCAAGATTATATCAAACAATGGAGAGTCTTCTACTTAACAAAGTGGTCTGATTACAAAAGGGAAAGCGTACCTTAGAAGTATGACATCATTGAACAAGCTGACACGGACGAAAATGAAATGTTACATATCTCCTTTGCCACTGGTTACATATCTCCAGTGCCACTTGTTACACATCTCCTGTGCCATTTGTTACATATCTCCTATTCCACTTGTTACATATGTCCTGGCAACATCATATCACAAACTGCTCTACATTTGTATAAATATTTGAATGAAGTTTGAAGTTTATTTCCAGGAAGACAATGTAAAGAAAGCACACTAAACACAGTTTATACAGTAAAATAAATAAACAATTGCATACGACTGTTTTAAAGCAAGGTCTTACAGAGACAGACAGAGTGTTTAAAAAAAGCAAGGTCTTAGAGAGGCTGACACTGATTGTTTTTTAAATAAAAAGTTCTTAGAGAGACTAACAATGTCTGTTTTATAGCAAAGGTCTTAGATAGACTGATACTGATTGTTTTATAGCAAGGTCTTAGAGAGACTGATACTGACTGTTTTAAAGCAAATTCTTAGAGAGACTGACATTGTCTGTTTCATAGCAAGGTCTTAGAGAGACTGACCCTGACTGCTTTAAAGCAAGGTCTTAGAGATACTAACACTGACTGTTTTATAGCAAGGTCTTAGAGAGACTGATACTGACTGTTTTAAAGCATGCTTTTCTAGACACTGACTTGACTGTTTTACAGTATGATCTCACAGAGCCTGACACTGACTGGTGTATGTGTGTGGTCTCCCAGAGACTGAAACTGACTGTTTTATAGCAAGGTCGTAGAGAGAGTGACACTGAGTGTTTAGAGCAAGGTCTTCTAGAGATTGAGTGTGCTAAAAACTTCATATTAGAACAACTGACTGTTTAGAGAATGGTCTTTCAGAGAGTGACACTAGCTGTTTTTCAGCATAGCTAAGACTGACCCTGACTGTTTTTTGCAAGACCAGTCTTCCAGAGGCAGACATTGACTGTTTTAGAGCGTTAGGGCATGGTCTTCTAGAGACTGACAGTGAGTGTTCTGGAGCATGGCCTTCTAGAAACGTACACTAACTGTTTCTGAGCAGGTGTCTTCCATAGAATGACATTGACTGTTTTGTAATATGTTTTTAGGACATTGACTGTTTTAGAAGATGTCGTAACAGAGACAGACATGAACTGTTTTAGAGCATGACCTTTCAGAGACAGACACCAACTGTTTTAGAGCATGCCCTTTCAGAGACAGACACCAACTGTTTTAGAGCATGGCCTAACCGAGACAGACACCAACTGTTTTAGAGCATGGCCTAACAGAGACAGACACCAACTGTTTTAGAGCATGGCCTAACAGAGACATACACCAACTGTTTTAGAGCATGGCTTTCCATAAACTGACTGTTCCATTTGGAGCGAGGTCGTCCTGTGTGGCTGCAATTTGCGATATTTCATTGTCTGGCCAGAGGCTGATCAATGTGCGTAACGCGGACATACATATATTTTTCGTAGAAGGGTTTAAAAAAGCAAGAGAGAGAGACAGAAGCAAACAGAGAGTCAGAGAGGCATAGAGAGAGAGAGAGAGATAGAGAGAGAGAGAGAAAAACAGGCATAGAGAGAGAGAGAGAGAAGTACAAAAGACGTAAGACAGAGGAAGAACTAGGTACCTAACCAGTATGTTTGTTTGTACGTGTGAGCATGCGCGTGTCTGTCCCTGTATATGTATGTGTATTAATTTTGGTTCTAGATTTATTATCAAATGCAGTTAAACAGTCATTATTGTTCGTAGAAAAACACGCCAAATGTTGAAAAAGGTTTAGTTTATTATAAATATGTTACTGGCTATCTTACTTGTACTGTCCACATTGCATGTGGTTAAATGATTAGTAAATAAACAATTACATAAAATGTAGAATTTGGGAGTTTGCAGTTCAAATAGTGTGATACGTATAACAATAAACACATATGTGTTCGTGAAAGCATGCATGATATCAGGCACGGTATGTTGTGTAGTGGTTAGCAACGTTCTGTATAACTTCGAAACAAGTTGCAATAACGAAGCTAACACAGCATATCAACTGAACAGGTGTGTAGTTTTATTTTAGTCAAATATTCACATAGTCATTGTTTAAGCAGACGAACACGCAGATGATATTCGACTATTCTCCCATCAGCATTTGCCATAGTCATTATAATATTAGGATAATATTGGAACCGCCCAAATAATTAAGCAGTGAGCAAACGCGGAGAGACAGAGAAGACACAGTGGGAGAGAGACGTAGGAAAGACGTAAGAGAGACGGAAAGCTAGATAACTAAACTGTATATGTATGTGTGTTTGTACGTTTGAGCATGCGCGTGTCTCTCCCTGTATATACATGTGTATTTGTTCTTGATTTATTATCCGACGTGGTTAAACGGCACACTATTGTTCGTAGAAAAACACGTCAAATGTTGAAAGGTTCAGTTTACCATAAATAAGTTACTGGCTGTCTTGCGTGTACTGCCCACATAACCATGTGAGTAAATGGCAAGTAAGTATGCAGCTACATAAAACGTATACTTTGGGAGTTTACAGTACAAATAGCGTGATACGTATAACAACAAACACATATGTGTTGATGAAAGCATGCATTTTATCAGGCACTGTGTGTTGTGTAGTGGTTAGCAACGTTCTGTATAACTTCGAAACAAGTTGTATTAACAACGCTAACACAGCATATCAACTGAACAGTTGTAGTTTTATTGTAGCCAAATATTCACATAGTCATTGTTTAAACAGGCGAACACGTAGATGATATTCGACTATTCTCCCATCAGCACTTGCCAGCCTGTTCCGTCTGTCTTCGACGAAATACATTGACCAGTGATTGCCACTAAAAGAATCACATATTGTATCTGAATTAAACACAGCACACCTCTAATACAACAATGTTTTGAAATGAAGATAGCGCAGGTAGTTTTATAGTGCTTGATGCAATCCAAAGAGTAAGAAATAAACAATTGTTCTTTAAAAGGATATTTCTGTAAATATTTATGGATTTATATAGCACCATATTTATAAAATAATGCTATATGGTACTGTACAATACAAGATAATGCACAATGGAAATTAACATTAATATAAACGTCCAACATAATATCTACTTTCATAACAGTGTTTCAAGAGTGATTTAAACGAAATGAAATTTAAATGAAACACTTATAAACAACAATATTGAGTAGAAATCGAAGATGCAAATAACTATTAAATTACAACTTTCATTAATCTACTGACACAGGGAACACAGTATATCACCTTTTGATCAGCTTAGCGCTGGCCACAGCAGCTGTTGCACCTGCTGACGCAACGACGTTGATGAGAGTCGTAGTGGCGTCTGTTCCAGGGGCATCTCCTGTAGCGAATGGGACGTCCATATCTACAGAAGACGTAGCTTCCGCATCCGTTGCATACGGTCGCCTGCCAGCCATTGTGCCTCTCACAATAACTCTCACGGCAACCTGCGCAATACAATATGCTTATCATTCCTAATCAAAACATTGCATCCAGCAATAAAATAAACATCGATTAATGAGACTTACGTTGTAAAAAAAAAAAAAAAAAAAAAAAAAAAATATATATATATATATATATACATATATATATATATAATTGCATCCAGCAATAAAATAAACATCGATTAATGAGACTTACGTTGTAAATAAAAATAAATAAATATAAATATATATACATAAATATATATATATATATGTATATATATATTTATATATATATATATACATATATATATATATATATATAGCATATATAACAATGAGTTACGTTTTGGTGCTTTCAAAGTATGAACTCAGATATGTGATGTAATTATTATGGACAATGATGTTCATGTTTAACAGATCAGTCAGACGACAGTGTACATGTCAATCTGAATGCGACAGACGTCCTCATTGTCTCGCCCTGTCCTTAATACTATATGAATAAATATAAACTGTGCACGAACCGCAACGGCCGAGTCCCGGATAGAACGACTGGTTCAGTCCACACGAGCGGTAGTACATTGATCCACGGTTACACTGGTAGTAGTAGCGACCGGAGAAGGAGCTCGAGTAGTAAGAGTAGACACTATGGGTGTAGCTGCAGCGATCCTGACATTGTCCTAAACATACAAATAATATCGCAACATCTAAACTTGGGAATTGAAAGCAGTGAAAGTATAACTCAAATACACAGCTGAATTTGACATGGCAAGTATGCTGCCATAGTTTTGCTAAAGAGTAAAAGCAGCACAGCTTTTAATGTGACAGATGTGTTTAAAGAAAACAGTAAAAATATTAAAACATGTTCCGTAGACATTAGTGGTATTAAGAAAAATTATTTGACCCTATCTTAGTAGTATTAATATTATTAATATCTAATGATAACAATAACTACTGCTCTTACTACTGCTCTTACATATTAGGAAATCCGTGCTCAGATATGCGTCAAACAAAATAAATCTTTAAACGTAACAAAGAATGAAGATATCAAATATTATTTCTATTGAGGGATGTGACTATGATGGCTATTTCCTATTTAAAACAATGTAGCACACCATGTTATCATACTGATCATATAGATGATTTATTCAAAGTTCCTAGAGAAAATGTCGACTTTAAGCTTTCACCAGACTCACCACAGCTTCCAGACATAGTGACGCACTGGTTGACGGCACAACGGCCGTACACAACTCTCCTGTTGACACATCGGTAGTAGTACGGGAAAGGCTTCACCAGAGACGGGTAGCATAAATTGGGCTGACGATTTCTGCAGCAATCATAGTCGTATCCGTTGAAGCAGCCATCCCACGGGTACGCTACAAGGACGAAACCACGAACACCCATGTACATCAAATACAACCTCGTTACTTTCACAACAACACCGCCCATTCAAGTACGAACGTTTCAAAACGTGCATTGGTATACGCCTAATTCCGTGCGAACGCAATCACACACGCACGCAAGTACAAAACAAACGCATTCCCGATTTCTGCAGAAATCGTAGTCGTAGCCGTTTCAGCAGCGTTCGTACTGCTAGGTAACCCAGTCTTAGATATCAGAACACGTGCGCTCCCATACCGTATTTTGGCATCCCGCAAAGCAAACACACCGGTACCTAAATAAGGAATCACGCATACACATACAACCAACACAAGCTTGCTTATCCATGTAAATGCACACATGCAAACGTACACATATTCACACCCATTGCACGCGCAAAAGAGTCTTACCTTCTGCTGCATACACGGCAGCTAGCACCAGCAACGCGATGAAATACTTTGCCATGGTGTCTATTTTATTCTGAAATTAAATATGGATGTCAGGAAATTGGATAATATCTTAACATTCTCGTTATGCATGCAATATAGCTAATGCACAATCAAACGTTGTAATTGTTGTCAGCTAATGCAACACATTCAAAGCTGACGATGAACAAGGCCGATTGGTGCATTTTATGAGAGCTCGTATCGACTAAAAAAAAATTATATAACTATCGTGGTCTTCCCCCATATCCCTACTGTAAATTGAAATCACATTTCCAATGTTACGACTTACAAAATTTAAGACTTACTGTCATTACATTGCAAAAATTATAGAACAAAAGCCGTAGAAAACTCTTACTTACCAAGCAGAATACGTTGTCACCGACAGTTAGCCAACTGATGCCAGTGGTAATGTTATATGAAACTGTATCTGTATTTATACCATTGCGTCCCTATGAATCACGTCTCGTTGCACGTCATGATTTGTTTTATATTTTGCCATCATAATGATACACGGGAGAGTTAGTGCAGATTTATAACGTCAGAATAATAACTTTTTGTTGTCAAACAACGCTGCTGTCTTATTGTTTTGTTTCGTAAAAAACAGCACACAGCAATTGAGCATTTCCTTTGTCATTATTCCAGTTGAAGCAACACGTATTGTTTATAAAACATGCAAGTTTGACGTAGACGAGAGAATAATTGCACTGCGACATTCAGATGACCAATGTGCCGCAGACATACCGTCGCAACTAGTACATGCACGCAAAGGATTACAAAAACGACTTTATTGTGGACAGGCAATACGTTGTTAGGCAACAAAAATGTACTACTCTTTAATTATACTTGAAACAATTATGCAGAAAAAGGTATTTTAATAATGGTGATACTTAAATGATTAACGAATATCAGTTTTTATTTAAATGGTAACCTCTCAAGACTTGCTTAAACATTTAATTAATATTTGTAAATGGGTCCGGACTGAACGTATGTTCAGGAAAGGACGAATAGATACATACATGATGTATGGTGTGAATTATTCCCTGGTTATGTGTTGATACTCAACAATATATACATAACAATTAATGAATTGACTCTGACGCTGACGCTGACGCTGACGCTGACGCTGGCGCTGGCGCTGGTGCCGGCGCCTCGGCGCGGGCGCGGGCGCGGGCGCGGGCGCGGGCGCGGGCGCGGGCGCGGGCGCGGGCGCGGGCGCGGGCGCGGGCGCGGGCGCGGGCGCGGGCGCGGGCGCGGGCGCGGGCGCGGGCGCGGGCGCGGGCGCGGGCGCGGGCGCGGGCGCGGGCGCGGGCGCGGGCGCGGGCGCGGGCGCGGGCGCGGGCGCGGGCGCGGGCGCGGGCGCGGGCGCGGGCACCGGCAAGGGCACGGGCACGGGCACGGGCACGGGCACGGGCACGGGCACGGGCTCGGGCACGGGCACGGGCACGGGCACGGGCACGGGCACGGGCACGGGCACGGGCACGGGCACGGGCACGGGCACGGGCACGGGCACGGGCACGGGCACGGGCACGGGCACGGGCACGGGCACGGGCACGGGCACGGGCACGGGCACGGGCACGGGCACGGGCACGGGCACGGGCACGGGCACGGGCACGGGCACGGGCACGGGCACGGGCACGGGCACGGGCACGGGCACGGGCACGGGCACGGGCACGGGCACGGGCACGGGCACGGGCACGGGCACGGGCACGGGCACGGGCACGGGCACGGGCACGGGCACGGGCACGGGCACGGGCACGGGCACGGGCACGGGCACGGGCACGGGCACGGGCACGGGCACGGGCACGGGCACGGGCACGGGCACGGGCACGGGCACGGGCACGGGCACGGGCACGGGCACGGGCACGGGCACGGGCACGGGCACGGGCACGGGCACGGGCACGGGCACGGGCACGGGCACGGGCACGGGCACGGGCACGGGCACGGGCACGGGCACGGGCACGGGCACGGGCACGGGCACGGGCACGGGCACGGGCACGGGCACGGGCACGGGCACGGGCACGGGCACGGGCACGGGCACGGGCACGGGCACGGGCACGGGCATGGGCTCGGGTTCAAGCACAGGCTCAGGAACCCGTTATTCTGGTTACCTTGGATAAATCTCCCAAACATTAAGTGGTTATAAAAAACTTGGAAATCGATACATTTAAGAACGGTACTAAATTCAGTACCATTCAAAACTAAATTCCAAAAACAAACACCTAGAAAAACGACTGATGTACACCGTCTTTGTGATGTATTATTATACTTGTATTGACAACATATCTACTTATATACTTATATATGCCGGTTTATTTGCTACATCACAAAGACGGTGTACATCAGTCGAAGTTCTAGTTGTTTCTTGGAATTTAGTACCGTTCTGAACGGTACTGGACTTAGTACTGTTCTGAAAGGTACCGATTTCCAATTTTTTCACAGCCACTTAATCTTTGGGTAATGTATCCAAGATTACCAGAATAATGGGATCCTGAGCCTGAGCCTGAGCCTGAGCCTGAGCCTGAGCCTGAGCCTGAGCCTGAGCCTGAGCCTGAGCCTGAGCCTGAGCCTGAGCCTGAGCCTGAGCCTGAGCCTGAGCCTGAGCCTGAGCCTGAGCCTGAGCCTGAGCCTGAGCCTGAGCCTGAGCCTGAGCCTGAGCCTGAGCCTGAGCCTGAGCCTGAGCCTGAGCCTGAGCCTGAGCCTGAGCCTGAGCCTGAGCCTGAGCCTGAGCCTGAGCCTGAGCCTGAGCCTGAGCCTGAGCCTGAGCCTGAGCCTGAGCCTGAGCCTGAGCCTGAGCCTGAGCCTGAGCCTGAGCCTGAGCCTGAGCCTGAGCCTGAGCCTGAGCCTGAGCCTGAGCCTGAGCCTGAGCCTGAGCCTGAGCCTGAGCCTGAGCCTGAGCCTGAGCCTGAGCCTGAGCCTGAGCCTGAGCCTGAGCCTGAGCCTGAGCCTGAGCCTGAGCCTGAGCCTGAGCCTGAGCCTGAGCCTGAGCCTGAGCCTGAGCCTGAGCCTGAGCCTGAGCCTGAGCCTGAGCCTGAGCCTGAGCCTGAGCCTGAGCCTGAGCCTGAGCCTGAGCCTGAGCCTGAGCCTGAGCCTGAGCCTGAGCCTGAGCCTGAGCCTGAGCCTGAGCCTGAGCCTGAGCCTGAGCCTGAGCCTGAGCCTGAGCCTGAGCCTGAGCCTGAGCCTGAGCCTGAGCCTGAGCCTGAGCCTGAGCCTGAGCCTGAGCCTGAGCCTGAGCCTGAGCCTGAGCCTGAGCCTGAGCCTGAGCCTGAGCCTGAGCCTGAGCCTGAGCCTGAGCCTGAGCCTGAGCCTGATCCTGATCATGATCATGATCCTGATCCTGATCCTGATCCTGATCCTGATCCTGATCCTGATCCTGATCCTGATCCTGATCCTGATCCTGATCCTGATCCTGATCCTGATCCTGATCCTGATCCCGATCCCGAGCTCAGAAATAGTTAGTGTACGTTTCTAGAAGGCCATGCTCCAGAACACTCACTGTCAGTCTCTAGAAGACCATGCTCTAACGCTCTAAAACAGTCAATGTATGCCTCTGGAAGACTGGTCTTGCTAAAAAACAGTCAGGGTCAGTTTTAGCTATGCTGAAAAACAGCTAGTGTCACTCTCTGAAAGACCATTCTCTAAACAGTCAGTTGTTCTAAGATTAAGTTTTAGTACACTCAGTCTCTAGAAGACCTTGCTCTAAACAGTCAGTGTCACTCTCTCTCTACGACCTTGCTATAAAACCGCCAGTTTCAGTCTCTGGGAGACCACACACATACACCAGTTAGTGTCAGTCTCTGTGAGACCATGTTGTAAAACAGTCAAGTCATTGTCTAGAAAAGCATGCTTTAAAACAGTCAGTATCAGTCTCTCTAAGACCTTGCTATAAAACAGTCAGTGTTAGTATCTCTAAGACCTTGCTTTAAAACAGTCAGGGTCAGTCTCTCTAAGACATTGCTATAAAACAGAGAGTGTCAGTCTCTCTAAGACCTTGCTTTACAACAGTCAGTATCAGTATCTCTAAGACCTTGCTATAAAACTGTCAGTATCAGTGTATCTAAGTCCTTTGCTATAAAACAGACAGTGTTAGTCTCTCTAAGAACGTTTTATTTAAAAAACAATCAGTGTCAGCCTCTCTAAGACCTTGCTTTTTTTTAAACACTCTGTCTGTCTCTGTAAGACCTTGCTTTAAAACAGTCGTATGCAATTGTTTATTTATTTTATTGTACAAAGTGTGTTTAGTGTGCTTTTCTTTACATTGTCTACCTGGAAATAAACTTCAAACTTCATTCAAATATTTATACAAATATAGAGCAGTTTGTGATATGATGTTGCCAGGACATATGTAACAAGTGGAACAGGAGACATGTAACAAATGGCACAGGAGATGTGTAACAAGTGGCACTGGAGATATGTAACAAGTGGCAAAGGAGATATGTAACATTTCATTTTCGTGAACCACCCGCCCACCCACCCGGTGGGCGGGTGGGTGGGTGGTGTATGTGTACACGCATCCCCATATGCGCCTGTGTGTCCTGCTGGACTTTATCATCTTCTCTGGTTTTGTTTTTCATTTTGCAACACAACCACGTCTGATGTATGTTCTGGAAACAGAGTGTTTGCATAATTATAAAAATACATATACCAGTATATTATATTAAATTATTGGCTTTGCCACTCTTATTTCAAACCATTATTTTTTTCTTAATGGCGAATGTATTGGAATGTATAATGAAGTTAGCAGGGTTTGTTGTAATTCTCTATTACAGATTATGAAATATCTTAGTTACTTAGATTGTTCTTCCGACGGCATACATCCCCATGTCTTGCACTTGCGGTGTCGGTCAGTCAGTCAGTCAGTCAGTCAGTCAGTCAGTCAGTCAGTCAGTCAGTCAGTCAGTCAGTCAGTCAGTCAGTCAGTCAGTCAGTCAGTCAGTCAGTCAGTCAGTCAGTCAGTCAGTCAGTCAGTCAGTCAGTCAGTCAGTCAGTCAGTCAGTCAGTCAGTCAGTCAGTCAGTCAGTCAGTCAGTCAGTCAGTCAGTCAGTCAGTCAGTCAGTCAGTCAGTCAGTCAGTCAGTCAGTCAGTCAGTCAGTCAGTCAGTCAGTCAGTCAGTCAGTCAGTCAGTCAGTCAGTCAGTCAGTCAGTCAGTCAGTCAGTCAGTCAGTCAGTCAGTCAGTCAGTCAGTCAGTCAGTCAGTCAGTCAGTCAGTCAGTCAGTCAGTCAGTCAGTCAGTCAGTCAGTCAGTCAGTCAGTCAGTCAGTCAGTCAGTCAGTCAGTCAGTCAGTCAGTCAGTCAGTCAGTCAGTCAGTCAGTCAGTCAGTCAGTCAGTCAGTCAGTCAGTCAGTCAGTCAGTCAGTCAGTCAGTCAGTCAGCCAGCCAGCCAGCCAGCCAGCCAGCCAGCCAGCCAGCCAGCCAGCCAGCCAGCCAGCCAGCCAGCCAGCCAGCCAGCCAGCCAGCCAGCCAGCCAGCCAGCCAGCCAGCCAGCCAGCCAGCCAGCCAGCCAGCCAGCCAGCCAGCCAGCCAGCCCGCCAGCCCGCCAGCCCGCCAGCCCGCCAGCCCGCCCGCCCGCCCGCCCGCCCGCCCGCCCGCCCGCCCGCCCGCCCGCCCGCCCGCCCGCCCGCCCGCCCGCCCGCCCGCCCGCCCGCCCGCCCGCCCGCCCGCCCGCCCGCCCGCCCGCCCGCCCGCCCGCCCGCCCGCCCGCCCGCCCGCCCGCCCGCCCGCCCGCCCGCCCGCCCGCCCGCCCGCCCGCAATACTACGTAGATTTAGCTGCGCGAACGTTAAATTGGTCTCATGAAACCGGCCGTAAGCTGAATTGTCTATTCGTTGTTAGCTGCGACCAGTTGACCACGTAATTGCTCGTAAAGTTACACGGCTTCATGGAACTGGGCCCAGTTCAAGTATTTGGCGTGACGTGTGAAGATACGAGTGTGAGGATTACGTTCCTGGCGGGCTGCCCTGTCAACAACGCACTCCAAGTCACCCGGTATGTGAGGACATTAGGATGTGTAGATCATCCACAAACTATGACAGTCCACAGAGTGCCTCGTTAGTCTGCCTTGCATTGGTGCACAGTGAACATCATTCTTCAAATGCATCTGTCCCAATCCGGACACGCTGGGTACAGATGTATGAACCGAACCATGCACAAGCGCCATGCCCCAGGTGGCTATGCGAGTATGCATAGTCTTTCGTAGGATAACAGCATCCATAGTGTCAAAATCGAAAGAGAAATCCAGAAAAATCAGAAGAACACGTCTGAAGTCTGCCAGGTTACAGGTGATATGCAGATTTATTACGGCACTTCCAGTGGTATGTCGAGGTGTGTATGTCAATTGTAGACCCTCGTGAAGGCCATTGTCACGTAGATGTTGGATAAGTCATTTGACTGCTACCTTTTCCAAGACTTTTTAGAGACGCTAACGGAAAACTAGAAACTGGACGGTAATATATTTCGGCAGTGGTGTTACAACAGCTTTCTTGAGTTCCCGTCGAAAAATTCCCGATTAGAAAGATGAGTTAATATTTGAATATGAGCAGGAAGAGTGCTCAGGAGTCTAGACAGAATGTTTTCACGCCTGTCAAATGTAGGCAAGCAGCAGACAAATTGTGATCAGCTCTTCGATTTCATTATCTATTAATATTAAATCGCATGTTCCGGTTCTATTGTTAGTAATTCTTAACGGTGCTTCGAAGTCATATACAATATCCTGGTTATACGAAAATTTGTCTAGTCGTGTTTTAAATTAATTTAGAGATTTTGCTGTTACCACTGTATCAGGGAGACTATTCCATGGTTCGGTAATTCGAATTGGAAAAAAAAATTCTTAAGTTTGGTTTGGCTCTCTGTGTGAATAGTGTTAGAGAATGTCCTCTGTTTCCTGTTCTTTGTGATATCTCATTGTTTTTCAACAGATTTGGTACAGATTCGTGGTCATAAATGTTGTGTATTATTTTATAGATGTCTATCATGTCTCCTCTTAAGCAGCCATCCCACGGGTACGCTACAAGGACGAAACCACGAACACCCATGTACATCAAATACAACCTCGTTAGTTTCACAACAACGCCGCCCATGCAAGTACGAACGTTTCAAAACGTGCATTGGTATACGCCTAATTCCGTGTCAATACAATCACACACGCACGCAAGTACACAACAAACGCATTCCCGATTTCTGCAGAAATCGTTGTCGTAGCCGTTTCAGCAGCGTTCGTACTGCTGGGTAACCCAGTCTTAGATTTAACAAGATTTAACAAGATTGCCACCTAGAGAATCAACTCAAGATGGCAGGTGGACAAGGAAGCCCTTTGGCTTATCGAAAGTCCAACCTATCTATCTAAATGTACCCCGCCCTTCTTAGGTACATGTCAATTTTATTTTTGAACATATTAACACTACTAGCACTTACACAATCAGCCGATAATCTGTTCCATTCATTTACTGTTCTTTGTGAAAATGAAAATTTTCTAATATTTAATCTACATTGCTTCTTTGCTAATGTAACTCCATGTCCTCTAGTCCTTCTCTCTTCCTTGACTGAGAAAAAAATATTTCTGTCAATATTTTCATACCCATTCAATATTTTAAAAACTTCTATCTGATCTCCTCGCAGTCTCCTGGTTTCTAGTGTTGTTAATCCACATTCTTTTAGACGCATTTCATAACTAATATTCCTGAGTTTTTGTATCATTTTGGTTGCTCTTCTTTGTACTCTTTCTAGTATATCAATATCCTTCTTGCGATATGGCCTCCATGCCTGTATGCAATATTCTAAGTGAGGCCTAACTATTGTTTTGTACAGTGGTATTATTAGTTCTTTTTCCTTGTACACTAAATTTCGCCTAATTAATCCAAGAATTTGGTTTCCCTTCGCTGCTGCAATTGCACACTGTTCCGATACCTTCATATCAGCACTAATAGTTAACCCTAAGTCCTTTTCCTTTACGGTAGTATTTAGTACAGTATCACCCATTGTATATTGTGCATCTTCATTCCCATGTCCTGTGTGGAGGCACTTACACTTCCCATAATTAAACAGCATTTGCCACTTCTCAGACCATTCGGTCAACTTATTTAGATCATCTTGTAATTGCTGTCTATCTGTATCACTTTTTATTTTTCTGAACACTTTTGTATCATCCGCAAACTTCAACACCTTGCTTGTTATATCATCATCCAAATCATTGATATATATTAAGAACAAAATAGGTCCCAATACTGATCCCTGCGGTACTCCACTCAAAACCGATTTCCAGTTTGAAACCTCCCCATCAACTACTACTCTTTGTCTTCTATCAATAAGCCATTTTTCTATCCAGTTAATCATAACATTGCCTATGCCATGGGCCTTCAGTTTAAGTAGTAATCTTTGATGTGGCACTTTGTCAAAAGCTTTTTTAAAATCTAAGTATATTATATCTACTGGTGATCCCTCATCTACCCACTTTGTGACATCTTCCAAAAAACATAAAATATTTGTTAAGCATGACCTCGCTTTTAGAAACCCATGTTGAGATGGGTTAATCAAGTTATTTTTAACAAGAAAATCAACCAAGTGCTCTTTAATTAGTCTTTCTAATAGTTTACAAATCACCGATGTTAAACTCACTGGTCTATAGTTCTCTGACTTGCTTCTTGATCCTTTTTAAAATAATGGTATGATGTTTGCTTCTTTCCATTCTAACGGAACTACTCCTTCCTCTAATGCCAAATTGAACACTGTTGCAAGTGGTGTGCTAATTTGTTCTACAATTTCCAGTAGTAATTTGGGAGGAATCCCATCCACTCCAGGTGACTTATTATCCTTCATGTCCCTTATTTTCTTAGCTACCATTTTTGGTGTTGCAATTAGTTGTCCTAAATAGTCTGACTCTCTCCCTTCGAATTTAGTCTCTGGTACTGGTAATGCACTAATATCTTCCCTGGTAAATACCGAACTAAAGTATTCATTTAGGTTTTCTGCCATTAAGAATCCCTCTGTTATTATTTTTCCATCACTATCTTCTAGAGGTCCGACCTTATCCTGAACTTTCTGTTTACTTCGAACATACGCATAAAAACTCTTGCTGTCATGTTTTATATTAAAAGCTAATTTTTGTTCATAGCTTCTCTTTGAATTTCTAATTTCAGCTGTAGCTTGGTTAAGTGCTTCTTTATAAATGGCATAGTCTTCTTCACTTCCATTATGTCTATATGTCGTCCACATCATTTGCTTGTATTTGATTTTTCTAATGACTTCTTTTGATAAGTGTTTCTTTTTTGACCGTTTCCCTTGTTTTTTCAAGGGGACAAATTTTTCGACAATGCAGTCAATTTCACTCTTTAAGATATTCCAACATTCTTTTGCTGTCTTATTCTCCAGTGTGTTATTCCAGTCTATCTTTGCTAAATATTTCCTCATGTCCTTATATCTTCCTTTGTGAAAATTTTTCCTGTACCGTATTTTTCGATTCTGTTCTCCTTTTACTTTGATGATAAAATATATCTGGTTGTGATCACTACATCCTAGTGGCTCACATATCCTGACATTATCAATAAATTCCTTCTGTGAGCTCAACACTATGTCCAACACGTTCTCACCCCTTGTTGGTTCTAACACATGTTGAATAAGGAAACTGTCTTGTACTAAATTTAAAAACTTTTGATCTTCACTCCCAGTACTCTGTAGAGATTTCCACTGTATACGCCCATGGTTAAAATCCCCCATAATTATACAGTCCCGTTTACTGACTTCCTTTATAGCGTTTTGTATTTTCTCATTCTCTTCTGTGTTTATGTTTGGACTTCGATAAACTAACCCAACAGTTAACGTTGAGTTTCCTGAAACTATGTTACACCAGACAGCTTCTTCACATTCTGCTTCTTTTTCTAATTTTATTTCGTAAGCCTGGATGGATTCTTTAATATATAAAATAACGCCACCTCCCCTTCTCCCTATTCTATCTTTCCTAAACATGACATATCCTGTCATTCCTAATTCGGCATCTGATATGTCGGGGGTGGCCCAAGATTCAGTTATACCTATTATGTGAGGGTCAGTATCTTCTACCATAATGTTTAGTTCATTTCTTTTGTTTACTATGCTCCTTGCATTTAAACAAACACATTTATAACCAAATGTGGTAGAGTTTTCCAGACTGTTCTTTGCCGTTTTCTTTGTGCTGTCCTTATCTGTGCCTCCAGTATTTGGCTTCTCTGTGAATCCCCCCTGCGAATCTAGTTTAAATAACTGAAACCTGTTCCCCTGTCCATAGATTGAAGCAAGTTCTCGGAGAAAACTGCTGCGCCCTTTCCGCTTAGATGGAGGCCATCTCTCATATACATATCTTCTTTTCCCACAAAGTATCCCCACAAATCTACAAATCCAACTCCTTCTTCTTCGCACATCTGCTCTACTAGAACGTTGATTGCCATCCTCTTGCAGTTTCTATAGGCTACACCCCTTCCTCCCATCACTGGCAACATTCCTGAGAGAATAATCTGCTCAACTCTTGTCTTCTTCAGCTTCCCTACCAACTGTCTGTATCTTTGCACTATTCTAGTTGTCCCCTCCTTGTCTGCATTGTTCGTCCCTACATGTACTAATATAGATCCTCCCTGGCCATGCCCCAACACGTTCCCTACCCTTTCTGTCACATTCTCTATCCGAGAACCCGGAAGACAAACAACAACATCTTCGCCTTTGTTTAAAGTCTTGTCTGTCTTTCTCAAAATTGAGTCGCCCATAAACACCCTTTCTGTTCTCGATGCCCCCTCAATCACTGCCTCAGAGTAGCTCCTCCGTGTTGCATCTCCCTGGTCGTTGACTTTTCTTCCTCCCGCCATCTCTGTTGTTCCTTTTTTTCCTGCGTCTTTTCGTCCTGTCATCATCCCTGTTATTGACTTCCCTTTCGGCACATTTACTCTTAGATATCAGAACACGTGCGCATTTACTCTTAGATATCAGAACACGTGCGCTCCCAAACCATATTTTGTAATCCAGCAAGGCAAACACACCGGTACCTAAATAAGCAATCACGCATACACATACAACCAACACAAGCTTGCGTATCCATGCAAATGCACAAATGCAAACGTACACACATTCACACCCATCGCACGCACAAGTGAGTCTTACCTTCTGCTGCATACACGGCAGCTAGCACCAGCAACGCGATGAAATACTTTGCCATGGTGTCTGTTTTATTCTGAAATTAAATGTAGATGTCAGAAAGTTGGATAACATCTTAACATTCTCGTAATGCATGCAAAATAGCTAATGCCACAATCAAACGTTGTAATTGTTGTCAGCTAATGCAACACATTCGAAGCTAACGATGAACTAGGCCGATTGGTGCATTTTATGAGAGTTCGTATCGAATAAAGAATAATTATATAACTATCGTGGTCTTCCCCCATATCCCTACTGTAAATTGAATTCACATTTCCAATGTTACGACTTACAAAATGTAAGATTTACTGTCCTTATCAGCAGAAGAAGGTATTTTAATAAAGGTGATACTTAAATGATAAACGAATATCAGTTTTTATTTAAATGGTAACCTCTCAAGACTTGCTTAAACATTTAATTAATATTTGTAAATGGGTCCGGACTGAATGTATGTTCAGGAAAGGACGAATAGATACATACATGATGTATGGTGTGAATTATTCCCTGGTTATGTGTTGATACTCAACAATATATACATAACAATTAATGAATTGACTCTGGCGCTGGCGCCGGCGCTGGCGCTGGCGCTGGCGCTGGCGCTGGCGCTGGCGCGGGCGCGGGCACGGGCACGGGCACGGGCACGGGCACGGGCACGGGCACGGGCACGGGCACGGGCACGGGCACGGGCACGGGCACGGGCACGGGCACGGGCACGGGCACGGGCACGGGCACGGGCACGGGCACGGGCACGGGCACGGGCACGGGCACGGGCACGGGCACGGGCACGGGCACGGGCACGGGCACGGGCACGGGCACGGGCACGGGCACGGGCACGGGCACGGGCACGGGCACGGGCACGGGCACGGGCACGGGCACGGGCACGGGCACGGGCACGGGCACGGGCACGGGCACGGGCACGGGCATGGGCTCAGGCTCAAGCACAGGCTCAGGAACCCGTTATTCTGGTTACCTTGGATAAATCTCCCAAACATTAAGTGGTTATAAAAAACTTGGAAATCGATACATTTAAGAACGGTACTAAATTCAGTACCATTCAGAACGGTACTAAATTCCAAAAACAAACACCTAGAAAAACGACTGATGTACACCGTCTTTGTGATGTATTATTATACTTCTATTGACAACACATCTACTTATATATGCCGGTTTATTTGCTACATCACAAAGACGGTGTACATCAGTCGAAGGGCTAGTTGTTTCTTGGAATTTAGTACCGTTCTGAACGGTACTGGATTTAGTACTGTTCTGAAAGGTACCGATTTCCAATTTTTTCACAGCCACTTAATCTTTGGGAAATGTATCCAAGATTACCAGAATAATGGGATCCTGAGCCTGAGCCTGAGCCTGGGCCTGGGCCTGGGCCTGGGCCTGGGCCTGGGCCTGGGCCTGGGCATGGGCATGGGCATGGGCATGGGCCTGGGCCTGGGCCTGGGCATGGGCATGGGCATGGGCATGGGCATGGGCATGGGCATGGGCATGGGCATGGGCATGGGCATGGGCATGGGCATGGGCATGGGCATGGGCATGGGCATGGGCATGGGCATGGGCATGGGCATGGGCATGGGCATGGGCATGGGCATGGGCATGGGCATGGGCATGGGCATGGGCATGGGCATGGGCATGGGCATGGGCATGGGCATGGGCATGGGCATGGGCATGGGCATGGGCATGGGCATGGGCATGGGCATGGGCATGGGCATGGGCATGGGCATGGGCATGGGCATGGGCATGGGCATGGGCATGGGCATGGGCATGGGCATGGGCATGGGCATGGGCATGGGCATGGGCATGGGCATGGGCATGGGCATGGGCATGGGCATGGGCATGGGCATGGGCATGGGCATGGGCATGGGCATGGGCATGGGCATGGGCATGGGCATGGGCATGGGCATGGGCATGGGCATGGGCATGGGCATGGGCATGGGCATGGGCATGGGCATGGGCATGGGCATGGGCATGGGCATGGGCATGGGCATGGGCATGGGCATGGGCATGGGCATGGGCATGGGCATGGGCATGGGCATGGGCATGGGCATGGGCATGGGCATGGGCATGGGCATGGGCATGGGCATGGGCATGGGCATGGGCATGGGCATGGGCATGGGCATGGGCATGGGCATGGGCATGGGCATGGGCATGGGCATGGGCATGGGCATGGGCATGGGCATGGGCATGGGCATGGGCATGGGCATGGGCATGGGCATGGGCATGGGCATGGGCATGGGCATGGGCATGGGCATGGGCATGGGCATGGGCATGGGCATGGGCATGGGCATGGGCATGGGCATGGGCATGGGCATGGGCATGGGCATGGGCATGGGCATGGGCATGGGCATGGGCATGGGCATGGGCATGGGCATGGGCATGGGCATGGGCATGGGCATGGGCATGGGCATGGGCATGGGCATGGGCATGGGCATGGGCATGGGCATGGGCATGGGCATGGGCATGGGCATGGGCATGGGCATGGGCATGGGCATGGGCATGGGCATGGGCATGGGCATGGGCATGGGCATGGGCATGGGCATGGGCATGGGCATGGGCATGGGCATGGGCATGGGCATGGGCATGGGCATGGGCATGGGCATGGGCATGGGCATGGGCATGGGCATGGGCATGGGCATGGGCATGGGCATGGGCATGGGCATGGGCATGGGCATGGGCATGAGCATGAGCATGACCCTGGGCATGGGCATGGGCATGGGCATGGGCATGGGCATGGGCATGGGCATGGGCATGGGCATGGGCATGGGCATGGGCATGGGCATGGGCATGGGCATGGGCATGGGCATGGGCATGGGCATGGGCATGGGCATGGGCATGGGCATGGGCATGGGCATGGGCATGGGCATGGGCATGGACATGGACATGGGC
Organism: Oasisia sp. SBJ-2009; assembly: GCA_964017155.1. Classification (NCBI taxonomy): domain Eukaryota; kingdom Metazoa; phylum Annelida; class Polychaeta; order Sabellida; family Siboglinidae; genus Oasisia; species Oasisia sp. SBJ-2009. Next base: position 8,613,030 of record OZ024865.1, on the reverse strand, counting down.
ATGGGCATGGGCATGGGCATGGGCATGGACATGGGCATGGGCATTAGCATGAGCATGACCCTGAGCATGTGTCCGTGTCGGCTTCCAGTACCAGTGCAAGTGCCAATGCTTAATGTGGTATTTAAATAGTGTTGTGTATCAATACATAGCCTGGGAACAATTCACGGCATACATCATGTGTGTATCTATTCGTCCTTTCCTGAACATACGTTCAGTCTGGGCCGATTTATAAATATTGAAAAAATGCTTCAACAAGTCTTGAGAGTTGACCATTTAAATAAAAATGACATTCGTTTATCATTTAAGTATGAGCGTTATTAAAATACCTTTTTCAATATAATTGTTTCAAGTATAATTAAAAGTAGTACATTTGTGTTGGCCGACAATTTCTTGCCTGCCCACAATAATGTCGTGCTTGTAATCCTTTGCGTGCATGTAGCTAGTTGCGACTGTATGTCTGCGGCGCATTAATTATCTGAATGTCACAGTGCAATTATTCACTCACCTGCGTCAAACATGTATGTTTTATAAACAGTATGTGTTGCTTCAACTGGAATAATGACAAAGGAAATGCCAAGATGATGGCAAAATATAAAACAAATCATGACCTGCAACGAGACGTGATTCAATGGGACGCAATGGTATAAATACAGAGAAAGATTCATATAACATTACCACTGGCATCAGTTGAAGGACGGACGGTGACAACGTATTCTGCTAGGTAAGTAAGATTTTATACGGCTTCTATAATTTTCGCAATGTAATGGCAGTAAATCTTACATTTTGTATCCCGTAACATTGGAAATGTGAATTCAATTTACAGTAGGGATATGGGGGAAGACCACGATAGTTATATAATTATTCTTTATTCGATACGAGCTCTCATAAAATGCACCAATCGGCCTATTTGGACGTTAGCTTCGTATGTGTTGCATTAGCTGACAACAATTACAACGTTTGATTGTGGCATTAGCTATATTGCATGCATTACGAGAATGTTAAGATGTTATCCAACTTTCTGACATCTACATTTAATTTCAGAATAAAACAGACACCATGGCAAAGTATTTCATCGCGTTGCTGGTGCTAGCTGCCGTGTATGCAGCAGAAGGTAAGACTCACTTGTGCGTGCGATGGGTGTGAATGTGTGTACGTTTGCATTTGTGCATTTACATGGATACGCAAGCTTGTGTTGGTTGTATGTGTATGCGTGATTGCTTATTTAGGTACCGGTGTGTTTGCCTTGCGGAATGCCAAAATATGGTATGGGAGCGCACGTGTTCTGATATCTAAGACTGGGTTACCTAGCAGTACGAACGCTGCTGAAACGGCTACGACTACGATTTTTGCAGAAATCTGGAATGCGTTTGTTGTGTACTTGCGTGCGTGTGTGATTGCGTTCGCACGGAATTAGGCGTATACCAATGCACGTTTTCAAACGTTCGTACTTGAATGGGCGGTGTTGTTGTGAAAGTAACGAGGTTGTATTTGATGTACATGGGTGTTCGTGGTTTCGTCCTTGTAGCGTACCCGTGGGATGGCCGCTTCAACGGATACGACTATGATTGCTGCAGAAATCGTCAGCCCAATTTATGCTACCCGTCTCTGGTGAAGCCTTTCCCGTACTACTACCAATGTGTCAACAGGAGAGTTGTGTACGGCCGTTGTGCCGTCAACCAGTGCGTCACGATGTCTGGAAGCTGTGGTAAGTCTGATGAAAGCTTAATGTCGACATTTTCTCTAGGAACTTTGAATAAATCATCTATATGATCAGTATGATAACATGGTGTGCTATATTGTTTTAAATAGGGAATAGCATTATACTGACAGTCACAACCCTCAATAGAAATAATATTTTATATCTTCATTCTTTATTACGTTTAACGATTTATTTAGTATGAAGCATATCCGAGCACGGATTTTCTAATGTGCAAGAGCAGTAATTATTATTATCATTAAATATTAATATTATTAGTACAAATAATTTTCTTAACACCACTAATGTCAACGGAATATGTATTAATATTTGTTTAAACACATCCGTCAAATTAAAAGCTGTGCTGCTTTTACGCTTTAGCAAAACAATGGGAGCATACCTACCTTTTAACAGTCAAATTCAGCTGTGTATTTGAGTTACACCTTCAATGAGTTCAATTCCCAAGTTTCGATGTTGCGATATTATTTGTATGTTTAGGACAATGTCAGGATCGCTGCAGCTACACCCATAGTGTCTACTCTTACTACTCGAGCTCCTTCTCCGGTCGCTACTACTACCAGTGTAACCGTGGATCAATGTACTACCGCTCGTGTGGACTGAACCAGTCGTTCTATCCGGGACTCGGCCGTTGCGGTTCGTGCACAGTTTATATTTATTCATATAGTATTAAGGACAGGGCGAGACAATGAGGACGTCTGTCGCATTCAGATTGACATGTACACTGTCGTCTGACTGATCTGTTAAACATGAACATCATTGTCCATAATAATTACATCACATATCTGAGTTCGTACTTTGAAAGCACCAAAACGTAACTCATTGTTATATATGCTATATATATATATGTATATATATATATATATATATATATATATATATATATATATATATATATATATATATATATATATTTATTTTTATTTATTTTTATTTACAACGTAAGTCTCATTAATCGATGTTTATTTTATTGCTGGATGCAATTTTGTGACTAGGAATGATAAGCATACTGTGTTGCGCAGGTTGCCGTGAGAGTTATTGTGAGAGGCACAACGGCTGGCAGGCGACCGTTTGCAACGGATGCGGAAGCTACGTCTTCTGCAGATATGGCCGTCCCATTCGCTACAGGAGATGCCCCTGGAACAGACGTCACTACGACTGTCATACCCGTCGTTGTGTCAGCAGGTGCAACAGCTGCTGTGGCCAGCGCTAAGCTGATCAAAAGGTGATATACTGTGTTCCCTACGTCAGCAGACTAATGAAAGTTGTAATTTAGTAGTTATTTTCATCTTCGATTTCTACTCAATATTGCTGTTTATAAGTGTTTCATTTGAATTTCCTTTCGTCTAAATCACTCTTGAAACAGTGTTCTGAAAGTAGATATTATGTTGAACGTTCATGTTTATGTTAACTTCCATTGTGCATTATTATTTTATAAATATGGTGCTATATAAATCCGTAAATATTTACAATAATATCTTTTCAGAGAACTATTGTTTATTTCATACTGTTTGGATTTCCTTAAGCACTATAAAACTACTTGCGCTATCTTCATTTCAAAACATTGTTGTACTAGCTATTAAAGAGGTGTGCTGTGTTTAATTCAGATACAATGTGTGATTGTTTTAGTGGCAATCACTGGTCAATGTCTTTCGTCGAAGACTGAAGGAACAGGCTGACAAGTGCTGATGGGAGAATAGTCGAATATCCTCTACGTGTTCGCCTGTTTAAACAATGACTATGTGAATATTTGGCTACAATAAAACTACAACTGTTCAGTTGATATGCTGTGTTAGCGTCGTTAATACAACTTGTTTCGAAATTATACAGAACGTTGGTAACCACTACACAACACACCGTGCCTGACAACATGCATGCTTTCATCAACACATATGTGTTTGTTGTTATACTTATCACGCTATTTGTACTGTAAACTCCCAAATTCTACGTTTTATGTAATTGCATATTTACTTGCCATTTAGCCACATGGTTATGTGGACAGTACACGCAAGACAGCCAGTAACTTATCTATGGTAAACTGAACCTTTCAACATTTGGGGTGTTTTTCTACCAATAATAGTGTGCCGTTTAACAACGTCTGATAATAAATCGAGAACGCATACACATGCATATACAGGGAGAGACACGCGCACGCTCAAACGTACAACCACACATACACACACCGTTTGGGTATCTACTAGTACAGTCTTGCAACTAATAACAACACTAGATACATGGACCTATGCAATAGACAGAGGACACCACACAGATGTTATATACATGGACTTTAAAAAGGCCTTCGACACTGTACCACACAAAAGACTAATAAGTAAATTAAACAGTCTAAATATTAGTAAAGAAATAGTAAACTGGATAGAGGCTTTCATGTCAAACAGAAGACAAAAGGTGGCAGTAAATGGAATGGAAAAGAGTCGAATTGGCATGATGTAACATCTGGAATACCGCAGGGAACAGTCCTAGGACCTCTACTCTTTGTATTATACATAAACGACTTACCAGACCTTGCTCAATCCGACACATTTCTATTTGCTGATGATATTAAAATATTTAGATCCATAATATATACGATTGACCAAGATATACTACAACAGGACATAACCACCATAGAATGGAGTCATGATTGGATGCTCACACTACACCCAGATAAATGTACACATATGGAAATTGGAAAATATAATGTAGGTGAAAATCAATACTACACAACAATGAACAATTTCACAAAAACAATAGATACACATGATAAACAAAAAGACCTAGGGGTAACCTTTGACTCAAAACTCACATTTGATCAACATATAAGCCAAGTGGTAAACAAGTCAACTAAAATAATTAGAAGAACCTTCCAATTTCTAGATAAACATACTTTTTTGCCACTCTACAAAACAATGGTTAGATCACATCTAGAATATGCCATGGCACTATGGCACTCATATAAGATAAAACACCAAATTGCCTTAGAAAATATTCAGAGAAAAGCCAATAAAGAATTACCAGGTATGAGGAACCTATCATATATAGAAATACTCCAATTGCTTAAACTACCTACATTAGCATATCGAAGATTAAGAGGAGACATGATAGAAGTCTATAAAATAATACACAACATTTATGACAACGAATCTGTACCAAATCTGTTGAATAACAATGAGATATCACAAAGAACAGGAAACAGAGGACATTCTCTAAAACTATTCACACAAAGAGCCAAACTAAACTTAAGAAAAATTGTATTTCTAATTCGAATTACCGAACCATGGAATAGTCTCCCTGATAACAGTGGTAACAGCAAAATCTCAAAATTAATTTAAAAGACGACTAGACACATTTTGGTATAACCAGGATATTGTATATGATTTAAGAATTACTAATAATAGAACCGGAACACGCGATTTAATATTAATAGATAATGAAAACGAAGAGCTGATCACAATTTGTCTGCTGCTTGCACACATTTGACGGGCGTGAAAACATTCTGTCTAGACTCCTGAGCACTCTTCCTGCTGATATTCAAATATTAACTCATCTTTCTGTCCGGGAATTTTTCGACGGGAACTCAAGAAAGCTGTTGCTGAAAAATATTACCGTCCAGTTTCTAGTTTTCCATTAGCGTCTCTAAAAAGTCTTCGAAAAGGTAGCAGTCAAACGACTTATTCAACATCTACGTGACAATGGCCTTCACGAGGATCTACAATTGACGTACACACCTCGACATACCACTGGAAGTGCCGTAATAAATCTGCATATCACCTGTAACCTGGCAGACTTCAGACGTCTTCTTCTGATTTTTCTGGATTTCTCTTTCGATTTTGACACTATGGATGCTGTTATCCTACTAAAGACTATGCATACTCGCATAGCCACCTGTGGCATGGCGCTCGTGCATGGTTCGGTTCATACATCTGTACCCAGCGTGTCCGGATTGGGACAGATGCATTTGAAGAATGATGTTCACTGTGCACCAATGCAAGGCAGACTAACGAGGCACTCTGTGGACTGTCATAGTTTGTGGATGATCTACAAACATATACATCCTATTGTCCTCACATACCGGGTGACTTGGAGTGCGTTGTTGACAGGGCAGCCAGCCAGGAACGTAATCCTCACACTCGTATCTTCACACGTCACGCCAAATACTTGAACTGGGCCCAGTTCCATGAAGCCGTGTAACTTTACGAGCAATTACGCGGTCAATTGGTCGCAGCTAACAACGAATAGACAATGCAGCTTACGGCCGGTTTCATGAGACCAATTTAACGTTCGCGCAGCTAAATCTACGTAGTATTGCGGGCGGGCGGGGAGGCGGGCGGGCAGGCTGGCTGGCTGGCTGGCTGGCTGGCTGGCTGGGGCTGGCTGGCTGGCTGGCTGGCTGGCTGGCTGGCTGGCTGGCTGGCTGGCTGGCTGGCTGGCTGGCTGGCTGACTGAGTGAATGACTGAATGAGTGACTGACTGACTGAATGAATGAATGAATGACTGACTGACTGAATGACTGACTGACTGACTGACTGACGGACGGACGGACGGACGGACGGACGGACGGACGGACGGACGGACGGACGGACGGACGGACGGACGGACGGACGGACGGACGGACGGACGGACGGACGGACGGACGGACGGACGGACGGACGGACGGACGGACGGACGGACGGACGGACGGACGGACGGACGGATGACTGACTGACTGACTGATTGATTGACTGACTGACTGACTGACTGACTGACTGACTGACTGACTGACTGACTGACTGACTGACTGACTGACTGACTGACTGACTGACTGACTGACTGACTGACTGACTGACTGACTGACTGACTGACTGACTGACTGACTGACTGACTGACTGACTGACTGACTGACTGACTGACTGACTGACTGACTGACTGACTGACTGACTGACTGACTGACTGACTGACTGACTGACTGACTGACTGACTGACTGACTGACTGACTGACTGACTGACTGACTGACTGACTGACTGACTGACTGACTGACTGACTGACTGACTGACTGACTGACTGACTGACTGACTGACTGACTGACTGACTGACTGACTGACTGACTGACTGACTGACTGACTGACTGACTGACTGACTGACTGACTGACTGACTGACTGACTGACTGACTGACTGACTGACTGACTGACTGACTGACTGACTGACTGACTGACTGACTGACTGACTGACACCGCAAGTGCAAGACATGGGGATGTATGCCGTCGGAAGAACAATCTAAGTAACTAAGATATTTCATAATCTGTAATAGAGAATTACAACAAACCCTGCTAACTTCATTATACATTCCAATATATTCGCCATTAAGAAAAAAATAATGGTTTGAAATAAGAGTGGCAAAGCCAATAATTTAATATTATATACTGGTATATGTATTTTTATAATTATGCAAACACTCTGTTTCCAGAACATAAATCAGACGTGGTTGTGTTGCAAAATGAAAAACAAAACCAGAAAAGATGATAAAGCCCAGCAGAACACACAAGCGCATATGGGGATGCGTGTACACCCACCACCCACCCACCCACCCACCCACCCACCCACCCACCACCCACCCACCCACCACCCACCCACCCACCCACCCACCCACCCACTCACCCACCCACCCACCCACACGCACACACACACCCACCCACCCACACAAACACACACCCACCCACCCACACACCCACCCACCCACCCACCCACACCACCCACCCACCCACCCACTTACACCACCCACCCACCCACCCACCCACCCAGCCACCCACCCACACACACACACACACACACACACAAATATATATATATATATATACATATATATATATATATAATGGGGTCAAGTGTAGCATTATGAAGTGCTTGCTCACAGCAATTCTCCATGGCATAGATAATTGCTTTAAAACATCCATCAAAGATTATATCAAACAATGGCGAGTCTTCTACTTAACAAAGTGGTCTGATTACAAAAGGGAAAGCGTACCTTAGAAGTATAAAATCATTGAACAAGCTGACACGGACGAAAATGAAATGTTACATATCTCCTGTGCCACTTGTTACATATCTCCAGTGCCACTTGTTACACATCTCCTGTGCCATTTGTTACATATCTCCTGTGCCACTTGTTACATATGTCCTGGCAACATCATATCACAAACTGCTGTATATTTGTATGAATATTTGAATGAAGTTTGAAGTTTATTTCCAGGTAGACAATGTAAAGAAAAGCACACTAAACACAGTTTATACAGTAAAATAAATAAACAATTGCATACGACTGTTTTAAAGCAAGGTCTTACAGAGACAGACAGAGTGTTTAAAAAAAGCAAGGTCTTAGAGAGGCTGACACTGATTGTTTTTTAAATAAAAAGTTCTTAGAGAGACTAATACTGTCTGTTTTATAGCAAAGGTCTTAGATAGACTGATACTGACTGTTTTATAGCAAGGTCTTAGAGAGACTGACCCTGAATGCTTTAAAGCAAGGTCTTAGAGATACTAACACTGACTGTTTTATAGCAAGGTCTTAGAGAGACTGATACTGACTGTTTTAAAGCATGCTTTTCTAGACACTGACTTGACTGTTTTACAGCATGGACTCACAGAGACTGACACTGACTGTGTTATAGCAAGGTCGTAGAGAGAGTGACACTGAGTGTTTAGAGCAAGGTCTTCTAGAGACTGAGTGTACTAAAAACTTCATATTAGAACAACTGACTGTTTAGAGAATGGTCTTTCAGAGAGTGACACTAGTTGTTTTTCAGCATAGCTAAGACTGACCCTGACTGTTTTTTGCAAGACCAGTCTTCCAGAGGCAGACATTGACTGTTTTAGAGCGTTAGGGCATGGTCTTCTAGAGACTGACAGTGAGTGTTCTGGAGCATGGCCTTCTAGAAACGTACACTAACTGTTTCTGAGCAGGTGTCTTCCATAGAATGACATTGACTGTTTTGTAATATGTTTTTAGGACATTGACTGGTTTAGAAGATGGCCTAACAGAGACAAACATGAACTGTTTTAGAGCATGGCCTAACCGAGACAGACACCAACTGTTTTAGAGCATGGCCTAACAGAGACAGACACCAACTGTTTTAGATCATGGCCTAACAGAGACATACACCAACTGTTTTAGAGCATGGCTTTCCATAAACTGACTGTTCCATTTGGAGCAAGGTCGTCCTGTGTGGCTGCAATTTGCGATATTTCATTGTCTGGCCAGAGGCTGATCAATGTGCGTAACGCTGACATACTCATATTTTTCGTAGAAGAGTTTAAAAAAGCAACAGAAACAATGTTATTTGTTTCTTGGACTGCACCATATATCACCGTTTATGACATATTATTTTGTGCTTTGTCGGATAATCACGAAAACATGAACATACACAGAACTCTTGGACGTTTCTATGTGCATAGTAGAACATGTTTTTTCTCTCGGATAATCACGAAAACATGAACATACACAGAACTCTTGGACGTTTCTATGTGCATAGTAGAACATGTTTTTTCTCTCGGATAATCACGAAAACATGAACATACACAGAACTCTTGGACGTTTCTATGTGCATAGTAGAACATGTTTTTTCTCTCGTAAACACAGCAATATAGCCAATATTATTGCAAGCACTTAGACACATGCATATGTGTGCATCCGTTTAACAAAATTGGTAGATACGTAGTCGTTGTAATATTAGGATAATTTCGGATCCGCCGAAATAATTATGCATTGAGCGAAAGGGGAGAGAGAGAGAGGGAGAGGGAGAGAGACAGAAGCAAACAGAGAGACAGAGAGGCATAGAGAGAGAGAGAGAGAGAGAGAGAGAGGCATAGAGAGAGAGAGAGAGAGAGAAGTACAAAAGACGTAAGACAGAGGAAGAACTAGGTACATAAACAGTATGTTTGTTTGTACGTGTGAGCATGCGCGTGTCTGTCCCTGTATATGTATGTGTATTAATTTTTGTTCTCGATTTATTATCAAATACAGTTAAACAGTCATTATTGTTCGTAGAAAAACACGCCAAATGTTGAAAAAGGTTTAGTTTATTATAAATATGTTACTGGCTATCTTACTTGTACTGTCCACATTGCATGTGGTTAAATGATTAGTAAATAAACAATTACATAAAATGTAAAATTTGGGAGTTTGCAGTTCAAATAGCGTGATACGTATAACAATAAAAACATATGTGTTCGTGAAAGCATGCATGATATCAGGCACGGTATGTTGTGTAGTGGTTAGCAACGTTCTGTATAACTTCGAAACAAGTTGCAATAACGAAGCTAACACAGCATATCAACTGAACAGGTGTGTAGTTTTATTTTAGCCAAATATTCACATAGTCATTGTTTAAGCAGACGAACACGCAGATGATATTCGACTATTCTCCCATCAGCATTTGCCATAGTCATTATAATATTAGGATAATATTGGAACCGCCCAAATAATTAAGCAGTGAGCGAACGAGGAGAGACAGAGAAGACACAGTGGGAGAGAGACGTAGGAAAGACGTAAGAGAGACGGAAAGCTAGATAACTAAACTGTATATGTATGTGTGTTTGTACGTTTGAGCATGCGCGTGTCTCTCCCTGTATATACATGTGTATTTGTTCTTGATTTATTATCCGACGTGGTTAAACGGCACACTATTGTTCGTAGAAAAACACGTCAAATGTTGAAAGGTTCAGTTTACCATAAATAAGTTACTGGCTGTCTTGCGTGTACTGCCCACATAACCATGTGCGTAAATGGCAAGTAAGTATGCAGCTACATAAAACGTATAATTTGGGAGTTTACAGTACAAATAGCGTGATACGTATAACAACAAACACATATGTGTTGATGAAAGCATGCATTTTATCAGGCACTGTGTGTTGTGTAGTGGTTAGCAACGTTCTGTATAACTTCGAAACAAGTTGTATTAACAACGCTAACACAGCATATCAACTGAACAGTTGTAGTTTTATTGTAGCCAAATATTCACATAGTCATTGTTTAAACAGGCGAACACGTAGATGATATTCGACTATTCTCCCATCAGCACTTGCCAGCCTGTTCCGTCTGTCTTCGACGAAATACATTGACCAGTGACTGCCACTAAAAGAATCACATATTGTATCTGAATTAAACACAGCACACCTCTAATACAACAATGTTTTGAAATGAAGATAGCGCAGGTAGTTTTATAGTGCTATAGTAAGAAATAAACAATTGTTCTTTAAAAGGATATTTCTGTAAATATTTATGGATTTATATAGCACCATATTTATAAAATAATGCTATATGGTACTGTACAATACAAGATAATGCACATTGGAAATTAACATTAATATACACGTCCAACATAATATCTACTTTCATAACAGTGTTTCAAGAGTGATTTAAACGAAATGAAATTTAAATGAAACACTTATAAACAACAATATTGAGTAGAAATCGAAGATGCAAATAACTATTAAATTACAACTTTCATTAATCTACTGACACAGGGAACACAGTATATCACCTTTTGATCAGCTTAGCGCTGGCCACAGCAGCTGTTGCACCTGCTGACGCAACGACGTTGATGACAGTCGTAGTGGCGTCTGTTCCAGGGGCATCTCCTGTAGCGAATGGGACGTCCATATCTACAGAAGACGTAGCTTCCGCATCCGTTGCATACGGTCGCCTGCCAGCCATTGTGCCTCTCACAATAACTCTCACGGCAACCTGCGCAATACAATATGCTTATCATTCCTAATCAAAACATTGCATCCAGCAATAAAATAAACATCGATTAATGAGACTTACGTTGTAAATAAAAAAAAAAAAAAAAAAAAAAAATATATATATATATATATATATATATATATATATATATATATATATATATATATATATATATATATATATACATATATATATATAATTGCATCCAGCAATAAAATAAACATCGATTAATGAGACTTACGTTGTAAATAAAAATAAATAAATAAAAATGTATATACATATATATATATATATATATATGTATATATATAATATATACATATATATATATATAGCATATATAACAATGAGTTACGTTTTGGTGCTTTCAAAGTATGAACTCAGATATGTGATGTAATTATTATGGACAATGACGTTCAAGTTTAACAGATCAGTCAGACGACAGTGTACATGTCAATCTGAATGCGACAGACGTCCTCATTGTCTCGCCCTGTCCTTAATACTATATGAATAAATATAAACTGTGCACGAACCGCAACGGCCGAGTCCCGGATAGAACGACTGGTTCAGTCCACACGAGCGGTAGTACATTGATCCACGGTTACACTGGTAGTAGTAGCGACCGGAGAAGGAGCTCGAGTAGTAAGAGTAGACACTATGGGTGTAGCTGCAGCGATCCTGACATTGTCCTAAACATACAAATAATATCGCAACATCTAAACTTGGGAATTGAAAGCAGTGAAAGTATAACTCAAATACACAGCTGAATTTGACATGGTAAGTATGCTGCCATAGTTTTGCTAAAGAGTAAAAGCAGCACAGCTTTTAATGTGACAGATGTGTTTAAAGAAAACAGTAAAAATATTAAAACATGTTCCGTAGACATTAGTGGTATTAAGAAAAATTATTTGACCCTATCTTAGTAGTATTAATATTATTAATATATAATGATAACAATAACTACTGCTCTTACATATTAGGAAATCCGTGCTCAGATATGCGTCAAACAAAATAAATCTTTAAACGTAACAAAGAATGAAGATATCAAATATTATTTCTATTGAGGGATGTGACTATGATGGCTATTTCCTATTTAAAACAATGTAGCACACCATGTTATCATACTGATCATATAGATGATTTATTCAAAGTTCCTAGAGAAAATGTCGACTTTAAGCTTTCACCAGACTCACCACAGCTTCCAGACATAGTGACGCACTGGTTGACGGCACAACGGCCGTACACAACTCTCCTGTTGACACATCGGTAGTAGTACGGGAAAGGCTTCACCAGAGACGGGTAGCATAAATTGGGCTGACGATTTCTGCAGCAATCATAGTCGTATCCGTTGAAGCAGCCATCCCACGGGTACGCTACAAGGACGAAACCACGAACACCCATGTACATCAAATACAACCTCGTTACTTTCACAACAACGCCGCCCATTCAAGTACGAACGTTTCAAAACGTGCATTGGTATACGCCTAATTCCACGCGAACGCAATCACACACGCACGCAAGTACACAACAAACGCATTCCCGATTTCTGCAGAAATCGTAGTCGTAGCCGTTTCAGCAGCGTTCGTACTGCTAGGTAACCCAGTCTTAGATATCAGAACACGTGCGCTCCCATACCGTATTTTGGCATCCCGCAAAGCAAACACACCGGTACCTAAATAAGCAATCACGCATACACATACAACCAACACAAGCTTGCTTATCCATGTAAATGCACACATGCAAACGTACACATATTCACACCCATTGCACGCGCAAAAGAGTCTTACCTTCTGCTGCATACACGGCAGCTAGCACCAGCAACGCGATGAAATACTTTGCCATGGTGTCTGTTTTATTCTGAAATTAAATATGGATGTCAGGAAATTGGATAATATCTTAACATTCTCGTTATGCATGCAATATAGCTAATGCACAATCAAACGTTGTAATTGTTGTCAGCTAATGCAACACATTCAAAGCTGACGATGAACAAGGCCGATTGGTGCATTTTATGAGAGCTCGTATCGACTAAAAAAAAATTATATAACTATCGTGGTCTTCCCCCATATCCCTACTGTAAATTGAAATCACATTTCCAATGTTACGACTTACAAAATATAAGACTTACTGTCATTACATTGCAAAAATTATAGAACAAAAGCCGTAGAAAACTCTTACTTACCAAGCAGAATAGGTTGTCACCGACAGTTAGCCAACTGATGCCAGTGGTAATGTTATATGAAACTGTATCTGTATTTATACCATTGCGTCCCTATGAATCACGTCTCGTTGCACGTCATGATTTGTTTTATATTTTGCCATCATAATGATACACGGGAGAGTTAGTGCAGATTTATAACGTCAGAATAATAACTTTTTGTTGTCAAACAACGCTGCTGTCTTATTGTTTTGTTTCGTAAAAACAGCACACAGCAATTGAGCATTTCCTTTGTCATTATTCCAGTTGAAGCAACACGTATTGTTTATAAAACATGCAAGTTTGACGTAGACGAGAGAATAATTGCACTGCGACATTCAGATGACCAATGTGCCGCAGACATACCGTCGCAACTAGTACATGCACGCAAAGGATTACAAAAACGACTTTATTGTGGACAGGCAATACGTTGTTAGGCAACAAAAATGTACTACTCTTTAATTATACTTGAAACAATTATGCAGAAAAATGTATTTTAATAATGGTGATACTTAAATGATAAACGAATATCAGTTTTTATTTAAATAGTAACCTCTCAAGACTTGCTTAAACATTTAATTAATATTTGTAAATGGGTCCGGACTGAACGTATGTTCAGGAAAGGACGAATAGATACATACATGATGTATGGTGTGAATTATTCCCTGGTTATGTGTTGATACTCAACAATATATACATAACAATTAATGAATTGACTCTGACGCTGACGCTGGCGCTGGCGCTGGCGCCGGCGCGGGCGCGGGCGCGGGCGCGGGCGCGGGCGCGGGCGCGGGCGCGGGCGCGGGCGCGGGCGCGGGCGCGGGCGCGGGCGCGGGCGCGGGCGCGGGCGCGGGCGCGGGCGCGGGCGCGGGCGCGGGCGCGGGCGCGGGCGCGGGCGCGGGCGCGGGCGCGGGCGCGGGCGCGGGCGCGGGCGCGGGCGCGGGCGCGGGCGCGGGCGCGGGCGCGGGCGCGGGCACGGGCACGGGCACGGGCACGGGCACGGGCACGGGCACGGGCACGGGCACGGGCACGGGCACGGGCACGGGCACGGGCACGGGCACGGGCACGGGCACGGGCACGGGCACGGGCACGGGCACGGGCACGGGCACGGGCACGGGCACGGGCACGGGCACGGGCACGGGCACGGGCACGGGCACGGGCACGGGCACGGGCACGGGCACGGGCACGGGCACGGGCACGGGCACGGGCACGGGCACGGGCACGGGCACGGGCACGGGCACGGGCACGGGCACGGGCACGGGCACGGGCACGGGCACGGGCACGGGCACGGGCACGGGCACGGGCACGGGCACGGGCACGGGCACGGGCACGGGCACGGGCACGGGCACGGGCACGGGCACGGGCACGGGCACGGGCACGGGCACGGGCACGGGCACGGGCACGGGCACGGGCACGGGCACGGGCACGGGCACGGGCACGGGCACGGGCACGGGCACGGGCACGGGCACGGGCACGGGCACGGGCACGGGCACGGGCACGGGCACGGGCACGGGCACGGGCACGGGCACGGGCATGGGCTCAGGTTCAAGCACAGGCTCAGGAACCCGTTATTCTGGTTACCTTGGATAAATCTCCCAAACATTAAGTGGTTATAAAAAACTTGGAAATCGATACATTTAAGAACGGTACTAAATTCAGTACCATTAAAAACTAAATTCCAAAAACAAACACCTAGAAAAACGACTGATGTACACCGTCTTTGTGATGTATTATTATACTTGTATTGACAACATATCTACTTATATATGCCGGTTTATTTGCTACATCACAAAGACGGTGTACATCAGTCGAAGTTCTAGTTGAACGGTACTGGACTTAGTACTGTTCTGAAAGGTACCGATTTCCAATTTTTTCACAGCCACTTAATCTTTGGGTAATGTATCCAAGATTACCAGAATAATGGGATCCTGAGCCTGAGCCTGGGCCTGGGCCTGGGCCTGGGCCTGGGCCTGGGCCTGGGCCTGGGCCTGGGCCTGGGCCTGGGCCTGGGCCTGGGCCTGGGCCTGGGCCTGGGCCTGGGCCTGGGCCTGGGCATGAGCATGAGCATGAGCATGAGCATGAGCATGAGCATGAGCATGAGCATGAGCATGAGCATGAGCATGAGCATGAGCATGAGCATGAGCATGAGCATGAGCATGAGCATGAGCATGAGCATGAGCATGAGCATGAGCATGAGCATGAGCATGAGCATGAGCATGAGCATGAGCATGAGCATGAGCATGAGCATGAGCATGAGCATGAGCATGAGCATGAGCATGAGCATGAGCATGAGCATGAGCATGAGCATGAGCATGAGCATGAGCATGAGCATGAGCATGAGCATGAGCATGAGCATGAGCATGAGCATGAGCATGAGCATGAGCATGAGCATGAGCATGAGCATGAGCATGAGCATGAGCATGAGCATGAGCATGAGCATGAGCATGAGCATGAGCATGAGCATGAGCATTAGCATGAGCATGACCCTGAGCATGTGTCCGTGTCGGCTTCCAGTTCCAGTGCAAGTGCCAATGCTTAATGTGGTATTTAAATAGTGTTGTGTATCAATACATAGCGTGGGAACAATTCACGGCATACATCATGTGTGTATCTATTCGTCCTTTCCTGAACATACGTTCGGTCTGGGCCGATTTATAAATATTGAAAAAATGCTTCAACAAGTCTTGAGAGTTGACCATTTAAATAAAAATGACATTCGTTTATCATTTAAGTATGAGCGTTATTAAAATACCTTTTTCAATATAATTGTTTCAAGTATAATTAAAAGTAGTACATTTGTGTTGGCCGACAA
The DNA here is from genome assembly GCA_964017155.1 of Oasisia sp. SBJ-2009. NCBI lineage: Eukaryota > Metazoa > Annelida > Polychaeta > Sabellida > Siboglinidae > Oasisia > Oasisia sp. SBJ-2009. Next base: position 8,596,590 of record OZ024865.1, on the reverse strand, counting down.
TTTCTTGCTTGCCCACAATAATGTCGTGCTTGTAATCCTTTGCGTGCATGTAGCTAGTTGCGACTGTATGTCTGCGGCACATTAATTATCTGAATGTCACAGTGCAATTATTCACTCACCTGCGTCAAACATGTATGTTTTATAAACAGTATGTGTTGCTTCAACTGGAATAATGACAAAGGAAATGCCAAGATGATGGCAAAGTATAAAACAAATTATGACGTGCAACGAGACGTGATTCATTGGGACGCAATGGTATAAATACAGAGAAAGATTCATATAACATTACCACTGGCATCAGTTGAAGGACGGACGGTGACAACGTATTCTGCTTGGTAAGTAAGATTTTATACGGCTTCTATAATTTTCGCAATGTAATGACAGTAAATCTTACATTTTGTATCCCGTAACATTGGAAATGTGAATTCAATTTACAGTAGGGATATGGGAGAAGACCACGATAGTTATATAATTATTCTTTATTCGATACGAGCTCTCATAAAATGCACCAATCGGCCTATTTGGACGTTAGCTTCGTATGTGTTGCATTAGCTGACAACAATTACAACGTTTGATTGTGGCATTAGCTATATTGCATGCATTACGAGAATGTTAAGATGTTATCCAACTTTCTGACATCTACATTTAATTTCAGAATAAAACAGACACCATGGCAAAATATTTCATCGCGTTGCTGGTGCTAGCTGCCGTGTATGCAGCAGAAGGTAAGACTCACTTGTGCGTGCGATGGGTGTGAATGTGTGTACGTTTGCATTTGTGCATTTTCATGGATACGCAAGCTTGTGTTGGTTGTATGTGTATGCGTGATTGCTTATTTAGGTACCGGTGTGTTTGCCTTGCGGGATGCCAAAATATGGTATGGGAGCGCACGTGTTCTGATATCTAAGACTGGGTTACCTAGCAGTACGAACGCTGCTGAAACGGCTACGACTACGATTTCTGCAGAAATCTGGAATGCGTTTGTTGTGTACTTGCGTGCGTGTGTGATTGCGTTCGCACGGAATTAGGCGTATACCAATGCACGTTTTGAAACGTTCGTACTTGCATGGGCGGCGTTGTTGTGAAAGTAACGAGATTGTATTTGATGTATATGGGTGTTCGTGGTTTCGTCCTTGTAGCGTACCCGTGGGATGGCCGCTTCAACGGATACGACTATGATTGCTGCAGAAATCGTCAGCCCAATTTATGCTACCCGTCTCTGGTGAAGCCTTTCCCGTACTACTACCAATGTGTCAACAGGAGAGTTGTGTACGGCCGTTGTTCCGTCAACCAGTGCGTCACTATGTCTGGAAGCTGTGGTGAGTCTGGTGACAGCTTAAAGTCGACATTTTCTCTAGGAACTTTGAATAAATCATCTACATGATCAGTATGATAACATAGTGTGCTACATCGTTTTAAATAGGAAATAGCCATAATAGTCACATCCCTCAATAGAAATAATATTTGATATCTTTATTCTTTATTACGTTTAAAGTTTTATTTTGTTTGACGCATATCTGAGCACGGATTTTCTAATATGTAAGAGCAGTAGTTATTGTTATCATTAAATATTAATATTATTAATACTTCTAAGATAGGGTCAAATTATTTTTCTTAATACCACTAATGTCTACGGAACATGTATTAATATTTTTACTGTTTTATTTAAACACATCTGTCACATTAAAAGCTGTGCTGCTTTTACTCTTTAGCAAAACTATGGCAGCATACCTACCATGTCAAATTCAGCTGTGTATTTGAGTTATACTTTCAATGCTTTCAATTCCCAAGTTTAGATGTGGCGATAGTATTTGTATGTTTAGGACAATGTCGGGATCGCTGCAGCTACACCCATAGTGTCTACTCTTACTACTCGAGCACCTTCTCCGGTCGCTACTACTACCAGTGTAACCGTGGATCTTTGAACTACCGCTCGTGTGGACTGAACCAGTCGTTCTATCCGGGACTCGGCCGTTGCGGTTCGTGCACAATTTATATTTATTCAGACATAGTATTAAGGACAGTGTGACACACTGAGAACGCGTGTCGCATTCCGATTGACATATACGCTGTCATCTGACTGACCTGTTAAACATGAATATAATTGTCCATAATAATTAAATCACATATCTGAGTTCATACTTTGAAAGCACAAAAACGTAACTCATTGTTATATATGCTATATATATGTATGTATATATATATATATATATATATATATATATATATATATATATATATATATATATATATGTCTCATTAATCGATGTTTATTTTATTGCTGGATGCAATGTTGTGACTAGGAATGATAAGCATACTGTGTTGCGCAGGTTGCCGTGAGAGTTATTGTGAGAGGCACAACGGCTGGCAGGCGACCGTTTGCAACGGATGCGGAAGCTACGTCTTCTGTAGATATGGACGTCCCATTCGCTACAGGAGATGCCCCTGGAACAGACGTCACTACGACTGTCATACCCGTCGTTGTGTCAGCAGGTGCAACAGTTGCTGTGGCCAGCGCTAAGCTGATCAAAAGGTGATATACTGTGTTCCCTACGTCAGCAGACTAATGAAAGTTGTAATTTAGTAGTTATTTTCATCTTCGATTTCTACTCAATATTGCTGTTTATAAGTGTTTCATTTGAATTTCCTTTCGTCTAAATCACTCTTGAAACAGTGTTCTGAAAGTAGATATTATGTTGAACGTTTATGTTTATGTTAATTTCCATTGTGCATTATCTTGTATTGTACAGTACCATATAGCATTATTTTATAAATATGGTGCTATATAAATCCATAGATATTTACAGAAATATCCTTTTAAAGAACAATTGTTTATTTCTTACTGTTTGGATTGCATCAAGCACTATAAAACTATCTGCGCTATCTTCATTTCAAAACATTGTTGTATTAGAGGTGTGCTGTGTTTAATTCAGATGCAATATGTGATTCTTTTAGTGGCAGTCACTGGTCAATGTCTTTCGTCGAAGACAGACGGAACAGGCTGGCAAGTGCTGATGGGAGAATAGTCGAATATCATCTACGTGTTCGCCTGTTTAAACAGTGACTATGTGAATATTTGGCTACAATAAAACTACAACTGTTCAGTTGATATGCTGTGTTAGCGTTGTTAATACAACTTGTTTCGAAACGTTGCTAACCACTACACAACACACCGTGCCTGACAACATGCATGCTTTCATCAACACATATATGTTTGTTGTTATACTTATCACGCTATTTGTACTGTAAACTCCCAAATTCTACGTTTTATGTAACTGCATATTTACTTGCCATTTACTCACATGGTTATGTGGGCAGTACACGCAAGACAGCCAGTAGCTTATTTATGGTAAACTGAACCTTTCAACATTTGACGTGTTTTTCTACGAACAATAGTGTGCCGTTTAACCACGTCGGATAATAAATCAAGAACAAATACACATGTATATACAGGGAGAGATACGCGCCTGCTCAAACGTACAAACACACACACATATACAGTTTAGTTATCTAGCTCTCCGTCTCTCTTACGTCTTTCCTACGTCTCTCTCCCACTGTGTCTTCTCTGTCTCTCCGCGTTCGCTTAATGCTTAATTATTTGGGCGGTTCCAATATTATCCTAATATTATTATGACTAAGGCAAATGCTAATGGGAGAATAGTCGAATATCATCTGCGTGTTCGTCTGCTTAAACAATGACTATGTGAATATTTGGCTAAAATAAAACTACACACCTGTTCAGTTGATATGCTGTGTTAGCTTCGTTATTGCAACTTGTTTCGAAGTTATACAGA